>ML104819.1:0-317540 GCA_003697995.1 Taxidea taxus jeffersonii
ACCTGTTTCTTTTTATCTTCTTGGAAAAAAAAATGTGGTTAGCAGAAAATTTTAAATTATATGTAGTTCTAATTACGTTTCTAGTAGATAGTGCTACTTACCAGGCATTGTAATAATTATTCATTTATAGACAACCTCACTGAATTCTAACCTTATACTGTACAAGATAGGCATTCTTTTCTTAAAGATTTTACTTATTTATTTGAGAGAGAGATAGCAGAGCACGAGAGAGCAAGAGGGCACAAGCAGGGGGAGGGGAAGAGGGAGAGGGAAGCAGGCTCCCTGCTGAGCACAGAGCGCGATTTGGGGCTCGATCCCAGGACCCTGAGATCATGACCTGAGATGAAGTCAGACGCTTAACTGACTGAGCCAACCAGGTGCCCCCAGGATAGGCATCCTTATGCCCATTTTGCAGAGAAAGCAGCCCAGCCACAAGGAAATTTGCCCAGAGTCACACAGCTAGTAAGCTAAAGAGCAGGACTTGGACTCAGTACGCAGACTGCCCCCCTAGTCTGTGCTTCCAACCACTGTGTGACACTGACCCTAGGTTTATGCAGATGAGCACACAGTACCACCAGACTGGGGGTAGAATTTTTTTTTAAGGTAACCTTTTATTTTATTTTATTTATTTGACAGAGAGAGAGAGATAGCAAGAGAGAGCATGACTCGAGGCTCGATCCCAAGACCTGGGGTCATGATCTGAGCCGAAGGCAGACACTTAACGACCGAGACACCCAGGCACCCCAATGTAACCATTTCTTCGGTGCTTATTACATGGCAGGCACATACCAAACGCTTTATGCACATCATCCCATTTCGTTTTTACGTAACAAGCTACAGAGTAGGTAGAACTGCACCCATTTTGGGGCACCTGGGTGGCTCAGTAGGTTAAGCCTCTGCCTTCAGCTCAGGTCATGGTCTTAGGGTCCTGGGATCGAGCCCCGGATCGGGCTCTCTGCTCAGCAGGGAGACTGCCCCCCCCCTCTCTCTCTGCCTCTCTGCCTACTTGTGATCTGTCAAATAAAAATCTTAAAAAAAAAAAAAAAAGAACTGCATCCATTTTATCAACAGTGAAACTGGGATTCCGATCAAAGCGAGGGCTCTGGAGGAAGTCACCCCAGGCTCAGACTACAGATGTCATTTCTGACTGTGTGACCTTGGACAAGTTACTTATCCTTTCTAACCTTAGTTTCTTCACCTATAAAATGGCCAATAATATGAGTATTTCTTGGGGGCTGTTGATCTCAGGGTTATGAATTTGAGCTCCAGCTTGGGCCTAAAGTTTACTTAAAAAAGAAAAAAATATATATATGTATATACTTATCTCTGAGGCTGCCATAAGAAGAGACACCTGATATATGTAAGGCGTACTCAGTACAAAAATACTAGTTGTTATTATTATTAATCTGAAATCCAGGTCTGTTTGTCTTCAGACTCCATGTGCTTAGAAACCACACCCTAATTATTTATGAACTTCCTGTACTATATCTCGTCATCCTTAATGGGCTTATAGAGAGTGACGGAGTACAAGGCTGTTACATTGGGTGTTTGTAAGGAAAAAGTCACCCTTTCCAGTTCTACTGAATAATGTCAGTCGCTTCCTTACCATGCACACAGTGCGGAAAAATTGGTTGAATAAATATATGTATGAAGGAAATCTGCAAGTAAATGTAGGAATCTTAAAGAGCAGTAGTGGTCATCTGAATAGTTACATATTTATTTTTCTTTTTTTTAAATTTATTTTAAAGATTTTATTTATTTATTTATTTGAGAGAGAGAGAGAGAGAGCACACAAGCCGGGGGGAGGGGGAAGGGGCAAAGGGGGAGAGAGGAGCAGGCTCCCCACTGAACAGGGAGCCCTGCGTGGGGCTCGATCCCAGGACCCTGGGATCACCACCTGAGCCCAAGCAGACGCTTAACAGACTGAGCCACCCAGGTGCTCCTGAATGGTTATGGATTTTCCTGTATGTATACAACAGGAGCAATATTTCTCTCGGATTCACTGAATCGGAGTGGAAGAGTGAGCTGCAGTAGTATCGTGCTATGACAGGATGAGTCATCAAATCC
Organism: Taxidea taxus jeffersonii; assembly: GCA_003697995.1. Classification (NCBI taxonomy): domain Eukaryota; kingdom Metazoa; phylum Chordata; class Mammalia; order Carnivora; family Mustelidae; genus Taxidea; species Taxidea taxus. The sequence goes on from ML104819.1 coordinate 2,068, forward strand.
AATGGCACACTGAGCTGGAGGCCAAGGCCACCTCCTGTGCCCTAGGCAGGGGAGGGGGAGGGAAGACTGCAGAAGCCCACCTTCTCCTTCCCTGCCAAGCTCGCCTCCTTAATTGTGGAAAGACTGGTGTAACTTGCAGGAGGAATTCACTCCTGAGGGCACCAAGCTCCCCTGGGATATCGTGCCCAACCACCTAAGATTCTAACCTGGCAGCGAGGTCTCGCTTTGGATAAAAGCAAACACGGGCCACAGGTGGGGTTAGGGAGAGCCTGTGCTCTCAACACAGTCCTGGCAGATTTGGGAGGATTCCGTTTCACCAGACTTTTCTCTCCTTAACACATAAGGGAGCGGCAGGTTCCAGTTGGAAACAGGAATGGGAATGGGCAGCGAGTGAGATAATTCTGGAACTTGAGGAGTTTAAGGGCGGTAAAGCAATAAAGAGGTGGGGCTTTAGCTAACACCTGCTAAATAGCTACCATGTGCCCCCGATCATGGGTTTGGAAGAACAACTCACTGAAACCTCACAGCCATGCCATGAGGAAGGTCATGTAGCCTCTTTAACAGAAATCATCAAGGAAAGGAGAATGTCACAGGTGAAAGAAAAGTGCGTTAACTTGTTCAGACTGCTCTAACTCTTCACCCTTTCTGTAGAGGTCAGACCCCAGTTCTCACTTAACTCCTGCCAGATCCCTGCTTACCCGCCTACCTTGTGGGTACCCTTGGCCGCAGCTTCCGTTTGTGGTGAGCCCAGGCACAGAGCTTGGGCAGCTTGGATAAGGACCGTGTTACAGAAAGGGGATTTGTCCAAGAGGAATTTCCTGATCAAGCAGAGAGAACTCAGAGGTTATCTTGCTATTTATGGCATCTGTCCTCATTTGTTCTGTGACTGGGAGAGGAATGGGTTGAATTAAGAATTGGCCCATTGGGAATTTTGCTTAAATAATCCAGGAGCTCCTGTAGGGAAACCTGTTCCATTTATCAAACATAACAAAGATTTATCAAAGATAAGATTTATCAAAGATAAGATTTATCAAAGATAACAAGAGAAAAAAAAGAAAAAAGTTGAAGGAAGAGAAAGAGAGACAGGAAGGAAGGAAAGGGAGAGAGAAAAGGAAGGAAGGAAAGATCATGACCTCTGTCTCAGGTCATGATCTCAGGGTCCTGGGATCAAGCCCACATTAGGCTTCCGGCTCAGCGGGGAATCTGCCTCTCCCTCTGCCCCTCCCCACCCTGCTCGTGTTCTCTCTCTCTATAATAATTAAATAAAATCTTTAAAAAAAGATGCCTCCAAGAGCAGCTGTAGACTATGTGAACTGTGACCAAGAACATACTAAATCATTAACTGGATATCAAAACTAAGTAAATGAAAAAATCCAAGTATAGTAAATGATGTAAAAACCCATCTCTTTTTTCTAATTTATTTTCAAAAAAAAGGGGTGTGCAAAAATAAGAGTAAATGATTCTAAAAAGGGTCCATCTGTTTTTATCTATCATATACAAAAATACCTTTTCTTTCTGTTCAGGATCAATAAGGCAAGAGGAAAATCAAGAGAGATAGGCAGAAAGGAGTCCCTGACCTCTGAAGCTTATAGCACACCTGGAGAGAAAAGTCATGTACATCAAGATATACTGTAATATTGTGCAGTAAATAAGGTTAAAGTGGTACAGAATGTAACTATTTTTCCATTTAAAGATCTTTCTGGGACTGACACTATGAAAAACTGCAAAATAATGGAAAAAGTTTTCTTGATGCAAATAATTATAAAAATGGATCACAAACGTAATTTAACAGAGTAATCCTTGAACTAGTTATGGAACAATGATTTTATATATAATATGTATTAAAAATACTTTTCTTTATTTATTACATTAAAAAAAAATGAATGCTTAACAAATCTTCCAGACTTACTGGACAGTAGACAAATCCATCACTTTTTTCATCAATGAAAATTAATCTGGTCCCATTTGGGTCAGGAAAAATCTTTTTCACACCAACAGGATGTCGATAATCATTAACAAATTGCCAGTCTTCGATGTAGAAATACTGAATAATACCAGTCTAAAAAAAAAAATCCAATAATAGGAATAAAAAGGTTATGAAGGAAATACTTTAAGTACTTAAACACACTTCCAATTTTAAGAGAAAATGTACCGTATTTTTCATGCAGGAAGAGTCTAAAACTAATATTTACTATATGTAAACGTACAGATCCAAGAGAGTAAGTGAGAATGTACATGTGATTCAACAATTAGTTCTAATATTCTTAGTGATATTGAAGTATAATTGATTTTCAGAGTTTCCACTTATAGGAAATATCCTTACTGTTTAAGAGTAACTTTCAAATCATGTTATTTTTAAATATTTTTGCTGTTTAGACCAATTAGAAAACTGAAATAAACAAAACTACCTCATGCAATCAACTGTATTTCTATATATTAGCAATGAACTATACATACCAAAATTTAGAAATATATTACCATTTACAATCACTCAAAAAAGATAAAATATTTAGGTATAAATTTAAGAAAACTAGCACAGGATTTGGATGCTGAAAACTATACAACACTGATGAAAGAATCAAAGAAGATCTAAATAAATGGAGGGTATACAGTGTTCATGGACAGGAAGACTCACCATAATAATCATGTTAATTCTCCCCAATGAACACACAGTTTTAATAGAAACCCATATCTTGGGTATAACCTAGGAATGAAATTCCTGGGTCATATGGTAGCTATGTCTATTTATTTATCTATTTTTGTATAGATTTATTTATTTATTATTTGAGAGAAGGGGGAGGGGCAGAGAGAGAATCTCAAGCAGACTCCCCACTGAGCGCAGAGCCCAATGTAGGGCTGGAAAATATGACCCTAAGATCATGACCTGAGCCAAAATCGAGTCATATGCTTAACCAACTGAGCCCACCAGGCGCTCCTATGTCTAATCTCTTACAGAATTACCAAGAGTGTTCTGCCGAGCAGCTGCACCATTTTACATTCTGACCAGCAGTGTATAAGAGTGCTGATTCCTCTCCAACCGCCTCAACACTTGTTATTATCTGACCTTTTGATTACAGCCTCATAGTGGATGTGATGAAGTTGTAACTTCACATTTACTTCTGGGAACTTATTACAGAGAACTGAAAACTTGTTCACACAAAAGCCTGTATATGAATGTTTATAGGAGCCTCACTGGCAATAGTCAAAAACTGGAACCAATCCAGATGCCCTTCAATTCGTGAATGCTTAAACAAATTGGTATATCCATACCGTAGAATACTACTCAGCAAAATTATTGATGCACACAATGACTCAAATACATGTCCAGAGAAGTATGTGAGTGAAAAGAAGCCAATCCCCAAAGGTTACACAGTATATGATTCTACTTATGTAACACTACTTAAATGCCAAATTATAGAAATGGAGACCAGATTACAGTTGATCCTTGAACAACACAGAGAATAAGGTTACTGACCACCCCCATCCCGACAGCTGAAATTGCACGTATAACTTTGACTCCCCCCAAACTAAATCACTAAGAGCCTACCATTGATTGGAAGATTTATCAACAACATAGTTAATTAACACATACTTTGTGTGTTAAATGTATTATACACTGTATTCTTCCAATAAAGTTAGAGAAAATATTATAAGAACCATAAGAAAAAATACATTTACAGTACTATATTTATTAAGAAAAAACTATATAAGCAGACAGGTCCTGTATTTATTGGAAAAAATCCACATACTAGTAGACTCCTACAGTTCAACCCCTGTTGTAACCCTTGTAACTAAACTTTGTTAGCAGGGATTAAGGTTGGGATGAGGGCAGGAGGCAAGTGAGTGTGTCTATAAAAGAGCAACATGAAGGCATCCTTGTGGTTAAAGAACCATTCTGTATCTTTTTTTTTTTAATATATTTTTTAAGATTTTATTTATTTATTTATTTGTTTGTTTATTTATTTATTTGACAGAGAGAGAGAGATCACAAGTAGGCAGAGAGATGGGGGAAGCAGGCTCACCGCCAAGCAGAGAGCCCGATGCGGGGCTTCATCCCAGGACCCTGAGATCACGACCCAAGCCGAAGGCAGAGGCCTAACCCACTGAGCCACCCAGGCGCCCCAGAACCATTCTGTATCTTGACTGCCAATGTTAATATCCTCGATATGATATGTAATATAATGTTACCATTGGGGGAAACTAGGAAAAGAGCATACTGGATCTCTCTGTTTTGTTTCTTACATGAGATCACTTAGTATTGTTTCTTACAATGCCTGTGAATCTACAATGATCTCAAAACAAAAGTTTAATTAAAAGAAAAACACTTAACATTTTGGACTTCTTATTCAGGCCAAGATAGGGTAACAGTTAGGACTTAACTTTCCTACCACAAACAACCAAAAACAGTAGACAAAAATCATGAAAAAGCAGTTTTCAAGACCATGGAATGAGGCAACAAAGAACAATGAGTTCTGACCGAGATTTTGGAAATAAACCAGGTGAGCCCCGTGAGTCCTCCAGCTTTTACTTTGAGAGTTTTGGAGACATGGCAAAGGGAGGAGGATGCAGGCAGAGCATGGCTTCCCGAGCTGAGGAGATGGAGTGGAAAGTCTGGGGAGAACAGGTAGCCGGGGTTTGCAGGGCAGAGTACAAGAGAGAGGAGGCTTGAGAGCTGCAGGGGGTCCGCTGTGAGTCCTTAGCAGGTACTGATCACTGTATGCAAGTGAGAAAGCCACAAGGCCAGGGAAAGAACCATCCAAAGGGATTAGAGGGAACAGGGCTGGGAATAGTAACTATTCCCAATAGCCAGACTAGAAGAAATCACAGTTCACAGGGAACTGGGTAGAGAACTCAGAAAGATCAGAAGTGGGAATAATCAGCTAGAGACTGAGCAGTGTTTCACATCTGCCTAAGAAATCATAAAACCAGACTCAAAAGGGTCAAACTGTTTCTAGGTCAATTAACTGCATTCCAGGGCAAAGCTCAAGAGTATTTTTAGCGCCTGGGTGACTCAGTTGATTAGGCGTTCGACTCTTGATTCTGGCTCAGGTCATGATCTCATGGGTCCTGAGACTTAGCCCCTCATGGGGCTCTGTGCTCAGCAGGGTGCCTGCTAGAGATTATCTCCCTCTCCATATCCCCAAGTTTGGGTGTAAAAAAAGAATATTTTTAGGAATACAAAAATATCCAGAATCCCAAAAAGTAAAATTATCGGGTATGCAAAAAAGTAGAAAAGATGAACCATAGCTTAAAGGTGTTTAATATGATTGTGTATCTTTTATTATTTGATTTTATCTAATTTGTTGACTTATTAGCTACAACTCTATCATTTTGGTGGTTGTTTTAGGTTTTATAACAGGCAACTACAAAAGATCTACAGCTAAAATCATACTTAATGGTCAAGAATAAGACATAGGTAGCCACTCTCTCCATTCCTATTCAATAATATTATTAGAATAAAAGGCATCCATGGGGCACCTGGGTGGCTCAGTCAGTTAAGCATCTGCCTCTGGCTCAGGTCATGACCTCAGGGTCCTGGGATCCAGCCCTGTGTCAGGCTTCCCACTCAGAGGGAAGTCTACTTCTCCCTCTCCCTCTGCCTGTCCCCCTGCTAGTGCTCTGTCTCTCTCTCAAATAAAATCTAAAAAATAAGTAAGTAAATAAATAAATAAATAAAAGGCATCCATATTGAAAGGAAGAAATAAAACTATATTCAGAGATGACATGATCATCTATATAGAAAATCCAATGAATCTACAAAAAACTACTATAACTACTCAGTGAATTTAGTTAGGCTGCAGTATACAGGATTAATACTCCCAAATCAGTTGCATTTCTATATGCTACAAATGAATAATCAGATGTTAATATTTAAAAAGTAATACTATGCATTAAAAATATGAAAATTGTCAAAATACAAAAATATGAACTACTTAAGGTATAAATGCTGGGACACTGAGAATACAAAAACACTAAGAGAAATTAAAATCTAAATGAATGGAGATAGATACCTCGTTCATTGGTGAGTAGATTTTGCTAAGGTGGCAACTGATCTGTAATTCAACATGATCCCATTAAAATTCCCAGGAGGACTTTTGAAAAAATTGACAAGCTTATAATAAATTCAAATGGGAATGCAAAGTACTGAGAACTGCTAAGACAACTTGGAAAAAGAAACTCAAAGTTGGAGGGCCAATGCGACCTGATTTCAAGACTTAACTCTAAAGCTAGAGTAACTAAGACAGTGTGATACTGTTAAAAACACAGACACACAGATCAATGGAATGAGCAATTCCAGAAAAAGACCCAAACATTTATGGACAATTTGATTTCTGACAGAAGTACAAAGGCCATTTAGTGAGGGAAGGACAATCTTTTCAACAGATAGTTCTTGGACAACTGGAATATCTTTAAACAAAAAAATGAACTTTGATCTATACCTCACAGCATAAACAAAAATTAACTCAAAATGGATCATAGACCTAAGTACAAAATATAAAACTGCAAAACTTATAGAGGAAAACACTGGAGGAAAACTCTGGGGCCTTGGGTTAGGCAAAGATTACTTAGATATGACACCAAATCACAATCTATAAAAAAATAAATTGGTAAGTTGGACTTCATCAAAATAAAAAAATTTCTTCTCTATCAAAGACACTGTAAAGAGAGTGAAAAGGCAACTGATGCACTGGGGGAAAATACTTGCAAAGCATATATCTGATAAATTACAGACTTGAATCCAGAATATATAAAGAACTCTCAAGAATCAATTATAAGAAAACAACCCAATTAAGAAATGGCCGAAGAAATTTGAATAGACACTTCACCAAAGGTATACTGAGGCCAAACAAGCCCATGAAAAGATGCTGGTGGAGGGGGAAGGAGAGAGGGGAAAAGGTAAAGGAAAGATGTTCCACAGGAATCCATTAGGGAAAAGCAAATTAAAATCACGAGATTTCACTACGCACTTAAGAGTGGGTAAAATTAAAAAGATTGACCATATCAAATGTCAGTGAGGATGTCGAGGAACTGGGATGCTCACACTGTTGATGGGAATGTAAAATGGTACAACCAATTTAGAGACAGTTTGTCAGTCTCTTAAAAACTTAAAACATACGCACGCCATGTGATGCAGCCATTCTACTTCTTGGTATTTATCCAAGAGAAAAGAAAGCATATGTCCTTACAAAGGCTTGAACATGAATGTTTATAGCAGCTTTATTTGTAAATATCCCATACTGGAAATAATCCAGGCTGGAAACACCCCCAAAGTCCATCCTTAGGTTCATGGTTAAGCCGATTATAATAAAGGTATACTATAAGATGCCACCCCAGCAGGAAAAAGGAATCAACAATTGATACACACAAGAGGAATGAATCTCAAAATAATGATACTGAATAAAAGAAGGCAGAAAGAAAGAAGTATATACCATGTGATTCCATTTACATAAAATTCTAGAAAACAAAAACTCCTTTATAGTGACATGGCGGGTTCTAGGACGGGAAGGAGGAATCATAAAAGGGCATGAGAAAACGTTTGGTGGGGATGACCATGTTTACTAATTTTTTTTAAAGATTTTATTTATTCATTTGACAGACAGAGATTACAAGTAGGCAGAGAGGCAGACAGAGAGAAAGGAGGAAGCAGACTCCCCGCTAAGCAGAGAGCCTGATGTGAGGCTTGATCCCAGGACCCTGGGATCATGACCCGAGCCAAAGGCAGAGGCTTTAACCCACTGAGCCACCCAGATGCCCCCATGTCTACTATTTTGATTGAGCTGGTGGTGCTTCACAGGTACAGACAAGTCAAAACTTATCAAATTGTGGACTTTAAATACCAATTTGTTGTGAATCAGTCATACCCTGCTAAAACTTTAAAAAAACTTATTTTCAGAATCACTCAAGAAAGAGACTGAGATAAATGTGGACTTCTGGACAGACCACCACACCTTGAGTTCTTAATTCAAAATGCCGAGTGGAAGGGTGCAAAGAGTGGATTTTACATCAGGAGATACTGTTCAAGTTCTGCATCTGTTACAAACTCTTAATCTTCAGTGTTCTTAAGTCTCTAAAACTTCTCTGCTTATTTTATAAAACTAATGAGATAAAACAAGTGAGATCAGGGCTTTATAGACTGTTACATCTCATATAAATGTATTACATTTGCTATTATTTACCATATCTCTTACTACTTTATCGGACACGTGAGATCTACCATACTGATGTATATTAGTATTAGTATTTAGGCTGGACTTAAAGTCTCTCTTACGGCCATAAGCATGTGGTTAGAAAGCAGTTTAATGTGAGAAAATGAAATGTTTGAAACAGCCAGTAATTGTTTTCCTAATGTAGAAAATAGTAAACTTCCTACCTTTACTAAATTCTTCTAGAGATTCAACAAGACAACAGGTATGATATGCTTTGAAAAAATCTTTGAAAGCCTTTTATGAATGTAAGATGCTATTACTGTATGTTTTATGTCCATCTGGCTAGTATAATATTTAGAGGTCTAGGGTACTGGTGGTTCAAAAGATCAAAGATCGGGGCACCTGGATGGCTCAGTTGGTTAAGCGTCTGACTTGATTTCAGCTCAAGTCATGATCTTAGGGTCATGAGATCGAGCCCTGCATCAGGCTCCACACTTAACCAGGCATGGAGCCTGGTTAAGATTCTCTCTCTTCCTCTATCTCCGAGCCTCTCCCTCCCCAGCTCACGCTCTCGCTCTCTAAAAAAATAAAACAAACAACAACCAGAAGATTAAAGTGGAATTCTCAATATTCAATTAATTTTGCCATATGTCAGTAGGCACTGGAGATCTAAAGTTGAATGGTATGTCTTATGTTCATCACCAAATTAGATCCCAAAAGCATCTAGATAAGGAAAACAAGGCTTGGAATGGGTTAAGTAGCACGTAGCAAGTAAGAAAACTGCAAGTAAGAGAATCTGAGCCCAGATTTTCCAGACTCCAAAGTCTGCTCTCTTCACTCTGCCATCAAAATTGTTTATATAATCACAAAAGCACTTGCTACTAGCAAATCAGGGGACCTATGTGCTGTACGTAAGTGTATATAGAAGGTAAGGTATATATGTTACATGCATACATCTATATGTATGTTTATATTATGTATATATTATATATATATACACACACATATATTACAAATTAAAAATTAGAAATTCTAGGGTGCCTGGGTGGCTCAGTGGGTTAAAGCCTCTGCCTGGGTCCTGGGATTGAGCCCGAGTTGGGCTCTCTGCTCAGCAGGAAGCCTGTTTCCCTTCCTCTCTCTCTCTCTCTGCCTGCCTCTCTGCCTACTTGTGATCTCTGTCTGTCAAATAAATAAATAAAAATCTAAAAAAAATTAGAAATTCCCCTATGTTCTGTATCAAAAAAGCCAATACATACATCTGTACCATAGATGAGGAAATCAGCAGTTAAGGCATGGCATAAAATACGGCACTTATCATCCACTGCCGGGAAAAGCCGGGTCTCACGTTCTTCTTGAGCATCCAAGATTTCACTTTCTATCTAAAACATAAAGAACAACAGTAGCTCATAAATTGGAGTAAAGCTGGTCTGCACCATCTAGGGAGACAGGGGAGGGTCGTCTTCTTAAGTTCGATTAAACATTCAGACTCATCAGACTACCCATCTATTAAGAAAGACATCAGACAGGAACCCAGTGTCCCAGCAGGGCAGCATTAAACATCCCTCTTGAGTGGAAATAATCCTTGCAGCCGGCTCTGCAGGGGTCTGGCTTCCCAGAAGCAAAGAGCCAAGAAATAGATGTAGGAGATGCCCCTTTGCTTAGAAGCCCATTATTTCAGAGCCAATATCTTTTGAACAATTTAATAGGTATCTTTTCAAGGATCCCCACAAGTGACCTGCCCAACTGTGTAAGTCAATTCATGGTAGGGAGCCCAGACATAGAAGATTCCCATCAGTTTTTAGTTTTCCACTAGATGCACTTTACCACGAGAGGAAGAAAGTTAAATGAGCATCTCATGCAGATGGGTGAAGAGTTTTGTTAGTCCTTTATCCACACGTGACTTTCTAGCTAGTCTGTACGTGGTTGCTTCCTGAACAAAGTTCTTGGTAATCTGACATTAGGCTGTTCCTCGTCATCACTAATTGCAGTCATCGAGTCCCCAGGGCTCCAGGACATCAAAATTATACTTACCAAATGCAACTGGACTTTGCCTTCAAAAAGTGCAGCAGCATAGTCAGAATGAAGGCAAACACTGGCGACTGTCCCCAGATATTCCACATCTTTTAATTTTTTAACAGCTGTAGCAATTAAAAAAAACATGCATACACATTAAAATATATTACATTAACATTACATTAAGTTTGCAACTAATTTTTAAATGGGTGCCTTTTTAAGGGTATTCTAAATCTAAAATTTTTATTTTAGCCATTCTAAAGAAAATCGTAGCTGTCACATAAATTTGCCTTCAGGAATTCCCTAGTGATTCCTGAAAAAAAGGAACAGAAAATAAAATTACACGTGATACAACCAAAATTTCACTTTAGTGACAGTAAGCTTAATGGTGTACTCTATCTGAGGCTACATCTCGTGCTGGTTGAGGGCTATCTGACCTCGGATGGGGAGAAGAAAAAGCCAGGCTCCTTTCAGATGCTAATAGTCATAATGTAAAGAATAAAAGGAAGGGGGAGGGACCCAACTACCAGCCCAAGGGGTGCCTAAGAAAGTCATTGTGCAAAGGTGCATCACATTTTATTTCTAGTTTTCCTCATGAACCCTTGACCCCTACGTGTGGAAGAATCCTCATTTTTCTGGATGAAGGCTTCTTTTTTTAAAATTTAATTTTATTTTTTCAGTGTTCCAAGATTCATTATTTATGCACCACATCCAGTGCTCTAAGCCAAGGCTCAGAGGGGTAGAGAATTTGTCTACAGTCACCTCCAAGAGGCAGCAGGGGAATTTATACTCAGGGCCTCATTCTAAAGATCATACTCTGCCCACTGTACCACGCTGTATACAAAGGTTAAGAATAAAATCTTTCCAAAAATTACGCATAATTTTTCGAGGATTCACAAAACTATTTAAGCTTCTTCAGAAAGAGCTGAAGCAGGGCGCCTGGGTGGCTCAGTGGGTTAAGCCTCTGCCTTTGGCTCAGGTCATGAGCTCAGGGTCCTGGGATCAAGCTCCACATCAAGCTCTCTGTTCAGTGGGGAGCCTGCTTCCCCCCACCCCTCTGCCTGCCTCTCTGCCTACTTGTGACCTCTCTCTCTGTGTCAAATAAATAAATAAAATCTTTAATAAAAAAAAAAAAGCTGAAAAAAAAAGCATTAAAGGCTGGGTCTTCAAAAGAACATTTCAGTGCTCCCCAAATAACAACAGAAGTTATACACTAGATAAAAAGATGACAACTGGTTTGAGACTTGCCATTCTCTCCAAGGACATAAAACCAAGCTCGATTATTCATTCCCACAGCCAGATGATAAAGCCCGACTGCTACAAAGTTGGGCTCCACGTCAACAGAAACTGTGATTGGCAGCTCCTATAATACAGGCAAGGAACAGTAGCAGATCAACTTTTGCAACTGCTTTGATTTTGCTAATAAATAAACTCAAAATAACACCATTTTCATACCCCTTCCACAGGGTTGGCTACTGTGACTTCAAGCAGAGAGGTGAGGTACGCAATCCTCGTGCTGCAGGCATCCCCAAGTATGGGAAGCTTGGTCAAGAAAACATGCAGCGAGCCCCTTTGGGTAGACAGTGCCAGCAACTGGCCATCATCTGTCCAGGACAAGGTGCCCAACCCTGCAATGATTGATGAATAAAGGATCAAAACCAAGTAATATTGTTGCAGGCAAACAAGCATTTTCACATAAGCTGCAGAGACATAAAAATCCTCAAGTGTTGTCTTTAATAGTTAAGCCTGTACAGAGTAAAACTTCACCATGGACAGGCATGTGAACACGAGCATCAATTCATTCCATAGTGGCTCAAAGGGAAAGGATGTAAGAATTTAGGTTTTACAACTGAAATTGAGATTAAATTCACTACAAATCTTTAGATCAAAGTGGATTTACGGGCTTCTATAATTGCTAAAATAAGTAAGTTATTTTAGGGAACTTGCATGAAGGGTGTTAATTTTATTCCTCCTATAATGAAGGCAAATCAAATAATAAACACATTACTCTGATACTGCAGTGGTAAAATGTCACTCTGCTTCGGAAAAATCAGTACCTTTATTCTCATCATCCAGGTTGATTATAGCATACATGTCCTTTAATTCTGCCAAATCATGAATTTTAATGCTGAAAAATGAAAAAAATTTGTATACTGTAAATATAAGTCTTAAATAAAATTGTTTTCATTTGCAAAAAAATTGCAAGCTACAGAACAGGTCAGCGTTTTCCAAAAAGGGATGTGAAGGATAATCTATTGGGTCAAGGTATGAAAATAACAGAATTTCTATAATTGTATTTTATCTTTAAAAATATCCCTTTGGGGGGTGGTGGTTGTGTACCGGATCTGGCTTAATTCTCTGATTTATAGTTTCAGGAACAAGGGGGTTTAAGTTGTCTTGAAGAAAAGTTTGAGTAGGAAAACATTCTCTGCAGCAGCACTAATTATTGTACAAGGAATAAAGTTTCTCTTTGCAATGTGCTCCCCCCATCACCCTGACTTTTCATACAAAAAATAGTGAGGTAACATAGAAAGAGCATGCAATTTGGAATCACAAGGCATAGGTTGAAAGCTCTGCAAAACTGGGGACATATTAATCCATAGGGTTACAGGGGGGATGGGTGGGTTCAACCAATGAAAGCTGTGTGGCACAACGTTAGCCCCTAATGGCTGTAAGATTATCTTTCTTCCTTGGCTCCTTTCCTCTCTCCTCACTTCTGCCCTCCCAGGGTTTTCCCTTTATCTATTTCCCCTCATTGTTTTCACTTAACTTTTTATTTTGGTAGAACTGTAAATCTACATGCAGTTTTAAGAAATAATACAGAGACTGTATATTCCCTTCACCTTCCCCCCAAATGATGACATCTTGAAAAACTATAGGATAATATTATAATCAAAATATTGACATTGACATAATCCATGAACCTTTTTCAGATGTCCCAAGTTTTACTTATATTCATTGTGTGTGTGTGTGTGTGTGTGTGTGCGTGCGCGCGCATGTGTGTATTTAGTTCTAAGCAATTTTATCACATGTAAGATTCTTGAGACCCACAACCACAGTCAGGATATAGAATAAATAGTTCCATCACCATAAGGACCCCTTATGTTGTCCTTTTATAAACACATTTAACCTTCCTCTTCCTCTAGGTTCTTGTCATCCTTCCCAGCATTTGATGGTTATCACTATTTTTAATATACTAATACTGTGTGTTTCTCTGTTTATTTGGGTCTTCTTTCAGCAAGCACTTTGGAATTTTCAGCACAGAGAGCCTTACATGTTTTGTTAAGATTATATCTAGGGGCGCCTGGGTGGCTCAGTGGGTTAAAGCCTCTGCCTTCGGCTCAGTTCGTGATCCCAGGGTCCTGGGATCGAGCCCCGCATCGGGCTCTCTGCTCAGCGGGAAGCCTGCTTCCTCTCTCTCTCTCTGCCTGCCTCTCTGCCCACTTGTGATTTCTCTCTGTCAAATAAATAAATAAAATCTTAAAAAAAAAAAAAAGATTATATCTAAGTATTTTATTTTCTTCAGAGTGATTAAAAATGGCGTATTTTTAATTTGGTTTCCACATGTTTGTTGTTAGTATACAGAAACGTGATTGATTTGTGTGTGTCAATCTTGCATTCTGAAACCTTGCTGCACTCATTAATTAGTTTTAGCTCTAGGTGTTTCTTGTTTGTAGATTCCTTGAGATTTTCTACATGAGCAACCATGTCCTCTACAAATAGAAATCGTTTTACTTTTTTCTTTCCAATCGGGATGCGTCTTATTTCTTTTTCTTGTCTTATTGCAGACAATGGCTAGAACTTCTAATATTAGGTTGCATTAGAGTAGTGAGAGTAGGTGTCCTTATTTTGTTCCCAACCTTAGGGGCAAGCACTCAGACTTTCACCATGAAATATCATGTTAGCTATAAGTTTTTTGTACATGTTCTTTATCAAGTTGAGGCAATTCCCCTTTATCCCTAACTTACTGAGAACTTTTATCATGATTGGGTGTTGGATTTTACGAAATATTTTGTGTCAACTGATATGATCATATGATTCCTCAGCTGTTGGTATAGTTACTTTGTTGATTTTTTAATGTAAATAAGCCTTGCATACTTGGAATAAATCCCAGATGGTCATGAGGTGGAATTCTTTTCATATATTGCTGAATTCAGCTTGTTAAGTTTTGTCAAGGATTTTGTGTCCAAATTCATGAGAGAGATTGGTCTCTAATTATTTTTTTAATACTTTCTTTGATTCTGCTTTAGGGTAATGCTAGCCTTACAAAATAAGTTGAGATATGTTCCCTCCACTTTTATTTTCTGAAAAGATTTTATAAAATTGGTGTAAATCATTTTTTAAAAATATTTGATAGAATTCCCCAGTGAAACTACCTGAGCCTGGAGATTTTTAAGGGGTGTAAAATTATTCTTTGATTTCTTTAAGAATTACAGGCTGATTCAGATTATCTGTTTCATGTGGGTTGAGTTTTGATAGTCAGTGGTTTTTAAAAGAATTTTTCCAGTCTTCTAAATTGTCAAATTCCTGAGTTGTTTGTAGCTTCCACACCTGTAGTAATAATCCTATTGCATTCCTGATGTTGATTTGTGTTTTTTTTAATTTGTCATTCTTGCTAGAGGTTTATCAATTTCAGCTATTACAGATTTTTTTCCCTATTCTATGTTCATTGTCATCAGCTTCTGCTCTTTATTTTACTCCTTCTGCTTTACCCTTATTTTGTTTGTTTTTTTTTTCTAGTTTCTTGAGGTAGGAACTTAGATTACTGATTTGAGACTTTTTTTTCTTTTGTATATAAGCATTTAATATTACAACTTTTCTTCTCAGCACTGCTTTAGCTGTATAGCATATTTTTATATGTTACATTTTCATTTTTAATCAGTTGTATGGTGTTTTTTTTTTGTATTTTAAACTACTTTATTAACTTCACAATATAAAATGAACATCTTTCCATGCAATAGAGTAAAACTCCCCCGCTGACAGAATCTTACAGATTGAGCCAAAAGACAACATTCGAGTAGAAGCTTGTCATAGGAGACCCACAAGAGGCACGCAACACCAAAAGGTTTACAACAAAGGTACGCTGATAACTTGTAAGTTAAGGAAACAAGTGTGTCTTCCTATTAACTTCAGGAAACAAAACATCAGGATTCAAGGCCTAAGGCAAAAATCCTCGTGATGGTCATGTTGAGGAGGGTCAGTGCTAACCGCCCCCAGACCATGACTGAATTGTTTCTCCTTCAGCTGGCTCACCTCCCTCCACCTCCCTAATCCTTTCCATATTCTCTTCTCTCATCCTTGCCTGTGGTTCTCCTAGACCTGAATCATGTTCCACCTATACTGTGGGATGGGATGCCTAGCACGGAACCACCTACGATTTACTCTAGGCACACAAAGGTCAGCTTCTAAAGTGAGGGCCAAAGGCTCTCCCTTATTGGCAACTTGATCCTTTTCATCCTTTTTTTAGTTTTCCTGGTTGGCAATTGTCCATGTTGAGACTTTTTACTGCTTGTTCCTCTTTGGACACCTTTCCTCCTGGCCCCATCCTTGCAGTCTCCTGCTCCTCCCGATTCTTACCGCAAGTGCACAGACACAGATGCTTAGACCTGCACACCTGCTCCCCCTCCGCCTCCGCCTCCTACTCTTTGGGGCTACCGGGAGCAAGAAGGGAGAGAGCGAAGGCCAGGTCTGACACTAAAGCAAGGTGTGCAAGTCGGCATTGGAGGATCATGGCTCAGTTGCATGTATTTTTCAATTTGCTTTGAGATATACTCATGAATTATTTGGAAATAGGTTAATTTCCAAGTGTTCATTGAATTTTCCCAATGTTTTTCTGTTACTTAAGTGTGATTACGTTATGGCCAAGGAACCCATTTTACGTGACTTCAATTTAAATTTGTTGAGGTTTCATGGCTCATGATATGAGCTACCCTGGTGCATGTTCCATGGGTGCAGAGAAAAAACATGGATTCTCTTGTTGGGTGGAATGTTCTATAGATGTCTGTTAGGTCTAGTGGGTTTATAGTGCTGTCCAAGTCTGTTGAGAATTTAGCTAAGCTCCTCCGTGGTGCTGCTGCCTCAGCATACATCCTGTTTGGCCAAGTGGCCTGCAGTGACCTAACACTAGTCCCTCCTGCGAATGCATGCCCTAGAGAGCAACTCACAGAGTCCCAAGCAGATATAAGATCCTGATGTGACTTTCCCAAAAGCCCCTGTGATCAACGGTCTCCCCTATCTCCCAGCACGTATTTACCTTATGTGCCCCTAGGATAAAATCTCTGGGACTTACCAAAACCTCACACTTCTGGTTAGAATTGACCAATCTGGCCTCACCCTGGGAACCCGAAAGCAGTCTATTCAGGGCCCTATTGTTTTTTTCATAAACCCTATGGAAAGTACGTGCCCCGGGTTCTGTGTCTTTTTGTCTGCACTGGGCCTTGACCTCTCTCTGAGGTCTGAAGCCGGTTACTTCCTCCAGAACCTGTGAATAATGAACTTTTCTATTTCGGTTCTTCTTCTTGCGTGTTGTTGAACCACAGCTCATGACCTGGCACCCTGCACTCTGCTTAGTGAGTGGCAATTTGACATGTTTATTTCCTTGTTGATCTTCTGCCTCGTTTTTCCACACCTTATTGAGGGCAGAGCCCTGAAGACTTCAACTATTACTGTTGTCTATTTTTCCCTTTAGTTCTGCCAGCTTTTCCCTTCTCTATTTTGGGGCTCTGTTGTTAGGTGCATACTCATTTAGCATTATTTTATCTAGTCAATATGCAATATGCCTCTTCATCCCTAGTAATTCTCTTTGCTCTGTGTCTGATACCCGCATAACCAGCCAGTTCTCTTTTGGTTAGCATTTAGATGATCTTTTTCCATCCTTTTACTTTTTACCTAGTTGTTTCATTACATCATTACATTGAAGTGAGTTTCAACAGGCAACAGGGCCACTTAAAAATTCTATTCTAATTGTCTTATGGCCAATAGCTTTGTCATTTACACATTTATCGTAATTAATTGATTTGTCTGAACTTAAGTCCACTGTTTTTTATTGTTTTCTGTTGTTTCTTTTGTTCTCATTTCTCCTTTCCTGCTGCCTTTTATTTATTTTTTTTAAACTTGGTTGAATTTTTTTAAATATAATTTTTTATTTTTTTATTAAAATATAATGTATTATTAGCCCCAGGGGTACAGGTCTGCGTCCTGCTGCCTTTTAGACTTGAACATTTTTCAGTATTCCATTTGAATTTACTTATTACTGTGCTTTTTTATATATCTCTGCATATTTTTAGTGGTTACTCTAGATTATAGCATACATAGTTAACATCTCAGAAGCTCTTTAGAATCTATATTTTACTAGATGACACAGGGGCTCAATCCCAGGGCCCTGAGATCATGACCTGAGCCAAAGGCAGACACTTAACTGACCCTCTCCCCTTTCTATTGTGCTTGTCATATATACTGCATCTTAACCACTGGACATACTATCAAATAATATCATTTTTACTTTCAACAGCCCCATATGTTAAAGATCTCCAAAGGAAAAAAAAATGATCTATTTACTATTTCTGCCTCTCTTCATTCTTTTTCTAAAAAAAGATTTTATTTATTTATTTTTGAGAGAGAGAAGGAGGGAGCACAAGAGGGAGTGGGA
Source organism: Taxidea taxus jeffersonii (assembly GCA_003697995.1). Lineage (NCBI taxonomy): Eukaryota > Metazoa > Chordata > Mammalia > Carnivora > Mustelidae > Taxidea > Taxidea taxus. Next base: position 19,876 of record ML104819.1, read on the forward strand.
GGGTAGAAGGAGAAACAGATTCCCCACTGAGCAGGAAGCTGTCGATCCCAGGACTCAGGGATCATGACCTGAGCTGAAGGCAGGTGCTTAACCAACTGAGCCATCCACATGCCTGCTCTTCCTTCATTCTTAATGTCCCAAATTTCCTTCTGTCATCTGTTTTACTCCATCTGAAGAACTTCCTTTAGCAATTTTAAGGCAGGTCTGCTAGCAATAAATTCTCATTTTTCTTCATCTACGAATGTTTCCATTTCACTTCATTCCTGATGGATACTTTCACTGGGTGATGAATTTCAGCTGACAGTTCTTTTCTTTCAGCACTTTAGAATGTCATGATGCTTCCTTCTGGCCTTGACAGCTTATGGTGAGAAATCCACACTTAAAATGTTGTTTGTTAGCTGCTTTCAAGATTTTTCTTCGTCTTTAGTTTTTAGCAGTTTGATTATGATGCATCTGAGCTAGGTTTTTTTGGACTTACGCTTTAGGGATTTGCTGAGCTTCTACAATAGACAGGTCTATGTCTTTTGCCAAATGTGAGAACTTCCCAGCCGTTACTTCTGAGACTCTTGTGACATAAATGTTAGACGTTTCGGTATTGTTTTACAGGTCCCCGAGGCTCTGTTTATTTTTTTCCAATCTTTTCTTTCTCTGTGCTCACTGGGATATTTCTTTTGGTCTAGACATTTTGTGATCTCCATTCTGCCAGTAAGTACTGCATTAATTATATTTTTCAGGTCTAAAAACTTCCATTTAGTTTTTTTTTCTAGATTTTCTTTCTTTTCTAAGACTATATTTCCATCTGTTTTTGTTTTGTTTTGTTTTATAATAGCTGCTACCTGCGTCATCTTGGCACTGGCATCTTTTGATTGCCTTTTCCCAAGTGAGTTGAAATTTTCCTGATTTTTCCTATGTCAGGTAACTTTGGGTTATATTTTGGACCTTCTGAACATTACGTCTGAGACTCCTGCATCTTGTTTAAATCCCATGGAGAAGGTTAATTTTTTTTGTTTAGTAATCAACCCAGTTGGGTTCAGGCTATGAGTATCAACCAGCCTTCTTCTGTGGGTTGTGGTTTCAACGTCAGTTCCATTTTCAAAGGCTTTGCAGTCGTATTCAGGTATGTCCCTGTTCTGCCCACTTTGTGGTCCACAGGACTTGCATTATGGTCTATTCCTTAGTTCAGTTCTCGAAGTCTTTGGTATATTCAGGATGAGATACACATATATAGCTCAGGAGTGAACCTGGGAGTTCACAAATGTCTTTAGATGGTTACTTTCCAGAGCTCTTTCCTCTCTGGGATCTCCCTGATATGTTCTGATTCTCTGGGGCTCCCCTTTTTGGATTCCCAGCAGAAAAGCTGGGGCTCTAGTTACCCTGAAGTGCCTTGCCCTCCCACAACTGTTCCCATACTTGTGGCCAAGCACTGTGAGGGCAGAGAGAACAAGCAACAGGGGCTGCCCTACTTCCTGGGACCATAGCTCTGTTTGGAGGAAGGTTACCCTCCGTCAGAGTTGCAGGTGTCTGTGGGTCCTCCCCGCCACTGCTGTTGCTGCTACTGCCACGACAAAGTGGCATGGTGGCTGTGGGGTTGGGGAGATTTCCCCAACTCTAAGTGTTAGTGGAGTTCTCTTTCTTGCAACTTGAGCCAGAACCAGGGGGCTTCACTCAGAGCCCCCTCGTCTACACTCTGGTGTCTACTTCTAGACTTTGGCTGCCTTGAGTCTCGAGAGACCGGAAGACAAACTGGGAGACTCCTCACTGGTTCGGAGGCACTTCAGATTCCACTCTTCTTCATTCTGACTACTATTTACTTTCCAGAGTCCTTAAAGAGCTGTTTCATGCATTCCGTCTCCGGTTTTATGGTTGTAATCAGTGAGAGGGACAGGGTGGAGTGTGCTGACTCCACACTACCTGGAACTACCTTTTTTTTTTTTTTTTTTAAGATTTTATCCATTTATCTGACAGACAGAGATCACAAGCAGGCAGAGAGGCAGAGAGAGAGAGGAGGAAGCAGGCTGTCCGCAGAGTAGAGAGCCCGATGCGGGGCTCGATCCCACAACCCTGGGATCATGACCCGAGCCGAAGGCAGCGGCCTTAACCCACTGAGCCACCCAGGTGCCCCTGGAACTACCTATTTTAAGACTGATTTTCAAGCATTCTCCATTTTAGGTTTTGTCGCTGGTAAACACTTAGCATTATAGGTTTTAGCCTGCGCGTTACAGCAGGAGTCTTAGCAATTTCCAGTTGCAAACATGTTTTAAGAGTGCAGGAGAGTTCTGCTGACAGATTCCCACTAGCCATCAGTCTTGTTGAATCTCTTCAACATTCCTTACATAAGCTTTCCTGGGAATTTTTAAGTATAACTTACCAATTATCGCCACACGTAGCAGCTTTATTAAGGGTCTGTGAGACTGCAATGCTGGTTAGACTATCTTTGTGGTCACGAGCCTGAAATATCTCTTGGCCAATCTCTCGAATATGAGTGGAGATGACCACAAAAATTCCACGTGAAAAACCAATCATGATGTAGCCATCACCATACCTATAGCAACAAAGGCAACGGTACAGTAAAAGGAAGGTTAGCTATCACTGGCAACACAGTAAATCAGCAAGTATATTAGAAGTAAGGAACTACAGACTATAATTTGTCGAGGGCCAGATAATATGCTAGGTAGTTTCCCGTGTGCAGTCATAGTCTACAGTCCAGATAATGTTACATATAGAAGTGCAAATGCTATGGGCAAAAAATTAAATATAGTTAGTAAGGAAGAACACAGGGACATCTTCTGGTAATGAGCTGCTTGTACATACCAGCTGTAGCAGATAATGTTCCCATAGCGCTGCTGAAATTCCAGATCAATTGGACTATCTGGGTCATTCAGGTTATAAAGAAACAATGTTTTCTTGCCAACCACCACGCTGATCTGCCAGGAAAGATTAAGAGATTGTGGAATGAATTACTCAGGACTTCATGAAGACCAATAAGCAAATTCAAATAGCTGAACCTAACTGATGAAAACCATGAGCCAAGTTTACATTAAATGTTTTAACCAGGGGCACCCGGGTAGCTCAGTGGGTTAAAGCTTCTGCCTTCGGCTCAGGTCATGATCCCAGAATCCCGGGATTGAGCCCTGCATCAGGTTCTCTGCTCAGCAGGGAGCCTGTCTCCCCCTCTCTCTCTGCCTGCCCCTCTGCCTACTTGTGATCTCAGTCTGTCAAATAAATAAATAAAATCTTAAAAAAAAATAAAATAAATGTTTTAACTAATACAATAACAACGTGACTTTAAAAAATACATTGTACTAATATACAGTCTGGGAAGGGTCCTTGGCTTTGCACCTTTGAGAATTACACTAAAATAGCTGGATCGATTAACTTTTAAAAATTCTCTATACCTTTCATTAGAGTACTGTGCGGCACAGGGCCGGAAGTCCAACACAGTTCCACTGAAACTGAGCACATGTTCGGAGTACAGAGTCTCCCTGCCTAAGAAGTCTTTCTGATTTTGAGCCATTGGGGATTACAGTCCACACGGTGTGGATAAATGAGCTTGGCTTTTTGCATCATTCTTTCCATCCCCTGCAGGTCATCGGTCAATGTGGCTAGACTAGTGTCCCTCTGTCACCCACACAAGTCAATACTTAACTGTAATTCTCAGTGGAAGGTGTAACTGTGTGAGGGAGAAAAAAAAGTGTATTACTTATTTGGGCTCATTAAGAGTGATGGAGTCATATAAGAAGAGAAACACTTTGACATAGTTCCTTTAGTCTATCAATTATAAGTCATTATAGAGTCAATAATAGCTTTTTAAGAAAAAGAAGAATATTGCATTTAGATATATTTGTATTAATGGTTTTCTCCAACCTAGCCATTGCCTGGATAATTGTTACCCTGAATTTCCTTTCCGACATACTGTTTATGTCCATATCCAATAGCTCTGATGGAGAGGGCACAGTCTCTGAATTTTTCCTCTGTTGGGCATTTCTCCTCCTAGTCATTTTGGTGAGAGGTGGCTGTGGGGATGTGTAGCTGAACATATCAACCACGACCCAGGCATGGTGCACCCTGGAACGTTTCTGTGCAATCAGGAGTCCCCACCAAAAAGAAAGAAAAAAAGAGAGAGAGAGAGAGAGAGATAGAAAGAGACAGGAAAAAAAAAAAAGAGAAGACTTAGCCAGAATGGGCCCCAAAGGTAAGATTTATAAGGTATACAAACAAAAACAGACAAAAAGACCAACAAAAGTAAATGACAAAAAAAAAAAAAAAGAACCCAGCCAAAATGAACCCCAAGTATAAGATTATATACTACCAGAACAAAAACAAATACACAGAAACACTGAAGAAGAAAAAGTTGGGAGGGTGGTTATAAATCCTCAGTGTGAACAAGGAAGGTTATTTTGATTCTTCCTGGGTGTATCTTGATATCTTTGTTAAAGGACTCAACTTACCCGAGATAAAGGGGGATTAAAACTGGTTTATATATAGGGGTAGTATTGATTGGGGAAAGAGGATTACCTTGAAGCTTATCTCTATATGAATATTATAAAAATAGAAAAGCAAGAAAAACAGGTATATGTATCAAAAAAGTTCAAGTTAAAAGGTTATTATGGAATTTGTTGTATTTGAACCTCTTGTTGTGATGGTAAATAGGTTAAAATTTTTTTAAAAATGAAAAAGAATGAGAATAGTGGGAACGAATTAAAAATAAAAGTTGTATCTATGTAGTATAAAGATTTTAGGGCAATACCAGGAGCTTAATATCTTCTTTTCCCTTGATATTGGGGTTTTACAGTTCTATGAGGACCCTGAGGTGGTTGTCCTCTTGGTTTTTGTTTTGTTTTTCCTTTGGCTGACTTTCTGGGTAATTGTGAAGATCCTCTGGATTTCAGAATAATATGTGGCGGGGAAAATGGATCTAAGATATTAACAAAAACTACAAATTCCAGAGTTCTGGTCACCACCTCCAAGAGAGAGAAAAAAATCATGTAGAAATCAGTACTTCTGTTTATAAAGGTACCCTCACTATTTCTGCTACCACAAGAAAAAGAAAAGCAACACCAACTATAATAAGAAGATGTCCTCATTTCCTGTGTGTCCTCATTTTCCTGTCAGCAGCAGCAAAAGCAACGTATGCCTCAGACACTGGAGTCTTTAATAATTGAATAAGTGACACACCGTAATTTACTTATCCCTATACATTCTGAACCATCCTGGAAAAGGAGAAAGTATAGTCTATAAAATTATCAAAATAACTTGGACATGGATGTGACTTTGAATTCTTACCGTGCTTTCAGCAGCAGACATTCGGTCATCTGTCTTCATCATAGAAAACTGCATGTCACTAGGCTCTGACCTCACTGGTGTCTGCAGGGACAGAAATATTATCACAAGGAATAAGTGCAACACTTAAATTCATTCTGAACATTAATAAAACCAGTAACTTGCTTTCACTTTTGTTATACCTGAAAATCCCACAGCTACAAACATCTGGAAATTGTGGATGAACAGACACATGTTTTATTAAATAGAGAGATAAGATTGAAAGAAGGTAAGGAAAATTTCCGGGGAAAATAAGCAAAGAACAAAGCACAAACCAAAGTATGTGTAGAAACTGATGCTGTAGCTATCCAGAGCAGTTGGTAAGGAGAAAATAAAAAAGCCTGCTTGAGGGGCGCCTGGGTGGCTCAGTGGGTTAAAGCCTCTGCCTTCAGCTCAGGTCATGATCTCAGGGTCCTGGGATCGAGCCCCACATCTGGCTCCCTGCTCAGTGGGGAGCCTGCTTCCTCCTCTCTCTCTCTGCCTACTTGTGATCTCTGTCTATCAAATAAATAAATAAAATCTTAAAAAAAAAAAAAGGAAAAAAAAAAAGAAGCCTATTTGACTTGGGCTGAGTTTTGGGTCAGGAAAAAATGCTGAAAAGGTTATTTTTAAATCAAAGACCTTCCTATCTTCATTATGATCTGAAGTTCAAATTTGAGTGGTCTAGAAACTCCTTGGAGTGTTTGTCAAATTTAACTACTAATAGCTTACTGTTCACTGGAAGCCTTACCAACAACATAAACAATTCATAGATGTTTTATATGTTGTGTATATTTCATACTGTATTCTTACAATAAAGTGAACAAGAGAAAAGAAAATATTATTAAGCAAATCATAAGAGAAAATATATTTATGGTCCTGTATTATATTTATCAAAAAAATAAAAAAATATATGCATGTAAGTAAATCTCCACAGTTCAAACCATGTTGTTGAGGATCAACTCTTTACTTGACATACAATATGCTATTAGCTTCAGGTGTACAACACAGTAATTCAATATTTATATTAATTACAAAATGACCCCCCCATGGTAAGTCTAGTTAATATCTCACCATAAAAAATTATTACAATATTAATGACTATATTCCCTATCCTGTATATTACACCCTCATGACTTATGTATTTTATAACTGGAAGTTTGTATCTCTTAACCCCATTTGCCTATTTATCTAAAGTACTTTCTAATAATAAAAAGCAGAATCACTAAGATAAAAAAACTTAATAAGCTAGATGGCCAGATAAATTTGAAGAAAGCGTAAGTAAATTGATTAAGTAAATAACCCAGGAGGTTGCACAGAGTGACAAAAAGATATGAAAGAGAGATAAAGAGGGACCCTTGGTGGCTCAGTTGGTTGAGCATCTGACTCTTGGTTTCGCCTCAAGTTATGATCTCAGGGTCATAATCTCAGAGTCATGAAACTGAGCCCCACATCGGGCTCCCCATTCAGCACAGAGTCTGCTTGTCCCCCTCCCTCTGCTCCTCTCCCGGCTCTCTCTCTCTAAAATCAATAAATAAATTCTTAAACAAAAAGAGAGATAAAGAGGTAGAAGGTCCAATGTATGTCTAACAGACACTCCAGAAGGACAGAATAGAAAGGGCAAGAGGTTATACTGAAAGAGATAATGATAGAATTTTCCAGAATTGATGAAAGACAGCAAACTTCAGATTTAAAGAACAAGGCAAGTCCTTAGTAGGATATATAAAAATAAATCTACACAAGAAACACTGGAGTGATCTGTAGTAGTAGTAAATTTAAGGCAATTCAGAGATAACACAAAATACAGCAATACTTTTAATGTATGCTTTGCTTACCACAGGACAACTTAGAAAGTATACCTAATTCTAGAAGCATACTTCTTAGAGCTCAGAGATGGGAAATAGCTATCCTGTATGTAAATAACAACTGAATGTAGTTATTTCCTAGGATGTGATGTAGCAAAATATTGTGAGTTCATGTCCTGATTCAGTAGAGGAAAAAAATGCCAATATCTACTGATGATGTCTGATATGGATATAAGGAAGTGAGTGGGGAGCCAAAGCATTTCAACTTGTGTCTCTACCATTCTAACTCAAAATAGCACCAAAATAGAATGATCAATATTTTAGGTTTCTAGAAAATATTTTGTTATACTAATTAATCTTAAGAACCAGTTTAATCATGCTATGGTTCTACTCAACATGGCTGAGTAACTTCTGCCTAACTTTCAGAGCTGTCCAGATACAGAAACTGATGTTCTTCTTCAGTCTTATTTTCTGTAAATTCTCAAAACTTCTATCTTCAGTAGGCCAATCATATTGAACTAGCTACGAACAAGCTATAAGTTTTTCCTCTTATCTCTGTCCACGTCATTTTGCTAGGGTTGAACAACAGACTGTTAAGTGTCTTACAATATCCACTTAAACAAGTTTCAGTATGGTACACAACTACGTACAGAGATGACATTTGCAGCTTCATTGGCAGCAGTGAAGTGTGACTATATGACTAGGTTCTAATGATATGGATGGAAATAATAAATGCATCTTCCAGACTAGGCCCTTTAAATATCTCTTGCACTCCACTTTCTTTTTCCCTTCCCTGGAGAGGAAATGCAGATGTGGTGCGGGTAACTATGCAGATGAGGACAAAATATCCTTGCAAAAGGCAGAGCAATGAGATAGAAGGAACCTGGGACCATATAGCGCCTTGTGAAGCAGAGATGCACAGATGATCTGCCTACCTGTCTCTGTTACTTGAAGAAGAAAAAGAGGAAAAACCACTCAAACTACCGTATTTTTAGAGCCCTTGTAATTTTGGAACTCTCTGTTACAGCAATTTATCCTACACCTTGACTGATTCAGATTGTCTGTCTTTTAAAGGTTCATAATCCAACTTGCATTGATCTCCTCCATCTCAGATATTATGGGACTTGTAAGCTATACCAAAAGGTATGGCAATCATGGTATAAGATTGTGTGTGTTTTATCATGATTAGTTCTGTCTTCTTGAGAGTAGGAGCCTATGGTTGGCAGCTTCAAGATGAGCCACAGTAACCCTCACCTTCTGGTTTTCTTGTGTAATCCCCATTCCTAGCTGAATGTACGCTTGATGGGACTCATGTTTACATAACAGAATATGGCAAAAATGATTTTGAGATCAGGTTATTTATTAAGAGATTGTGGCTTAAGTTTTGAGTGGCTGCTCTCCTTGTCTTACCACCTGCTATGTGGTGAGGTACTCTATGGAGAAATCGTGTGGCAATGAAATTAGGTGGGTTTCTAATCAATGGCCAGAGAGGAACTGAGATCCTAATCTTAACAACCTATAAGGAATTGAACTCTTGTCAACAACCACGCGATTGAGCTTGGAAACAGATTTTTTTTCCCAGTCAAGCCTTCAGATGAGACTTCAACCTTGACCAGGAAAATGCAGGCTTATGAGACCTTAAAGCAGGTAGGCTGCACCTGCGTTCCTCATCCATAAAAACTATAAAACAATAAATGTATATTGTTTTGAAACTGCTAGGTTTGGGGGTTAATTTGTGATGTAGAGAACAAATACAGGACCATATTTCACATTTCTTCTTAAGTACATAGCACGATGCCACATACCTAGAGGGCAGTCAAAGAATTTGCTAGTCAATACTGTCCTAGCAATACTAAGTCATATGCCAAGTGGTCCAAAGTAAAATTTACCCACTGGTGAGATTATGTAGTAGCTACTGGCAATACAAATTCCCTCAAGGAGCCGCTGAAGATCTAATCAATTGGGAAATTTGAACAGTAGTAAACTTTATTCCTAAAGCTAAATTTAATGAGAGTTAGCTTGGAAGCAATTTAACACACCAGTTAAAGGCATGGGCTTTAGGGTGCCTGGGTGGCTCAGTTGGTTGGGCAACTGCCTTCAGCTCGGGTCATGATCCCAGAGTCCCGGGATCGAGTCCCACATCAGGCTCCCATCTCCATGGGGAGTCTGCTTCTCCCTCTGACCTTCTCCCCTCTCATGCTCTCTCTCTTAAATAAATAAAATATTTAAAAAAAAAAAAGGCATGGGCTTTAGAATCAGGAAGATCAGACTCTGAGCCCAGTTATTAACATTTATATTATGACTATACGCATATAAAGTCAGAGTTATCTCACAAATATACAGCCTAGCTATAACCACAGAGCCGATAATTCATGCCAACACTAGGTAATGGCAAATGTACAAAGGAAAATATTTAGATAAAAGATTCCTAGGAAAGAAAAGTGTTTTAATACATAAAAAGAACAGTTTTTGTTACTTTGGAAAGGAAGTTACTGCATACATACCCCACACAGAGGTTTTTAAATTTCACAGATTAGTTTGGTAGACAAGCTTTACTTCAGGGAAAATTTTGAATACATCAGACCAAAGATGATACGGAATTACCTGTCTTATCGTGTCACCTTCCTGATTGCTAACGGTAATCATTTTATCTTCACCACCTAAAGCAAGCAGATTTTCTGCATTCCAACATCCGCATGTGATTCTCTTAGTATGTTTTCCTGAAAAAGAGATTATTTTTGTACAGACACATGGGTTTCTCAAAAAAATTAAAAGATCTGTGTTGTCAATCTAAAATTTTAGGTAATATGCCATCAATATTAAACAGACAAGGAATGCTAAATCTCATCAAGGCAGTTAGTGCCTAAGCAACCTTATTTACAAGTCATTACCAAGTTCTAAAGCAATATAACACTTTTCAACTAGTTAGGTTGGTACGAGCACAGGCTCTAACATGAAGAGATACTCTGCTCCTGGACAAGTTTGTTGGCTTGCCATACAACCAAACCATACAACAATAATGTCTTAAGAGCACTAAATCCCACAGCACTCAAGTTATCTTTACTATACTCAGCTTCACAGTATGGTAGATGCCTTGGTATAAACAGATCCAATGTTCAGTTTGGGTTACTCATATAAAACTAGAACACATTTGATTTCTGGTCATACTGAGGTGCAAATCTGAATGTACCTTATTGAGACTGGAGTGGAGAACTGAGTCACTTAATTAGGAAGTGATACTAGATGGAAGCAATTAGTATCAGGAGACTTTCCTGTTGAGGAATCTAGCCAGTACAAAAACTGTATTTTGGGGGGAAAAAATCATGTACTTGACACCGGGTGCATTTGTTGAAGGTCCTGGGACAGACAAATCCTTGAGTCTCAAGATTCATTTTACAATGAGGAGTAGATAGGTTAAGTTTACATATTCTGGAGCTAGCCTGCGTGCATCTGAATCTCAGCTCCTCCACTGACTATAAATACTGGGTAAGCTACCTAACATTTCTATTCCTTAGTCACATATCCTTAAATTGGGGATAATGGTAGGGCCTGTCTCATAGAATTGAGGATCAAATGAGTTCAGGCATTTGGAAGAGTACCAGGCATACAGAAAGCGCTACAGAAGTTTAGCTATTTTCGCTGCTTTTTGAGAGCAGAGACCACATTAGTTTTATTCTTTCTCCCCCTTACAGAACTGAATACAGTACCCATGCTGCAAGTAGGTTCTAAAGTAGTTGTTAAGTGAGTAGACCCTGAGGCCAGAGTCCTGGTGTGTCAGAGGCTCAGAAGGAGGACAGTGTGGCTGGAGCAGAGAAAGGAAGAGGAGAGGAGTCTGAGATGAAATCAGAGTTTGGCCACTATATGGACTCTGGCTTTGACCCACTGGAGAGGACTGAGCAGAAAGCGCACTCTGGTCCCTAGCTTGAGAATATTTTATAATGGGGAAAGAGCTGAAGCAGGGAAACCAGTTCAGAGAGCACAGAAATTCACGTGGAAGATGTCCGAGGCTCACACACAGTGGTAACAGGAGAGATGGTGAGAACAGGCTGGATTCTGGAAATATCTGAAGCAAGAGCCTATAAGATTTTCTGGCAAATTATATGAGGAAAGTATGAGAAAGAGGAGAGTCAAGCAGGATGCTAAGGTTTTAGCCTGAAGATCGGAAAGAAGGGATGTCATCAACGGTGTGGAGCAGCTGTGGTTAAGAAGGGTTTTAGAGATACGAAATTTGAAGTGTTTACCGGACATCTTGTCAGAAATATTGAATAAGCAGTTGGATAGAGGAGTCTAGAGATAGGGAGAGATCAGTATGGGACTGGTCAGGATTTGGATGGCATTTCAAACCAGAAGACCAGGGCACAAACGTGAAGAGACCATTCAGAGAAGACACTGAGATGGAGGAGAGTTTAGTGATCATAGACGAAGGGACTCGTGTCGTACTTTGCACTGGGCCCAAAGAGATGCACGTTAGGAAGGAAAGAAGAGTGCACAAAGAAAGGTGGGGGAAAAGCCAAAGACAAATTTCCTTCTATACCCCAGAAAGGGAGAAGAAAATCTCTTCTTCCTCCTTTCTGTATACCTCATGGCCTCTTTGTTCCTTCCAGGTTGTGTGTCTACTTACAGTATTCTGGGCACTTTACACACACTGACTTTTTTAAAAAATATTAACTCACAGTTAATCTACTATGGTAACTGAAGTTTGAACCATGTTATTGGGAGACTGGCAGTATTTAATTAAACTGTAGTAAACGAATTTCATTATATAAGAGTCACACAACATGAGAACTGTCTGCATATGGTCTAGCAGTATAAGACGCAACAAGGTTAACAGATTTTAGTAACTGTGAAATGCTGGCAGCTCATGGTACCATGGAGGGGGACTCTCTAGAGTGGAAAGCCTTGGATTTAGGAAAGTGAATTATTTAAAAGGAAAAAAAGCAGAGCCACAAATCATAACCAACTCTGAGAGAGGCAGCTATATATTTAGCTAAAGGACCTAAGACATATAATTAACCTGAATCTCCTCAGGCCCATTTTATAATAAATGACTGAGAAGAGATGCAATACTCATATTAAATACAAAGATCACCTATAAAATTATGTATATATGACAAATACCTGACATAAAATAATTATGCTTTGACAGATTATTTTCTTATATGTCAAGTGTCAAACTCTGGGGCCTGTAAGTTAACTGGTAGGGTGTTCCTACAGATGAAGGGGGATATAAAAAAATGCCTAACAAAGGTCAAATAGTCAATTTATGGTGAAAGTTGATTTTTGTTACTCAAAATATTTTGCTTAGGTTTTCAAATGGATCAATGGCATTACCTTTTGGGTGGAGCACCAAAAATATAAATATTAAAGATAGATATGTATGTGAAAAAAAAATTGAAATAAATTATGTGTCCTTAACTGAAAGGCACTTTCTCAAGTATTCTAAGGGCACTCTTATCTCCAGAGTTTGATTCCTTCCTTAGCAATAAATTATAATTATGTGGCCACCTGGGTATAATGAAGCCTACTAGTTTCACCATTCACCAGCAAGATGTTATGATAATTGAAAAGAATCAATGTGTTTCTTCTTGGGTGTTCAGAAGGCAGATGGTAAGTGACCAGAGACTGGGGGAACCAAAGAGGCTGAACCAAGGTCAAACAAGGAACAAACACCCTCTAATCATATACCCTGAGGTTCAATATAACTCACAGTGCATACTCAATTGGTGTTTGGGGAGAATAAGAGGTCAGAATTAAGAATCTAGAAACATTCTGACCAAAACAGTCACCAAATGTTTTAGTCCACCTACTAACGTGTTGATAAACACAGGAGCTGTCTATCCCATGTCCACAGGTACGATCTGCTATTAATGTCCTGGTGTCCAACGGCATAGGCTGACCTTAGAGCAACTATTCTATGTGGCCTGGTAATTCTTAATAGACAGTGAAGAGAGATCTTATAGTTTAGCTAGCTGTGAGGCTTAACCAGGAGAGCTTTACTACTACACAATTTCCCTGGCGATATCAGAAAAATCTGAGGCATAAAACATGACATTTTTGTAAAGCATTTCAAACACGGAGCAGTGTTTCCAGCTATAACCTACCCAGCACAGGAATCTTTCGAGATGTCTGACGATTATAAATAAGCAAATTTCCTTTAACGGTTCCAACGGCCAGGAAACTTCCAATTTTTGACCAAAGAAGGAAAGACATTTGATCCCTGTAATGTTAAGATACAAATCACTAAAAAGCTCACCATCATAATCTCCAGGTAGTTCTTTTAAAAAGTATAAAAGTATTTTAAAAATGAATAATTTTAATATCTACTTAGAAACTGAAGTACAAAATTAGAACTTACTGCTTTAGGACAAAGACTAAGGGCTAAAGGCATTTTGGAGAAGCTATAAAGTAATCTTATGATCAGTTAGACCTAACATACATATGTAATAAATACAAACTCTACTTCAGTCATGCTGGAACCTTAAAAGTCATAAAATGAGTCAGGATGAGACAGTTTGGTCAGCCTGATAGTTGTAAATGTGGAAAAATCTTAATGGATGATGACGCCACATGCTTTAACAACAACAACAACAAAAAGTAGGTTCCAGGGTGCCTGGATAGCTCAGTCGGTTAAGCGTCCAACCCTTGATTTTGGCTCCGGTCGTGATCTCAGGGTTGTGAGACTGAGCCCCGCATTGGGCTTCACACTGGGCATGGACTCTGCTTATGAGTCTCTCTCTCTCATTCTCTTTCCCTCAGTTTCCCCCCCCATCCCCACTTAAAAAAACTAAAAAAAAAAAAAAAAAGTGTTAAGTTGGGTCCTATAACATATTAAATTGGAAAAATCATTGGGAATTCATCACCTTAAATAGGACATATCTTTTCCAGTTCTGTCACTTTTTAAAGTTTTAATGTAAATTCCAAGTAGTTAAGAGAATCTTAGTCTCAGGTGTGCAATACAGTAATTCAGCACTTTCATACATCACCCGGTGCTCATCACAACAACCGCACTCCCTAATCCCCATCACCTATCTCACCACCACCCGCTATCACCTCCCTTCTGGTAACCGTGTTTGTTCTTAATAGGTAAGAGTGTTTCTTGTTTTGCCTCTTTTTTTCTCCTCCTTTGCTTGCCTTGTTTCTTAAATCCCACATAAGAGTAAAATCATATAGTATTTGTCTTTCACTTGCTGACTTATTTCACTTAGCATTATACTCTAGCTCCACTGATGTTGCAAATGGAAAGATTTCTTTTTTATGGCTAAGTAATATTCCATCGTCTATACGTGTGTACATGTGCATATACCTATAGATATACATATATGTACATACACATGCATACATACACACATTTTTTTAAGATTTTATTTATTTGATCACAAATAAATTGTGATTATTGAGATTACAAGTAGGCAGAGAGAGAGAGAAGAGGAAGCAGGCTCCCCACTGAGCAGAGAGCCCGATAGGGGCTTGATCCCAGGACCCTGAGATCATGACCTGAGCCGAAGGCAGAAGCTTTAACCCACTGAGCCACCCAGGCACCCCTACACACTACATCTTTATCCAGTCATCAGTCAATGGACACTTGGGCTGTTTCCATAATTTGGCTATTTTTGAAAATGCTGCTATAAACATCAGGGTGCATGTATCCCTTTGAATTTGTATTTTTGTATTATTTGGTTAAGTATCTAGAGTAGTACAATGGAAGGACTGAAGGGTAGTTCTTTTTTAACTTTTTTGAGGAAACTCCATACTGTTCTCCAGAGTAGCTGCACCAGTTTGCATTCCCACCGACATTCCCCTTTCTCCACATTCCCACTGACATTCCCCTTTCTCCACATTCTCGCCAACACCTACTGCTCTTTGTTTTTGATTTTGGCCATTCTGACAGGTATGAGTGACACAACCAGCCAAGCATCCCTATGGTGAATGATTTTTTTTAAATGTATTGTTGGATTGGGTTTGCTAGTATTTTACTGAGAATTTTTGCATCCATGTTTATCAAGGTATTGACCAATAGTTCTCTTTTTTTTAGTGGAATCTTTATCTGGTTTTGGTTTCAGGGTAATGTTGGCCTCATAGAATGAATTTGGAAGTTTTCTTTCCTTTTCCTTTTCTATTTTTTGGAATAGGGTTTTTTTTTTTTTTTTTTAAGATTTAGTTATTTATTTGACACAGAGAGATACAATGAGAGGGAACACAAGCAGGGGGAGTGGGGGAGGGAGAAGCAGGCTTCCCACTGAGCAGGGAGCCCAGTGTGGGACTCCATCCCAGGACCCTGGGATCATGACTTGAGCTGAGGCAGACACTTAATGACTGAGCCAATCAAGCACCCCTATTTTTTGGAATAGTTTGAGAAGAGGCATTAACTCTTCTTTAACTGTTTTGTAGAATTCACCAATGAAGCCATTTGATTGTGGACTTTTGTATGTTGTGAATTTTTTGATTATTGACTCAATTTCTTTGTTGGTTATGGTCTGTTCAAGTTTTCTATTTCACCTGTTTCAGTTTGGGTAATTTATTTGTTTCTAGGAATTTAATCATTTTTTCCAAGTTTTCCAATTTGTTGGTATACAGTGTTTCATAATGTTCTCTTATAATTGTTTATATTTCTGTGATGTTGGTTGTTATTTCTCCTCTCTCATTTGTGATTTTGTTTATCTGGGTCCTCTCTCTTTTCTTTTTGATAACTCTGGCTAGAGATTTATCAATATTATTGATTTTTTCCCAAAGAACTGGCTCCTGGTTTCATTGATCTGTTCTATTGTTTAAGTTTCCAAATCACTTATTTCTGCTCTAATCTTTATTGTTTCCTTCTTTCTGCTAGCTTCAGGCTTCACTTTTTGTTCTTTTTCTAGCTCCTTTAGGTGTAAGGTTAGGTTGTTTGCTTCAGATTTTTCCTGCTTCTTGAGGTAAGCCTCTTTGCTGTATGTTTCCCTGTTAGGACTGCTTATGCTGCATCTCAAAGGTTTTGGACCATTGTGTTTTCATTTTCATTTGTTTCCATGTACTTTTTAATTTCTTCTTTTATTTCTTAGATGAACCATTCATTGTTTAGAAGCATGTTATTTAACTTCCATGTATTTGTGGTCTTTCCAGGTTTTTTCTTGTGGTTAACTTCTAGTTTCACAGTGTTGTGGTCAGAAAAGTTGCATGGTATGACTTCAATCTTCTATTTGTTGAGGCCTAATTTGTGAGCTAATATGTGATCTCCATTCTGGAGAATGTTCCATATGCACTTGAAAGAATGTGTATTCTGGGGCATCTTGGTGGCTCAATCAGTTAAGCAACGGACTCTTGATTTTGGCGCACATCATGATCTCACATTTGTGAGACTGAGCCCTGTGTTGGCTCATACACTGAGTGTGGGGTCTGTTTAAGATTTCCTCTCTCTCTTAAAAAAAAAGAAAAGAAAAGAAAAAATGTATATTCTTCTCTTTTAGAATGGAATGTCCCAAATGTACCTGTTAAGTCTATCTGGTCCAGTACGTTATCAAGGCCATAATTTCCTTGTTGATTTTCTGCTTAGATGTTCTGTCCATTGATGTAAATGGGGTGTTGAAGTCCCCTACAATTATTGTATTATTGATTGGTTCCTTTATGTTTGTTATTGTTTCAAAAATGTGGGTGCTCCTGTGCTGGGTGCTTAAATATTTATAATTGTTTTATCTTCTTATCCCTTTTATTATTCTATAGTGTCCTTCTTTGTCTTTTGTTATAGTCTTCGTGTTAAAGTTTGTCCAATATAAGTATTGCTACTCTGGCTTTCTCTTGACATCCATTTGCATAATGTTTCTCCATCCCCCTCACTTTCAATCTGCAGGTCTAAAATGAATCTCTTGTAGGCAGCATATAGATGGGTCTCTTTTTTTTTTTTTTTTTTTACATGCATTCTGCTATTGTTTTTAGCTGTTCTATCTTCCAGTCATCTGCAGAAGTTGCTGTATGCAATGTTTGGTTCCCGACCTGAATGTGGTGAGTTTTAACTAGGTGTGCTTTAGTCTGATTATGAAATGAGACCTGTCACCACCTCCAACAGAACTAAGGCCCTACAACACTCTCTGGCTGGGAAACATGGTGTAGGCAGGGGTTTGTGCTGGTCTTCCGGGCAGGGGTCTGGCACACTGGGACTGAGGTAAGCATGACTGAGAAAAGCAGTTCCACCAAAGCACAGGGAGTGCTTAGTATAAGCAAGTTAGGCAACCACTATCCACATTCCACTGCTTCCGCAGGTGGCTCTGTTTATGCTGAGGGGCGGGAGAGGGAAATGTGCTGACCTGCTCCTTTGTTCCTGGGTCTCCATGGAGACCCATGGAGGTGTCTCCATGAATAATATCACTCAGGCACATGTTCTGAGAAGAGCAAATGATATCCCCATCTTGTGCCCCGGGCTCTCTTTAGATGTTGTTTCCGTGCTGTACATCCCTGTCGTCTCACCAGAAGTGTGGCAGTGCCTATCTATCCTAGCCAAGCCCAGTGACATTGAAAACTCCAGGCTTTAAGCCCCACTGGTTGCAAGAATTCATGAAATTCAGACCCTCTCACTTTCCAAGCCAAAGGCTTTGGGGAAATGTTCTACTTCTGTGTTCCCCTGTGTGCTCCGCTCTCTGTAGCCCTTCTCTGCATCCATGGCTCCTTTCCCTCCACGGAAGCCAGGATCTGTTTCTCCACACTTCTTACCTTCTTCAGGGTGGTCTCTTCTCTCCCTTTAGTTGTAGAGTTTGTTCTGTCAGTCTTTTGGTTGATTTCTGGGGTATTTGGGATGATTTGATACTTATTGAGCTCTATTTGTAGGAGGAGGTTAGCCTAGGATTCTCCTACTCCACTGCCATCTTCCTGTCTCCCACCTCTGTCACTATTAAGATTAGCTCACTCAGAAAGAGGTAGAAAGCACATTTATCTACCACCAGTTCTTAAGCACATTCTAAGACCTACTGGTTGAACTTTTATATAATTCTCTATTTTTTTAAGTTTTTTTTTTTATTTTATTTTATTTTACTTATTTGACAGGGAGAGAGAGAGAGATCACAAGTAGGCAGAGAGGCAGGCAGAGGGGGAGGGGGAAGCAGGCTTCCTGCTGAGCAGAAAGCCTGATGTGGGTTTGATCCTAGAACCCTGGGATCATAGCCTGAGCCGAAGGCAGAGGCTTAATCCACTGAGCCACCCAGGCTCTCCTATAGTTCTCTATTAAATGGAATCAGACTCCTGGGAAATCGGACTTCTAGCTCATTCTCTAAATTGAGGAAAGAAATCACAATGGGTATAGAAAAGTGGTTGCAAAAATCTAATCCTAAAACCAATAGCATCACTTAGGAACTTTAGAAATGTTCTCTGATCCCACCCCAGCCCTACGGAATGAGAAACTCTGGGGGTGGCGCCCAGCTATCTGTGTTTCAATGGGCACTTTGATACAGCTAAAGTTTGAGAACCACTGATAAATCATTTACTATTTACAGAAAAGCAACGCTGTTTTTACAGAAAGCAATGCTGCTCTCAGGAAAGCTGATAATACGGAAGACCAAAAATTCACTTAAAGTATAAGAAAGGTTTAGTTGTAACAATAGATGAATGTAATAAAATGTTTAGTTCGAAAATTACTTCTAGGGACGCCTGGGTGGCTCAGTTGGTTAAGCGGCTGCCTTCGGCTCAGGTCATGATCCCAGCGTCCTGGGATCGAGTCCCACATCGGGCTCCTTGCTCGGCAGGGAGCCTGCTTCTCCCTCTGCCTCGGCCTGCCACTCTGTCTGCCTGTGCTCACTCCCATTCTCTCTCTCTCTCTGACAAAAATAAATAAAATCTTTAAAAAAAAAAAAGAAAATTACTTCTAAAAAGTACTAATATCCCAGGCTTCTGGGTTTCATCTAGTGAGTGTATGTTTTTAAAAGATCAATGTGCTTATTTCTCTATCTGTTTGAGTGGGTGTGACAGCCATGAGAATATGCCTCTTAGGTCTCTAGCTATGGAAAGTGTAACTGATGAAGGCTCCCACTGGAATCCACCATTTTGACGTGCTGGGGCCATGCCTTCCCATGGGCTGTTCCCAGACAGTAAATGAGTGGGCAGGGATACTCTGAGGCCCATTCCTGGGAAACACAGGGTTCCACTGATGGGTAACTTTGGCTTAAAGTCTCCTCAGAGGCCTAGTTGAACTTAGGATTGGGCTGCAGTATAAGATGCTTCTACCCAATGTTTCTTCCTTCACTCTCCCCTTTACAAGGATCAGACATGCACTGTGGTCTGATGGCTTTTCTAACCTGCCCCCTCTATGTTTCCTCAGAGGCATTTCCTATAATAAATCTCACACACTCAATCCTATTTGGGATTGAGAAAACATGAATAGAAAGAATTGGGAGTGAGCTAAATAGCGCTAGAGAAAGGAGGAACTGCATGAGAAGCACAAGTTGTGATCAGCACCAGCAGTCACATTTAATAAGAGTAGTGTGACAACAGTCCATTGGATAGTTTATCATTACTAACAGTCACAAAACAACCAACTAGAAAAGGAGTTAAACAGTGTAAAAGAAGATCAAGTAACCAAATATCCTCAGAAGAAGAACCAGCTGAACAGACTCTATCTTCCTTTTCTTCAGAGATAAGGCCTCTAGAAGGCCCTACAAATTACAGTAAGATACTATGGCACATTTAAGTTCCCAGTAATGCTTGCAGATCAAGACAATATATAGTAACTACATGTACTTTTGGTCAAGTTAAATTTAAAGAATATATTATTCAAGGGAAATGCATGTGGCTACGAAAGAAATGCAACCTATGTGAAAGGCACAGACTTAAAACAGTCTTGCTGATATGACAAATGAAGATCAATTAGGAAAGAAGCTGGGTAGGCTGACTAGTACTCAGGTCTGAATGGCTGTGGGAGAAGGAACCATGTCCCATAAGCCAACCACAAATTAACTGGTTGATGAATGGGATGTTGTATTTAGTGTTTTCTCTGGAAAGACTGTTGTACTCCAGGGACATAACTCTTATAATTCTAAGGAGGTTCAAGGGAAGTATCACTATAATTCTAAGAAGTTATAAAAATATATGCAGTAAAAATTAATCCTCTCAATCCATTGTGTTAACATAATAATTTAAGATAGTTAAGTAACATCGTAGTAAGTTTTGCAATGATTATATTTGAATACACTTTATGTATTATTTAAGATGTTCAAAGAGCTCAAAAGAATAAATTCCAATTAAATTTGTAAATGGAATTTAAAATTTTCAAGGAAATTTGTTTGCCAAATGAATATATTTAAGAAAAACTGGTATTCAAAATTGTGTTTAAGTTCCTTAGTATAATAGATTGACCTTTAAATAAAAAACAAATATAGGGGGTGTGACTTTGTATATACAAAAGTCCTTTAGGTATTAAATATTAATATAAATTAGTATTTAATTGGTTCCACCTCAATAATTACAATAACATCTACCATTCATTCAGTTCTTAATTTCATGCCTGGCCATGACACACAATTAAATGTCCCAACAACTCTGAGATGATGTGAGGAAATGTGGGAAATGTGAGGAAATGTGAGGATCTGTGGGAAGCTAGACAGCAGAGGCAGACATACACCAGTCTGAAACACCTTGGATTAATTATGTATTTTTCTCTGGGTGAGCATGTGTTCTCACTGATGCTGAATTTGGTTCAAGAACCAGTACCCGATGTTTATAAATATTCTCTTGGACTGAAGTGCAGAGTACGTAAAATCCTTCTAAAAAGTGATGCATACCCAAAGTGTAAGAGGACAGAGTAAGAAATGAAGGTTCTCAAACCTAGCAAGACGTCACCTTGGGTGGGCAGTATTACCTGTGAGTGCACGCCTCATGCGTCAATCTGGAGGGTTAAGAAAAACAATGCTAAGGTCACCTTTGGTCCTGTTTTGCATGGCCACCTGGCTTCCTCCAGATTGTTACTCCTTGGCAAACTGGAAATTTACAGTCTTATCTTACAACATGTGTGTGGCCTATCTGCATGTCACATGACACCATGAGGCAGATATTATTATTACACACATTCGATATAGATGAAGAAACTGAGGTCTAGAGAGAGGTAAAGTGACTCGTTCAAGGTTGAAGGCCAAGTTTTAGTTGTAAATAAATGTTTCTATTCCGTATGTTAAAGTGGTTTCTATTTTAGCAGAGACCTATAATTTATTCTGTTTGCCCAGTATATTTTCCATTTGGGAACTGTCGCACATTTTACCCCACTCTTCACCTGCTGGCATTTTTAATCCCATGGCCCTGCCTACCCTACTCAGAGACCTTTTGAGTAACCAAGTGGACACTGGTGAGGTGATGGGAATATGCTCTTCTCTTTGGTGTAACTTGCTGTGAAGATAAGCTAATAGTTGGCAGCAGCATAGAGAGTCTGACTTAGAATAAAGTCAATACAGAGGGGCGCCTGGGTGGCTCAGTGGGTTAAAGCCTCTGCCTTCGGCTCGGTCGTGATCTCAGGGTCCTGGGATCGAGCCCCGCATCGGGCTCTCTGCTCAGTGGGGAGCCTGCTTCTTCCTCTCTCTCTGCCTGCCTCTCTGCCTACTTGTAATCTCTCTCTCTGTGTCAAATAAATAAACAAAATCTTTAAAAAAAAAAAAAAGTCAATACAGAGAAAGGAAGAGCTCAGAGATGGAGAGTCTTGACTGCATCCCTAGAACCCCTAGATCCAACAATGCCTGAGGCCAATCCCATTTCCAGAATTTTCCATATGTTTTGTCTCATCTTTGGACATTTTAGTCTGTTCCAGCAAAAGCAACTTTTTAAGAAGCTACTTATATTTTATAATCCTAACAATTTATTCTAATTAATTCGGCAAAATCAACAGGATTATATGTAACAATAAAAAAAAGAAATAAACTTTCTTTCATGGGAAAGTAACTCACAAACACATCTTTATAATAATCACAGTAAGTATTATTAGCATCAGACCTACAAATAATATTTATAAGTGAAGATTTAAAATAAAAGTTATTCTTACCTCATACCACTGTCCAACTGGCTGGTTTTATTTGTGTTGGCATCCCATAGATAAATGCAACTAGATTTCTCAGCAATCACTGCTAGGATATCTCCATCTTTGTCCCAATCCATAGCAACACAGTTACTTTTAAAAAAGAAAGCAAAATATCACTATATATTTTCTTAAAGTAAGGGAAAGAAATTTAAATGACTATTTACAATTTTAATCTACAATAAGGCCATCCAATTTTGAGTAGGTCATAAACTTCCTAAAGTGAGAACTACAACTCACTATTCACTGCTTAGATAACACTAATTTTTATTTATTTATTTTTTTTTTTTGAGAGTGTGCAAGCAGGGAAGGGGGGGGACAAAGGGAGAGAGACAATCTTAAGCAGATTCCGCACTGAGCATGGAGCCCAATGTGGGGCTCCATCCCATGACCCTGAGATCATGACCTGAGCTGAAACCAAGAGTCGAATGCTTAACCAACTGAGCCATCCAGGTGCCCCCACTAAATTAAAATTTTTATTGTTGTTGAAGGGATGGGAAAAAATTTCAATTCAATTTTAAATACCATTTATATAAACTACATTAAGTATAATCACAAAGTTAGCAGATTTTCTTAGATCCTATAAAGAACCTGGTCTTTTGGCAAAACAAACCCATCGAGCACCTCTACAGAGGAATCACATTTGGAATCAAGAGGTAATTTGTTTGGCCAAGTGCTGAAAGGTTATTTCAGATTTACAGATGAAACTGAGTTTCATCTAGTGGATTTGTGTATAAAACAGATCATGGCTGGGTAGATATGGGATTGTAAATAATAGAAAAACTAGATTACACATGTTATTTCATTTTATAGCATCTTGTTTTCAATTCATGCCATAATAGAATAAGAGTGATTCAATTAAAATGACAGAAAAGTTATAAATAGGAAATGCTTTGTAAATATGATATTGTTTAAAATCATTTCAAAGAGTTTATTATAAGCCAAAAACTTCCTTGAGGATTAACTTTTTCTTCTCTGATGTTATTTTTCACTTTGAGACTCTGCTCTGGGACACTGGCTAAGCCAAACTCAGATTAATAAGACAATAAACTAAGACAACTGGGAGTTACTGTGGTCATTTTATTTTTCAAAATGTTAAAATATGTTTGGGAATCTTCATTTTCTCTAGTATTTTCAGAGCCTGCTTACAATTCTCTCTCCCCATCTCCCTCCGCCCCCCACTGGTGGCCCCCCTGCTCAAAGCATGCACACTCTCTCTCTTTAAAAAAAAAAAGTTTAACAATGACATAGGAACAGCTGGGTGGCTCAGTTGGTTAAGCATCTGCCTTTGGCTCAGGTCATGATCCCAGGGTCCTAGGATCAAGCCCTGCATTAGGCTCCCTGCTCAGCAGGAAGCCTGCTTCTCCCTGTGCCTCCTGCTCCCCCTGCTTGTGCTCACTCTTTCTCTGACAAATAAACAAATAAAATCTTTTAAAAAAGTTTAAAATGTATGGTGAAAGTAACTACTTTCCAACAATTTATGAGAGGAAATAGTGCAGTGATATGGGCTTGTCTTTTCTGCCTATGCACAAAATAAGGCTTGTTTATAATTAAATAAGAATCTTTCATATGGGTTTATTTATCATTATACCTTAAAGCTTCCCTGCGAGTGTACGGAGGTTATAAGTATCAACTCTAATGCATATGATATATGTCTACATATTTCACTAACAACTTATGTATACAAAAACCAAATCCCTGGGGTGCCTGGGTGGTGTAGTCAGTTGGTTTTGGCTCAGGTCGAGATCTCAGGGTTGTGAGATGGACCCCCACCTTGGGCTCTGTGCTGAGCACAGAGTTGGCTTGGGATTCCCTCTCCTTTTCCCTCTGCCCCTCCTGCTTATGTTCTGTCTCTAAAAATAAGTAAATGAATCTTAAAAAACAAACAAAACAAATTCCTTCACAAAGGAAGAAAGCAAAAGAAGAGAAAGATTATATATGAGTTGTAAAATTCTATTTGATTACAGCTTTAAGACAATAATACTTTTTTTATCTTTTAGGAAAAAAAGCTTGAAAAAGGTTTTGATCTATCTCTGTACTTACCCAGATAAATTGATTTCACTTCTTTTTTGACCATGGCGATCAAAGATTTTCACAATATGATCGGCTCTAAAAGCAATTAGAGCACAAAAATATAATTTAAGTGTTTCTTCTTATAAATGTATATTAAAAAATTAAGCTGACATCCAAGTAATTTCAGTGTTCTCTCATGACAGTTTCATAATTTGTATCTACAAACTTATTACCAGGGAAAAGATTTTATGAACTGTGATATTAGTGGAATTGAATGTATCATTTTTCCCACTATACAACCATCACACAAGAACTTCTACTAAATAAATGGCGTGGTTATGCAGGCATACAACCATGTGAAGTCAGGTTGGTTGACTTAAAACATTCACTGATTTCTTACCCTGTTACTGCAAGGTAGTTTCCTGATGTTTTTTGCCAGGCGAACTGTATTGGTGTGCCAAGCCAAGTCTTTTCCAGCAGTGAGAAAACACGCTAAAAAGATAAAAGTAATTTGTATATTTTCCAAACATACAGTTTAAGCGTTGGTCAAAGATATCAAAACGTGATCATGAAAACAGTAGGGTTCAAGATGGTAAAGCTTATTGTTAGGGGCTCCTGGGTGGGTCAGTGGGTTAAGCCTCTGCCTTCGGCTCAGGTCATGATCCCAGGGTCCTGGGATCAAGCCCCGCATTGGGCTCTCTGCTCCGCAGGAAGCCTGCTTTCTCCTCTCTCTCTGCCTGCCTCCCTGCCTACTAGTGATCTCTGTCTGTCAAATAAATAAATCAAAATCTTAAAAAAAAAAAAAAAAGCTTATTGTTAGAGCTTATCCAGAAAAAGTCAACAATGTAACAGACAAAATGACTAATCAGATCAACCAATCAACAAACTTCTACAATCTAGTTGTTTGTATGGACAAACAAAAAACTTTGTATTAAGTATGGACCTCAATACACAGGTAAGCATTTATTATAAATTTTTGTTTTAAATGTTTTTGAATATTAATTTTAGAAAAATTGTAATTTTAATATTTTATACGTTAAAGTAAAATAATTTAAACTTGAATTCAGCAAATAATCAGTAGCATGGATTTGTAAAAATTTTTTATTTAAATTAGTTAATTTACATAGAGTGTATTATCAATTTCAGAGATAGAGGTCAGTGATTCATCAGTTCTATAATACATAGTGCTCATTACAGCACGTGCCCTCTTTAATGTCCATCACCCAATTACCCCATCCCTCCACCCCTCTCCACTCCAGCAACCCTCAGTTTATTCCTATGGTTATGAGTCTCTTATGGTTTGTCTCCCTCTCTGGTTTCCTCGTGTTTTTCTTTTTTTCCCCACTCTTCCCCTATGATCCTGTTTTGTTTCTTAAATTCCACAAATGAGTGAAATCATATAATTGTCTTTCTCTGATTGACTTATTTTGCATAGCATAATACACTCTAGCTCCATCCATGTTGTTGCAAATGGCAAGATTTCATTCTTTTTGATGGCTGAGTAATATTTCAGTGTGTGTTTGTGTGTATACATATATATATATATTTCTTTATCCATTCATCTATTGATGGACATCTGAACTCTTTCTGTGTTTGGCTATTGCAGACATTGCTGCTATAAACATGGGGGAATAGCATGGATTTTTTAGATTAAACTTAACAAAACTACCATTTAAAACATCTTAACCATGATAAAAATATAAACTACTTCATTCAAAATTTTCTCCCTTTACCCATTATATTTACTTATATTTATTTACTCATTAAGTGTTTAATTTAGCTATTGGGTGGACAGTCTATCAATTGAAAAGCCTGTCTTTTCATTGAGTCTAGAACTGGGGTATCCAATTTGGAAGCCACAAAACAGAGCTGCACTTGAAATTTTATTGAGGGCTTGAAATGTAGGTAGTCTGAATTCAGATGTGTTGTAAATGTAGAACACATATGCCTTTCAAGGAATATTAAAAAAATGTAAACTATTCCATTGATAATATTTTATATTGATTACATATTGAGATAATATTTTAGAAATACTAGATAAAACAAAATAGTATTTAAATTAATCTTACCTGTTTCTTTTCAAACATTTTAATGTGGCTACTAAAAATTTTAAATTACATTGGCTCACAGGAGATTTACATCAAACAATAATGATCTAGAACAATTAACATACAGCTTGGATGAAAAAGTTTAGATTTTAATATTAGGTTAAATTATAAACATATCTAGGCATATAACATTTACAGAGTACTACAGGAGGCTTGATAATCTGAGTGGCCGCACAAAACTCATCCAATGCTTGAAATTAAACACTAAGGGGCACCTGGCCAAGCCTCAGTCTCTTGATTTCTGCTCAGGTCATGCTCTCAGGGTTCTGAAATTGAGCCTGTACTCAGAAGGGAGTGTGCTTGAGATTCTCTCTCCCCATTCACCCATGTTCTCTCTCTAAAAATCATCAATCAATCTTTTTTTAAATTAAACACCAATCAATAAGAATTCGGTATGTTAAGTAGATGAAATTTACCTCTGTTGGAAACAGGAGTGTTCTATAATCACCAGTGCATCCATGCTTTGTGGAGCTTGAAAACACTTTGAAGGCGAGGGGGGTGGTGGAGCACAAAGGCATCTTTTGTAGTTTTGTGACCACAATGACGCTGGAACCCCCTTCATGCAAGTGAGGGATCCTTAAACTTAAATTTAATTAGCATCATGGTAGACCTCTCCTGCCTGTGATCTTACATATCTTTCTTACGTGGAGTTACATTTACTCCCTCCATATACAGTATGTGAAAGAGTGTAGCTTCACAACCAGAAAACCAAGGTTTGAATTTCGCTTTTTACTTCTCAGCTGTAGGGCTTAAAACAAGTCGCTTAAATGGCCTCAAGCACAAAATTCTCAATTGTAAAACAAGAATAATTATCTCCTCCATTCTGACACTTCATAAATTGTGAAGCGCTTTTGAAATGTTAAGTTATGATTACTGGTCTGTCAATTCCAATTTCCACGCTAAGAGCCACGAGGAATCATTAGGACTTAATTTTTAAATTGAACTACCGTTTCTTTGCCAGATCAGGGCAGAGAGCTATTGCTGTCGTAAAGCAGAGGGTTTTGAAAATGAGCTGCAGCCAGTGACCCGGGATGGGGTTCACCAGAAGCCCAAGTGTAGGAACGGTGCGTGCCAAAGATGCTGCTCTCGAGCCGGACCTGCGTGTTCAAGTGCAGATTTCTCCGCGAATTATGTACCTTAGCCACTGAGTGATTTGTACATTCAAGTAGTCACAGGCCATACAATTTGACATTATCTTTTCGGAAGGTTTTCACTCTATTCGCGGCTTGCCAGGGGCTCCGCGGCAGGGAAAGCAGCAGCTCTGATGCAGTCAATTTCGCTGCAACCCTCCCAGCACACCGCTCTCTCCGCGGTGCGAAGTTCGAGGTCCTTTCTGACCCAGCCTGCTCCTTTCAGGCCGTGCCTTCAACTCCGTTCGCGGTCCCAGAAAGGAGGCCTCTCTCTCTCCGCCTTCTCCTCCTCTCCAATTTTCTTTCTTTTCCCCTCTTTCCTTCAACTTCGCCCCCGCTTTCCCCCTCCCCGGTCACCCAGCTCTCTTCCCCATTCCTAACGCACTCTGGAGGCGGGGGGGCACAGTCCCCTATCCTCAAAATGATGCCCAGCGGGTAAGAGCCAGTGGTCGCGTTTTCCCACCTCCCTATCCCGGAGTTTTTAAGTTATTTACCTTCATCTCAAGGCTCGAGCGGCCGCGCGATGTAGCAAATGCGCAGGCGCACCTGGTCTGTTCCAAGAGGGCTAACGCGTTCCCGTCACCCAGGAGACCGCGCGAGCAGTGACCAATCAGCGAACACTAGCTGAAGGGCGGTGCTTCGCAGGAGCCTCCCCAGGGGAGGGCGGGAGGTGGGGACTGGAATCACGTGACGCTGTCAGAATTGGGCCCTGAAAGATTGCGCGTCTGGAGGCTCCGCGGTACCCTTGCTTCCTGGTTGGGCTCTGATTGGTTGAGAGCGGGGGACTCGCCCGAGAGAGGTGGGTTTTAGGAGCCCCGAAAGGCGCCTGCGTAAATTTCGCTTTCCGGTTACTAAGCTGCCAAGGGTGGCGGGTGGGGGCGCCCAGAATCAAAGAAACGAAGAGGCACTGACTGTTGGATGAACCGAGAACGGAAATTTGCTCTTGGGGCAAATACTCTTACACAGTACGTGCAAAGACGACTTGGACGGGCCCATGTCTCATCTCTTTTTTACCTTTCCAGGCTTCTGGGCTAGAAGAAATAGGATATGAAAAGTAGTTCACCCCCCCCCCCCAGGCGTTAATAGGCCAACTAAATTGGGCAAGAAAAATGCGCACTGAGTGCTTCTCTCTTTAGACTTTGGACCTGGCAGCTTTTCCCTAAATATTATACCTTGCCATAGATTTGTGCTTATATAGTGCTGATTTTAGTAATTTGAATGCTTTCTCGTTTTTCCTGTTTAGTCTAGTTAAATATGTCAATTTTGTTGGCCTTTTAAAAAAATAGATTTTGGTTTTGTTGATGTGATAAGCTTAATTGTGTCCCTTCCAAAAGATATGTTGAAGTCCTAACCCCTGGTACGTGGGACTATAACTTTATTTGGAAATAGGGTATTTGCGGATATAATTAAGATGACATTAGCATGGCCCTAATGTAATATGATTTATGTACTTACAAGAGGAGGGAAATTTGAACACAGATGTACAGGGAGAATGCTGTATGACAACAGAGGCAGAGAGTGATGTAGCTATATCCAAAGAATGCCAAGGATTGATGTTCACCTCAGAGCTAGGAAGAGGCAAGTAATAATCTCTCCTCCCCCCACCCCGCCATGCCCATTTCAGGGGGGTACAAGGCCCTCAAATACCTTGAAGTTGGACTTCGAGCTTCCAGAACTGTGAGATAATAAATTTCTGTTGTTTTAAGTTACATGGTTTGAGCTATTTTGTTACAGTAGCCCTAGGAAACTAGTACAGATTTTGGTACCAGGAAGTGGTATGTTGCTAAAACAAATACCTAAAATGTAGTAATGGCTTATGGAGAGAGGCTGGTAGGATTTTGAGGTACTTGGTAATGAGCTTAAATTGCTTTGAAGACGTGGTTGGTTGAAATGTGAACATTAAAGGTGTTTTGAGAGCTCATACAGGAGAGCTGTAGAGGCAGTTTCTGGGTTTTTTAGAGGTTGTTATATATAGATATAGATATATCAGTGTTCACAGTGCTTCTGGGGAGGCCTCAGATGGAAATAAGGGACATGTTATTGGATGCTCATTATAAAGTGGTAGAGAATTTGGCTGAATTGTGTTGGGTGGAAAGCAGAATTTGTAAGTGATAAACTTACATATTTAACTAAGGAGATTTTCAATTAAGGTGTTGAAGGTACAGCCTAGTTTCTCCTTGCTGCTTAGTAAAATGTGAGAGGATGGAGATAAGAGGAGAATGAACTGCTAAGCACAAAAGAAACAGCACTTGATTATTTGGAAAACTCTCCAGCCTATCCAGATAGCATGTTCTGGAAGCAGGGTCAAGGGTATGGATACACAACCATTTACTAAAGAGATTAGGCCTGTGACTTATGAGTCCAGCCAACCATCTCAGCTAAAACAAAGATTAGTGAACTTCAAGATATGGCAACTTAAACAATCCCCTCCCAAAAAACCCAACAGCCAGCCACTGAGAGATGTATAGAGATCACAGAGTTGTGAAACAACTTCAGGAGCCCAATTTATGTGTAACTGGAATCCCAGAAAGGGGAGGGAGTGGAGGAGAATAGAATATTTGAAAAAGTGAAAGTTGAAAAAAATTTCCAAATTTGATGAAAACGCTAACCCCAAAGATCCAAAAACCTCAATGAACACTAAGCAAAAGAAACATGAAAAAAAAAAAAAACCCTAAAAAGTTATTTAAAACCTGTGATGTGAGAAAATCTTAAAAGAAGCCAGGTTAAGAAGATAAATGCATAGAGGAACAAAGATAAGAAAATGAGTAGACTCCTTGTTGGAAACCCTGCAAGCCAGAAGACTGTGGAACAACATACTGAAGTACTAAAAGAAAAAAGTTGTCTGTATAGAATTCTATACTCAGAAAAAAGATCTTTCAAAAGTGAAAGTGGCCAACAATATATATAAGTCCAGCAATATATATAAAAAAAGAATGTACACTATGACCAAGTGAAATTTATCCAAGAAATGCAAGCATAAGGGGCGCCTGGGTGGCTCAGTGGGTTAAAGCCTCTGCCTTCTGCTCCAGTCATGCTCCTGGGATGGAGCCCCACATCAGGCTCTCTGCTCAGGGGGGAGCCTGCTTACCCCCACCTCTCTCTCTGTCTGCCTCTCTGCCTACTTGTGATCTCTCCCTGTCAAATAAATAAAATCTTAAAAAAAAAAAAGAAATGCAAGCATAGGTCAGTATCTTAAAATCAATGCACACAATATGCAATATTAATATAATAAGGGACAAAAATGTATGATCACAGTAATAGACAAGAGAAAAACCAGTTGACAAAATCCTGTAAAATTTGTTTAAAGAAATTAAAAAAATAAATGTGAATACATATCACATTCATGGATCAGAGACTTAATATTCTTAAGATGGCAATACTCCCCTAGTGTATAGATTAAATAAAATCTCTAGTAAAATCCCAGCTATCTTTTTTGAGGAGGTTAAGAAGATGATCCTAAAATTCATAAGGAATTTTGAGGGACTCAGAATATGCAAAATATTCTAGAAAAAGAAGAACAAAGTTGGAAGGCTCCCATTTTTTCAATTTTAAAACTTAAACTGCAAAGTTACAGTAACCAAAACAGTGTGTTATTAGCATAAGGATAGCTATATAGATCAATGGAATAGAATTGAGAGTCCAGAAATAAAACCATATATCGGTGTACAACTGATTTTCAAAAAGGTTGTCAAGACAATTCAGTGGGGGAAAGAATTAAGTTCAACAAATGGTGTTGAGACAACTGGATATCTATGCACCACATATGACAAAAACAACAACAACAAACCACTGTGGACTTTATAGAAATCAAAACTGTTGTCCCTCAAAGGACACCACCATGAAAGTGAAAAGACAACCCACAGATTAGGAGAAAATATTTGCAGATCATATATTTGAAAAGAGACTTGTATTTAAAATATGTAAAGAAGCCTTACAACTCAATAATAAAAAGACAACTGCATTAAAAATGGTCAAATAGGGGCACCTGGGTGGCTCAGTGTGTTAAAGCCTCTGCCTTCTGCCCGGGTCATGATCCCAGGGTCCTGGGATCCAGCCCTGCATTGGGCTCTCTGCTCTGCAGGGAGCCTGCTTCCTCCTCTCTCTGCCTGCCTCTCTGCCTACTTGTGATCTCTGTCTGTCAAATAAATGAATAAAATCTTAAAAATGGTCAAATAGGGGCATCTAGGTGGCTCAGTGTGTTAAAGCCTCTGCCTTCTGCCCAGGTCATCATCCCAGGGTCCTGGGATCCAGCCCTGCATTGGGCTCTCTGCTCTGCAGGGAGCCTGCTTTCTCCCCTCTCTGCCTGCCTCTCTGCCTACTTGTGATCTCTGTCTGTCAAATAAATGAATAAAATCTTAAAAAAAAAAAAGGGCAAATAATTTGAACAGACATTTCCCTGAAGAAGATACATGAATGGCTAATAAAACCATACAAAGTTGCTCAACATCCTTAATCATCAGGGAAATGTAAATGAAAACTACAATGAAATATCCCTTTACATGATATTCATTGTCAGTTTAATTTGTATTTCTCTGCGTGCTAATGAATTCAAACACATTTCTCTTGGTCATTTATGCTCTTCTGCACATTATTTAACAGTATTCACTAACCTTACTGGGTTGTCGTTTTTTGTGTGTGACAATTTGTAAGAGATCTTGCATAATCTTGTGTGTTTAAGTATTTTAAAAACAGCTACTTGGTTCTAGCCTTGGTTTTGAAATTTTCCTCTACTTACTGACTTTCTTGATTTTTTAAATTCTAATTCTTTTACATTGAAATCTTTATAGTATTTACTTTTGTAAATGGTATCAAATGGGGGAGGTCTTCTTTTACATTTAATGTGGCTCAAACTCTTCTCTAGACATTCACTCAGGGTAGAGCTTGCTCTACCACATGTATTTTTATTATACCCAAGAAAGGAGTCTGCAGGCCAGAGCAACTTAAGTTACTCCATTTAGTTTCAGAAAAAAAATCATTCATCTTGATCAAACTGCTCTATATACTCTTGGCTCACCATACTGGTGTTGGCAAGAATGCAGATATTCTGCATTAGTCCTCTTTATTTTGTCTTTTTTTTTTTTGCGGCAGGAGGGTGGTCATAAGATCTTGGTAACTTGCATAATTCCCCTACTTTCACTGACTTATTCTATTTTCATTATCTAAACTTATATCTATCCCCACTCTAAATCATTTCCTTATGATTAATATTGCCCATTCAACAATAAAGTCCAACCAAAGGACTTTATTTCAAGTCGTTTAGGAATGCTAGAACTTCACTGTATATTGTACCCAATTTTATCTTTTTTCACTGTATTATAAGACTGTATTGTTTTATTAGCTTTTCATGTTTTTTTTTGGCTTTTCATTTTTAATATTCACTTTTATCTCAAGTTTGATGAAAATTACAGAACTGGTCAATTTTAGTATGTTTCTAAGAAATTGACTGGGAACACTTTCAGGCCTGTGAACATAATTTTTCTAACATTGCAATAACTCAGTAATTAAACAAAGCTGATAAGTAATGGTCATTGCATATTTAACTTTAAATATGAATACTAAATACATTTGAATTTTTTTTAATTTTAATTTTTGTACATTGTGTTTATAGATTGTGCACATGTGTTTATAGATTTAAATGTTTTTAAATTGTAAAATGATAGGACTCTTTTAAGGACTGCCTAGTGTAATAGTGAATTGACCCAGTTCATGGCACTTACTAGTTTTTTTGTTTTTGTTTTTTAAATACTTTATTCTTCAGTAGTCTCTACACCTAATATGGGGCTGGAATTCAAAACCCTGAGATCACAAGTCACACACTCCACTGACTGAGCCAGCAAGGCACCTCTAGTTTTTTGACCGGGGGCAAATTATCTCCTCTAGCTCAGTGCTCTGAAGTTTAAAATGGTGATAATAATACCTACCCTCATTTCATTTTAGAGAAAATTAAATTAGTTAAAAAGAGAAAAAAGAAAACATAAAATTCCACTATCATTATTTATTAGTTTTTGTTGTGTATTTCCTTCTGGGTTTTGCTTCTATGCATACCTGTTTTACTATGCATTTCTAGTTATGGAAGGTGCATGTATTTAACACATTTATTTAGGTCAAGTAATAAATATAACGTATTTATTAGGCTGCTCAGTACTGAAAATAGAAAAGCATACATTCCTAATAAAATGGATTTTGAGTTTTCCCGTACCAGCTTAAGTCAATTCTTCAACTCCCTTCTGCTGAATTAGAAGCTGAATCATTTAGATCATTGGTTCTCTAACTTTAGCGTGTATCTGATACATTAAGTGTGTATTAGAATCACCTGGTTGGGGGATGGCTGGTGAAACAGATTGCTTGGCCCCATCCCCAGTCTCTGATTTAGTAGGTCCACAGTGGATCTGGATAATTTCCATTTCTTTCCTTCTTTCTTTTTTTTTTTTTAATAGTAAGCTTTTTTTTTTTTTTTTTAAGATTTATTTATTTGGGCGAGAGAGAGAGAGAAAGAGAGAGAGAGAGAGGATGATCGGGGGCAGGGCAGAGGGAGAGGGAGAGGCAGACCCCCACTGAGCAGGGAGCCCGACATCGGGCTCCATCCCAGGACCCTGGGATGATGACCTGAGCCAAAGGCAGACACTTAACTGACTGAACCATCTCACATCCCTCAATTTATTATTTTTAAGTTGCAAGAAGCATTTGGTACTATTTTATATAAATCAGGGATCCTAATTAATGCCTGGTTTTCTATTTTTTTGTTATTCTTGTTTTTCTCAGGCTGGAATCGGAAGGATTTCAGTGGGGAGATAAGAAAGGATATTGAGAGTGGGACGCCTGGGTGGCTCAGTTGGTTAAGCAGCTGCCTTCAGCTCAGGTCATGATCCCAGCGTCCTGGGATCGAGTCCCACATCGGGCTCCTTGCTCGGCAGGGAGCCTGCTTCTCCCTGTGCCTCTGCCTGCCACTCTGCCTGTGCTTGCTTGCTCTCTTTCCCTCTCTCTCTGTTAAATAAATAAATAAAATCTTAAAAAAAAAAAAAAGAAAGGATATTGAGAGATAACGAGGTACAGTGGAAGAGGCAGGCAAAGCGATTTGAACTGAGTAACAACCACTTAGTAACTTAGATAATGTACTTAACTTCCTGGGCCTCACTTTTTTTTTTATTGAAATATGTTTGTCATACAACATTGTGTAAATTTAAGGTATACATGTTAATTTGATACATTTATTTATGTAGTATGATTGCCATTGCAGCAATGATTTTCAGCTTCACTTTTCTTATCTACAGTGGCACGCGAAAATTAATAAAAATATTTTTGTTGTATTCTTCTGGAAATATTTGTATCCTCTGCAAATGCCTCAATCCTTTCCTGAATGCAAAATCTTTTGTAATATGATTTTTAGGAAAGAAGGGAAATCCAGCTCCCCACCCTAAAATTTAAGAGTCAGGCATATGATTAAGCCTGCTGTCCTGGGAAAGGCCCTGGTGTCCACTTGTTTGGGAGACTCATTGAAGTATTAGTTAAGCCAGGGTACCTGGGTGGCTCAGTGGGTTAAGCCTCTGCCTTTGGCTCAGGTCATGATCTCAGGGTCCTGGGATCAAGCCCCGTATTGGGGTCTCTGCTCAGCAGGGACCTGCTTCCCCCTCTCTCTCTGCCTGCCTCTGCCTACTTATGATCTCTCTGTCAAATAAATAAATAAAATCTTAAAAAAAAAAAAAAGAATTAGTTAAGCCATTATACAACCTGTGGGAGGGGTAATTCTACAATGCACAGAGCTATTTTTGTTTAAGCTATACAGTTTAAAATTGATTGCTTATTTAAGTATAAATAAATAGCTGTTATTATAGCAATCTTCAGAAACCTCTAATTTATTTGGAAAAGCATGGCATTATGAAAAAGTATTTTCAGAATCTGCTATAAAAACTGGTAAAGATTGCAGGAAGCTTGTCAAAAGGATTCTGAAAAAAATGAACATAATTTGCTACAATATCAGAAAAATGTTTTTCCAAAGAGAGAAAGGGAGAGAGACAAAGAGAAGGGAGCATTTCCAAGATGAAAAGAAAGAGCGATAGCATGCGATTGGGGATGGAAAATATGACATTTATACTAAATACAGATAAAGGAATGGGAAATTTAGGTGGAATTCAGGTTTAAAAAAGATAAACTATATAGAGAGTTCTTTAAAGATTTTTTTTTATTTATTTATTAGAGAGAGCAAGCACAGGCAGACAGAGAGGCAGGCAGAGGCAGAGGGAGGAGCAGGCTCCCTGCTGAGCAAGGAACCCGATGTGGGACTCGATCCCAGGACGCTGGAATCATGACCTGAGCCGAAGGCAGCCGCTTAACCAACTGAGCCACCCAGGCGTCCCTAGAGAGTTCTTTATTGCATATTACATTTCCAGAAAATGCCAGTATTGTTGATCATCTCATGTTTTTGCCTCCTTATCTTTTAGACTTCTGGTCTTTAAAATGGCTATTTGAAGAAATAATTTTTTTACCCATATTATGTAGAAAGGAAGTCTAATAAGCATCCTAGCTAGGGAAAGATAGTGTATTCAAAAATAATATCTGACCAGGGATCCTAAACTGAACATTTCCTTTTGGTTTCCTAACTAATATCAGCAGCTAAAAATATTAATGTCGTTTAAAATTACTAACAGCTATATGATTAATTTTAAGCTTAAAATAAAATTGGATGGTCCACATTAGCCCAGTTATTTTTGTCCAGTTCTGTCTGATGCATGACTCTAGGTACAGAGACATGGTTATGAATCAAATAGCCAAGGAAATTAAGAAATTAAAGTTAGTTCTGGGTCCATGACAATTTTATGATTCCTATTCTCTGGGGGAAAATTTTTGCAATTACTTTCCCAGAATCCAATAGAGTAGTACTTCTCAATGTTGGCCGCCATTAGGATTTCTTGGGGGTCACTTGGGGTGGCTCAGGCTCAATCCAGATTTATTAAAACAGAATTTCTAGAGATGGAGCCTGGATGGAACTTTCTTGCTTGATTTCCTTTTTTGTTTTGTTTTGTTTTGTTTTTTAAACTCTATGGTATACAGCCAGAATCGAGACCAAGCGATTTATTCTACAGTATGCTAAATCCAAGAAAGCAGATGGAAATTCTGTTTTGTTTCTGAAGGCAAACAGCCTCTTCCCTGAACAAACCTATGCTCAGAAATGTAAAGGGACTCTGTCACTTTGGAAACCAGTTTGATGGGTCCTCAAAAAGTTAAACATCGAATTACCATAAGACCCGGCAATTTCACTCCTAGGTATATATTCCAAAGAATTGAAAACAGCGACTCCAGCAAATACTTGTACACATATGTTCAGCACTAGCAGGTTAGCCAAAAGGTGGAAACAACCCAAACGTCCCAAATGGGTAAACCAATTATAATACACCCATACACACCCATACAGTGGAATATTACTCAGCCATTAAAAGGAATGATGTGTTGGTATGTTTCATGCTACAGCATGGGTAAGTCCTAAAAATATGTTAAGTGAAAGAAGCCTGATATCGTCACATGTCGTATGATTCTATATGAAATATCCAGAATCGGTAAATCCATACAGGCAGATTGCAAATTGGGTGTTGCCAGGAGGTGGGAGAAGAGGGAATGAGGAGAACTACTTGATAGTTAGGGGGTTTTCTTTTGCACTTACCAAAATGTTTTAGAGCTAGACAGAAGTGGTGGTTGCACATCATTATGAATGTACTAACTGCTACTAAGTTAATTGTTTGCTTTAAAATGATTAATGTCATGGTATATGCATTTCGCCTTAATTACAAAAAAAAAAAAAAAAGCTAAGTACAAACTTCCGATCTTTACATTTAAGGTGATTTTCAACCCCGCACACGCCTCGGTTGTGGGGTGACCCTTGGTGGTCTCTTCTGCACACGGGCTCCGTGGCCTAGCGTCCCTGTCCCTGCCACCTGCGATGGTGCACCGAGGCCCACGAGGGGTCACCCGCGAGCTTTCCACCAGCCCACCAGTGACCACATGGCAGCCGTCCCTTCCAGCGTCTCGCCTGTGGCCACCCACGACTATCACCAGCCCCGCCTGGGCGCCACTTCCAGTAACAGCTCCTGCAGAGAGGCGGAGTATCCTGGGGAAGCCACCCTTCACCAACCCGGTATCCCCACCGTGACCCTCCCTGGCCCAGACACTGGTGGGGAAGCATTTTCCCCCCGGAAAATCCGCTCTCCCTTACATGGCTATAGTCTTGGAGTCCCCAGAACGCTCAGAATCTCCCCAGGTCTCCAGCGGTGCGATCACCTGTGACTTGGCTTCCTTCCCCTCTGCCTTATAGATTAGGCAGGCTGCAAGGAGCAGAAGCAGAGTTTTTTATATCAAAACAGCAAAACACCAAAAAGTAAGTTGAGAGACCCTGCAATGGTGTGCCTTGCACCAAAAGGAAAATTAACTCTAAGCAGCCAGTTTAAAAAAAAAAAAAGTGATTTGTTTTTCCTGCTAAAAACCAGCTTTTCTGAAAATTGGATTAAAGCTTGTCATGAAAAACAACTAATGGGGGGACCCCTGGGTGGCTCAGTTGGTTAAGCAACTGCCTTCCTCTCAGGTCATGATTCTGGAGTCCCGCAATCAAGTCCCACATCGGGCTCCCTGTTCAGCGGGGAGTCTACCTCTCTCTCTCTCTGACCCGCTCCCCCCCATGCTCTCTCTCTCTCTCTCAAATAAATAAATAAAAACTTTTAAAAAATAAAAACAACTAATGAACCTAATTAAGCATGTTATCCAGGTGTTCTGTTTGTCTCATCGATAGCCTTAGGTAGAAGCTGTGACTTACTATCCAGAATATATTCTGAATATACCTAAGAATATGCTGTATCTGTATCTGGAGATTTGAATTTTTTCACAACTGGGTGATTATGCCTTCAACCAGGAGCATGCAGGGACTGAAGCGTATTCCTTGTTCTAATAATTAGTGTTAGTGATTTCAAAACTTCTGGCCCTGTCCTCAAAGGGTAAAGGATTAAAGATACTGTCTTCTCTAAAAGATAGAGAAGAAGCATACCAAAGAGAGAAGAGGAAATTAAGGAAAATAAGGAGAGAATAAGAAAAATCGAAGCAATAGGGCTGAGAGATATGAATATTATCTTAACTATAGACTTAAAGGTTTTTCTTTTTTTTTTTGTGGAAACACACCAGAAATGTGAGTTTTTCTTAAAAAAGAGATATAAAGATGCTCATGATATTTCAAAATGCCAGGCAATGGGATATATTTGGAACTGAGGAAAAAGTTGCTGTTTGAGAAACAATCTTCTGAAAGGGCGAAAATTGCGGTTAAGTAATGCAACGGGTCTACCACGAGATTCCATGATAAACACACAGGACCACACACGTAGGAGAGAAGGGCTCAGAGTCCCAACACCTGCCCTCACATTCTTTCTAGCTGAAGCCCATGTCCTCAGGAGCATGGTAGATATAACATGGAACTGAGGCCCTAACACACTCTGGTTACATCAGGCCTTTTAAACCCTAAGTCTAGCCCTGAAGATAGAACACATTTTGACCTTCCCAGTTCATGTGTAAAAAATATGCTATTTGTAGGAAATGCTGCCATATTGCCATCATGACTCATAAAAAGTGAATAGCCACACATACCTAATAATTAGCCCTTCCCTGCTCATCTTTGTATTTGCAAGAAAATCATGCTAAATGTAAAGATTTTATTTTTGTACATCAGCTTCCTTTACTTTTTACTTTGAAAGAATTACAGATTTATAGGAGCGTGCAGAGGAATGTGCAGGGAATTCCCATAGACTCTTCCCCCAGTCTCCCAAAACGTTATCATCTTACGCAACGATGGTGCAATACCAATAACAAGAAATCAGTATTAGGGCAATCCATACCATTTCAGATTTCCCTAGTTACGTAGTCACTTGTGTGTGAGTGTGTGTGTGTGTGTGTATAGAGCTGTAAGCAATTTTATCAGACTTAGCCTCGAATAACCACCACTGCAATCAAGATACGCAAACATACCATCCCAAGACTCTTGTAATATTCCCGTATAGCCATGTTCATCCCTTCCTCCACCATCTCGAACCTCTGGCAACCACTAACCTGTTCTTCACCTCTATAATTATGTTATTTCTTGAGTCTTAAGCAAACGGAACCATGCCATGTGTAACTTTTTGACACTAACTTTCTTCACTCGGCACCATTTCCTTTAGGAAGTTCATCCGCACTGTGGCATGTATCAGTGTATCTTTTTCTTGCTGAGCGGTATTCCATGGTAATGGACATACCACATTGGTTTAGCCAACCACCAAGTGCAGGACATTTGTGTGGTTTCCGGTTTGGGGCTATTAAGAATAAAGCTTCTATGAACAATTCATATGCAAGTTCATGTCTGAAAATCACCCTCCATTTTTCTGGGACAAATACCCAAGGATGCCATTGTTGCATAGTAGGATAAGCCTATTTTTAGCTTTGAAAGGGACTGCCAAATATTTTCCAGTATATGCATAGGCCTGTAAGACAGGAAAATGTTCACTTTCAGAAAGAATGAATTTCACCAATGAAGTCTCCCACATTTCCCTAAAGAAGTGGAATTTTTAAGGGAGAAGAGAAAGGAAATTGTTTCTTAACATAGAGGGGTGCCTGGGTGGCCCAGTAGGTTAAGAGTCTGACTTTTGGTTTTGGCTCAGGCCAAGATCTCATGGGTCATGAGATTGAGCCCTACATCTGGCTTTGTACTCAGCAGGGAGTCTGCTTCAGGATTCTCTGTCCCTCCCCTACTATCTCTCCCCTACTATCTCTCTCTCAAATAAAGAAATAAAGAAATCTTTAAAAAAAAATAGAGTGCTTGAATTAATTGTATTTTAAGTCTTGTGACTCAGACATTTTCTTTTTCTACTTTACCTATAATGATTCAGATGTTGCTGACAGCTGTTGATTCTCCGTGAGTTGTGGTCTTAACAGAAAATAAATATAGGGGCACCTGGGTGGCTCAGTCCTTAAGCGTCTGCCTTCAGCTCAGGTCATGACCTCAGGGTCCTGGGATGGATCTCCGAATCAGGCTCCCTGCTGGGCGGGAAGCCTGCTTCTCCCTCTCCCATCCCCCCAACTCCGCCCACCCCGCCCCCCCACCCCGCTTGGGTTCCCTCTCTCGCTGTGTCTCTGTCAAATAAATAAATAAAATCTTAAAAAAAAAAAAGGAAGAATATAAATCTAACACAACAGCAGAGACAGTTGTCAGAAACTCTGGGATAAAAGTAATGTTTTGTACTTTGGTTAAAAGAATCACAAAATAGTTTCAAAGAAAGATTTATGAAAGAAGACAATAACAGTTTCTATTGGCGCACCGACTTATAAATAAAGGAGGAATCTCTCGTTGGTTCATTATTAGAAAACTTCATATAATCGAAAGATGGCAGCTGCTAGCCTTCTTAAATGACGAGGGAGAGAATGAAGGAGACAGAGCATTTAGTGGCTGGCACATTAGGCCAGGGATACTGACATATATAGAATGGGGCTAGAGACATAGGGCCTTCAGCATCAATTAACCTGTTCCTGGATCTTGTGATTTTTCTTTAAATTTCAACGTAAAACATTTTCTGTGTCTCTTTTCACCTTCTTTGTTCCTGTCTCCTTCTTACTTTTTCTCTGCCCTGGAAATCATAACTATCTGAAAAATAAGCTTTTCCCTTGGCTCATCAGTAGCAAGATATTGTAACATAAGTATCACCTTAAACTCATAAAAATGTTAA
Source organism: Taxidea taxus jeffersonii (assembly GCA_003697995.1). Classification (NCBI taxonomy): domain Eukaryota; kingdom Metazoa; phylum Chordata; class Mammalia; order Carnivora; family Mustelidae; genus Taxidea; species Taxidea taxus. The sequence goes on from ML104819.1 coordinate 60,964, forward strand.
TTTCAGAGATTTCAGCATTTCTTTCCATGCCTTCATTCACTTTCTCTTATCTCTCCCACAGGAAAGGGGATCAATTTTCTCCTATAAATTTCTTGAAAGGAATAGAAAACTGAATTTTGTGTGCCTCATTTGCTCTATCACGAATATAGTCATTTTCATAAACTCTATCTCATATGGATGGAGTTATGCACAGAGAAGCTGTCATTGTCAGTTCTGAGATCAGATGTGCAGTTTTCAAAAATCAATTATTTGCAGATGATTTGAAATTGCACTAATGTTTCCTATGCATCTGAGGAAAGCAAGAAATTTACTTTGTGGAAAGCTGGAAGGAGGAGGCCTAGAACGTGGAGAACATGTGTCAAGCTGAAAACTGAGTCTTTTTTTTTTAAATATTTTACCAAATTTTGAAACAGTTGGAGAGTTACAGAAACATAATTTTTTTCTGAAGGGTTTGTAAGAACATTGTAACGGTCCATCATCCCAGAATACTCTGTATTTCCTACAAACACACTTCTGTACAAAACCACAACACAACCATAAAGAAGTCCGCAAGTTCACACGACACATTACTATCACCTACAACTACTATCTCTATAATGTCTTTGATAGTGAAAGAATTCAATCCAGGATCATGCATTACATTGGATTGTCCCGTTTCTTTGGTCTTCAGTCTGGTACAGCTGCTCGATCTTTCCTTAATTTTCAAGCCTCAACACATTTGAAAATTCCAGACTGGTGATTTTGTAGAATGACCCTCCATTTTAGTTTGTCTGATAATTTCCCACGATTAGATTCAGGTTTTGCATCTTTCACAGGAATATGAAATCACAGAAGTGATGCTGTGTTCTTCTCATCCCATCCTCTCATGGGGTGTTAGATTTTGATTTGTCCCATTACTGATGATGATCACTTTGATTATTTTTTTTTAAGGTTTTTAAAAATGTATTTTTTCATGAGGCAGAGAGACAGAATGGGCAGAGGGAGCCCGATGTGGGACTCGATCCCATGACCCTGGGATCAGGACCTGAGCCGATCGTGACCTGACCTCAGATTAACCAACTGAGCCACCCAGGCGCCCCTGATCACTTTGATTATTTGATTAAAGTGGAGACTGCCAGGCTTCTAAATTTAAAAGGACTCTCTGCCCTTTGTAATAAATGAATATTTTGGAGGGAGATACTTTAAAACTGTGTAAATGTCTTGTTCATCATCAAACTCTCAGTGTATGTGTTTTGATATCTGATGGGCTCATATTTTATTCAAAAGCTTATAGTTCATCGCTGTCTTTTTTTTTTAAAAGATCTTATTTATTTGACACACAGAGAGAGGGAGATATCACAAGTAAGCAGAGAGGCAGGCAGAGAGAATGGGGGGGGGAAGCAGGCTCCCCGCTGAGCAGAGAGCCCAATGCAGGGCTCGATCCCAGAACCCTGGGATCACGACCTGAGCTGAAGGCAGAGGCTTTAACCCACTGAACCACCCAGGCGCCCCTGTCCTTTATTTTTAAGCTTAAATAGGCTCCAGTTTGTTTAGTGGAAGCCCCTCCAAGCTAGCTTCCATGTCCTTTTGCCATGTCCCCCACATTCTTTGAGCACAAATTTGTTTGCTGTCAACAATAAGATGTCTTAGGCTCTCCTTGTATTTTTCCTGCCCCAAATCTGGAACCAGGCATTTCTCCAAGAATCTCTGTTTCCTGTTAGGAAATGGTATTTAGAAGTCAAGATCTGGGCACAAGGTGTGATCACTGCTATTCCGAGATTGTCTCTGTGGAGAGAGCGTGCTAAGGAACATTTGTCCATTTGTCTATCTAGACTATCCTGAACTGTGAGTTCACACAGATGCATCCAATCCTAATTCAATACCAGATTAATTCTAGTTTTTACTATTCTATATTTATAACTTCCTTCTCCAACGGTGAGAATCTTGTGTTTCATTATCCTTAATAATCACTAATCCGATGAATCCCCTCTAACCGTTTTGGGACCAAACCCAATGTCTGTGGGGTTTTTCCCACACCATCAAGTAATCCGTGTCTTAAAATTCAACTCAATTCTTCTTTTTTTAAAGGTTTTACTTATTTATTTGTCAGAGAGAGAGAGAGAGCACAAGCAGGGAGAGTGGCAGGCAGAGGGAGAAGCAGGCTTCCCACTTTGCAAAAGCCCACTGGGGGACTCGATCCCAGGACCCTGGGATCATAACCTGAGCCGAAGGCAGATTCTTTTTTTTTTTTTAAAGATTTTATTTATTTATTTGACAGATGGAGATCACAAGCAGGCAGAGAGGCAGGCAGAGAGAGAGAGGAAGGGAAGCAGGCTCCCTGCCAAGCAGAGAGCCTGATGCGGGGCCGATCCCAGGACTCTGGGATCATGACCTGCCGAAGGCAGAGGCTTAACCCACTGAGCCACCCAGGCGCCCCGAGAACATCTCTTTTCCCTTTCCAGTTGACCTCTGGTTGGAACATGAGATTTACCACCATGCCCACGTTGAATTTTAAATCTGAAATTTCATGGGGGATGGGCAAGGGAAATCGGATTACGGAAGAAGAGAAGTAGACAGTACACATTTATTTTTTAACCAAGATTTAATTCGGTGCACCACTTTTAAGTACACATTTTTATATTTATACACCTATGTAATCATTACCAGATCAAGATGTCAAACGTCCTATTGCCTCAAAAGTTACTCTCGTGCCCACTTATATAGTCCTTACTCCTTCAAAGTTAATTTCAAAGTTAATAACCATTCTGAGCCCTATCACCATGGACTTGTGTTACATCTTTTCAAATTTAAGTAGGAATATTCAGAAGCATATAGCCATGTTTTTGTTTTTGTTTTTTGCTATATCTCTGAGATTCACCCATGTTGTTGTGTGAACTAGTAGCTGGTTCTTTTTTATTGGTGAGTAATAGTTCATTATGTCAATAAACCACTTGGTACATTTTCTGTTTTAGGACCTTGGGTCATTTCTAGTTTCAGGCTATTCTACATGGAGCTGCTATGAACATTCTTGTTCATATATTTTGATAGAGATAAGCACTCATTTCTGTTTAGTATATATTCTGGAGTGGAATTGCAGGAACATAGGGTTTATTTGGATTTAGGATTAGTAAATACTGACAAACATTTTTACAAAGTGGTTATATTCATTTTGACTCCCACCAACAATGGGAAAAGGTTTTAATTGCTCTGTCCTTACTAACATGCAGTGTACCAATCTTTTAAACTGTATTTATTCTAGTGTTGTGTACAGTGATGTTAGGCCAGCTTTAATTCGCATTTACCTAGTGCCTAATGATGTTGAGCACTTTTGTGTATATTCATTGGATACTTGGATATTATTTTTTGCAAAGTGCCTTCAAGTCTTTTGCTCCCGCTTTAACTGGGTTAGCCGCACAACTTTAAATCCTGCAGAGGTCCTTTCTTGTGCCCACGAGCACGGCTCAATAGCATCAGATCAAGCACTTTCTGAGGCAGGCAGACGTGAACTCAGTTTGGCTAGTCTGAGAGGTGGGACAGAAACTTCCAGAACTCTCTGGAAATGTGAGGGAAATGCTCAAACCCAGCGTGTTTCTATACACGTTCTGCAATGATCAGAACACTGCTGCATGTCTTGAAGGATAAAAGAAACAATTTTCATCGGACCAATTTTTTTTTTGTGCTTTGTTGACAACATCCATGACTCAATTCAACAGGAAAAAAATTTAAAAATTTTCCCAGATGCTTTATAAAAATAAGATAAAGATACTCTTTTTGGTATGTGCATCAGTGAAATCACAGTCCCATCAGATCTCACTTAGAGTCCTAATTTTTCTCTGGGGGACAAGTCACAAGGTTCTCCATTATCTGCTCAACCTGGCTAGGTGTAGCTCCTGGACCATCTTCTCAATGGCGCTCTGGCACCTGAAACTGCTTGTGCCCATCTCTGGCCAACTTTGCATATAGGGACGTCAGGTTGGTTGTCTGAAACTGTTACTTGGTGGGAGTATTTACACCACTAAAATGGGCAAATGCACAAATCGGAGGTTGGTTTTTTTCTCCCACACAGAGATCCATTGTTAAACATTTACCAAGACAAATGCTTCTACTCTCATGGTGGGGGGTTGGTGCTTCTACTTCGTGCAAACTGCTCATTGCCAAAAGCCGAGGTCAATTTCAAGTTGCCCACCTTCATGTATTTTTCAGTTTTGCAGCTATTCTGGCTTAGGTCGGGTCATGAAGGTGCAGGGCAAGGGGTTGTATCAGGATAGCAATAGATATTTAACACATTTTTTTAAAAGACTTTGTTTGTTTATTTGACAGAGAGAGACAAAAGAAAGGCATTTTAGTGAGAGAGAGCGATAGCAAGAGAGGGAACACAAGCAGGGGAGTGGGAGAGGGAGAAGCAGGCTTCCCGCCAAGCAGGGAGCCCGATGTGGGGCTCAATCCCAGGACCCTGGGATCATGACCTGAGCCAAAGGCAGATGCTTAACGACCAAGCCACCCAGGTGCCCCAATATGCTTCTAAACCTTCTAGTTTCCCCCCTTTTCCCCCTTTTGTAGTAAAAGAGGCATTGTTATGGTTAGCTGTCTGTGCCCCCTAGCTTGTGAGCTCCTTAAGACTGCTGAAGGGTTAGGGACTATGTCTTTTGGTTTCTGCAGCTCTCAGCACACAGTGAAGATCACACACACACACATACACACACACACACACACACACACACACACACACACTTGTTAAAATAGATTGAATCACCCTTTTCCTTCTATTCTATATTTTCACACTATATCTTGATTCACTGTGTCTTGTACTACAGATAGTCATATATGCTAATTTTTAATTTATGGCTTCTCATCTCCAATCTTCATTACCTGCCCCGTGAAAATAGAAGTGGGCCTTTTCCTCCTTTTCCAGCTGGCAAATGCTAAATGCTGGAGACATGGCAAGAGGAAGGGGAAGGCCATCTACGGCAGTCCCTTGGTGTCCCTCTTCACTACTCTTAACCCTGGGCCATATCCCAGGGTGGTGTGTGTATGTAGAAACCTGGAGGACAAAGATCTGGCTTGGCTACCATTTACTAGAAAATCAGTGAATTCGGTAAGCTCGGTGGATTCCCCACCTGCTCCTGTGGGACTTGGGGGCCAGGGGAATTAACCCAAACTGAGAGCCACACTCATTTTTTGTACTCTGTAATAAAGTTCTTTGTCTCCGCCCCAGTTCAGTGTCCTCTGCCAGCACCCATGAAACAATAACAGGCGAATTTATTAGCCTGTAAGTAGGGCAGTCCAATCCCCCACCGTGAGAGCCAGCCAGCCCTGTGCGAGTCTCACGTTCTGTAAGAGCGGGTAACTCCTTATACCAAACCTTCTCTGTTCCAGGGATGCTGTGAGTGCTGGCTCCTGATTGGACCCTGATCCATCCAGTACAGCTACAGAATCCTCCTCCTCACATCCTTAGAATTTGGAAAACTTTGTCTCTTTGAAATTATAATTAAATGTTGAACGATGGACCGATGGATTCACGACTTGCTAGTAACGGCTCATCGTCTCATTTCCATTCGTTACTGCACCCAGTACTTCCACCCAGCACCCCGGCTCTTTGCTCTATTGACAGCAACAGCTCTCTGTACCCGGTACATTAAATATGCCTCCCTCACTAAAATGCCCTTCTTTTGTCCTCTCCCAACAGAGCGGCTCTTATTAAGGGCCTGTTTGTGTGTGCGCGTGCATGCGCACTCATGCGCGTAATAGGTAGAATTTCGTAGCCTGTTCCTACTCATTAAAAGTGAACATTTACAATGTGGCATGGATGTGATGAGGACACTATCATAACAACTGGCCTTGGCATCAAATATGTATTATCCTTTGAGCTAAAGCTCACCTCCATGTGGCAATCTTGCCTAGGTTTTTTTTGTTTTGTTTTGTTTTTGTTTTTTAAGATTTTATTTATTTATTTGACAGACAGAGATCACAAGTAGGCAGAGAGGCAGGCAGAGAGAGAGGAGGAAACAGGTCCCCACTGAGCAGAGAGCCCGATGTGGGGCTCGATCCCAGGACCCTGGGATCACGACCTGAGCCGAAGGCAGAGGCTTCAACCCACTGAGCCACCCAGGCGCCCCTTGCCTAGGTTTTTGAAGAAGGCACTGAGGTCCTACAGATCTGGTTGGTTTTTAAATTTGGCTCTGCCATTTACTAGCTGGTTTCCACACCATGAAGTGGGAATGATGGTATCTACTTCATAGGGCTCTTGTAAAGACCTTAAAAATTAACATGCTTAGCGCAGTATTGGCCACATAATCGAGTTGACTCAAACTCTGCATTTCAGTAAACCAATGGTCAAGTCTGAGGCAATTTAGTAGAAACATGAGCTTTTAACCCAATTTCATTTGGCTACCTCAATGGCTAAGAGAGTCTCTAAGTGTCTTCAGGCCTGGAGAAGTCTTCTCTAGGACTTCCCCGAGGCTCAGTGGGGAGGCCAAACTGAGTTCATGACCTCATTCCTCAGACTTTCCTTCTCTCTCGTCTTCCAATCACTTTCTTGCTATCGAAAGCTCCCTCTTGGTTTACCATTATTTTTGCTCTGTTTTTTCCTCATTTCCACCCCGTCAGAGGCCTCATCTCCTAGGTGATGGAAGTATGATCCTCCCTGTACAGGTTGGCAAACTTTTGCTGTAAATGTCAAGAAAAAGATACGGTTTCTGTCACAACTCCACTTGGTGGTCACACACCAAAGTAGCCAAAGGCCATATACAAACAGGCACATTTGTGTTCCAATAAAACTTTACTGACACAAACAAATGGCAGACAGATTTGCCCTGTGGGCTATGGTTTGTTGACCTCTGACCCCTAGTTTCTCTGCTTCTATTTAGTCTTTGGACCTAGAGAGCTGAAGTATAATTTTGAGTTGGCTGTTTTCCTCTGTGTTTTGTCTTCAAATGAGGAACTCATTTGTGGAACTTTGCCTTGCCATGGGTAAAATCTTCATTTTAAACATATTCTCTATTCCAGTAGTACTTATTACATTTTATCATGGGCCTTCATTGAATGGTTCTACCTGGCTTCCTGAGATTCTACAGTCACAGGTTATTTATTACATGTATGTAGATGATTAGATACAAAAATACCTTTAGCTTGAATCTTAAAGCACTATGTAATTACTGAAAAAAATGGCAATGTGCTGAATAGCATTAACTATACAGTATCAGTGAACAACCCAGATTAACGAATCAGCATAATTTTTACACTTTGATGTAATATTAGGAAACCCATAGTCTAAAATGTCAACTGTGTAAGACAAGGAAAAATGGAACTGAATAATTTTTATTATCAATGAGAGAATAATTTCAAAATAATGACTATTAAAATGTTTAATATTGGGGCACATGGGTGGCTCAGTCATTAAGCATCTGCCTTTGGCTCAGGTCATGATCCCAGGGTCCTGGGATTGAGCCCCCCATTGGGCTCCCTGCTTGGCGGGAAGCCTGCTTCTCCCTCTCCCACTCCTACTGCTTGTATTACCTCTTTCGTACTCACTCTCTCTAGCAAATAAATAAATAAAATCTAAAAAAAATGTTTAATATTAATTAAGTCATTGTTTTATTATGGTCAAAGAACTTATCATTATGCAGTCAATGCAGTCATGGATGTACTGGGATTTTGGTTCTCTTAACTAAACTGCCAATTGATATTTTGTAGGTTTTTGCAACTCTTTCTGAATGCTCAAACATTATATTATATAACATGCTTATACTAATGGCAATCATTGTAGTGAACAACATAGAAAACTAGATTGAATTAGAGAAGTAACATCTTTCACCATATTTTGAATAATTATAGAATGAGTTTAACAAACAAATTTTAGCATTGTGGAAGGGCATATGAATGAGAAATATTCTATTGAAATTGTGTAGATAGGGCATTTCTTTGGTGTCATTTTTCTGAAATTAATTTCCTGAGCACATATTATTCTGTTTAAATACTTTTTAGAACAATAGTCTTCCTTGACTGGTAGAAATTGCCAGTGAAAATATCTGGGCCTGGAGTTTTCTTTGTGAAAAGATTTTCCTTAAATGATTATAGGACTATTCAGATTCCCCATGTCTCCTATAGTAAATCTGGGCCGAAACCTTATGGCAGGGGTGTGTGTGTGTGGCTTGTGGTCACCTGTTCTGAAGAGAGCCTAAGGCATTTTCTTTTCTTTTTTCTTTTCCTTGCTTGTTCCCTCCCTTCCTTCCCTTTCTTTTTCTTTTTTCCTTTTTCTTTCTTTTTCGGTCTCCTGATAATGGAGAATGACGTGGGTATTATTTTGGTTTGCCATTTTCCTTGCGCTGTAGCACTTTGAGATCTCAGCTTTATAGAGGTAGTCCTTTCCCCTTGAGCACACCTTTTTTTTTTAATTCACTTGATAGAGATCACAAGTAGGTAGAGAAGTAGGTAGAGAGAGAGGAGGAAGCAGGCTCTCCGCTGAGCAGAGAGCCCGATGCGGGACTCTATCCCAGGACCCTGAGATCATGACCTGAGCCGAAGGCAGAGGCTTAACCCACTGAGCCACCCAGGTGCCCCCCTCCTTGAGCACATCTTAAGATTTGACTTTTCTAGCCCACACAGGAGGCCAACAAAACCAGAGGAAAACTCCTCAGTTTGGGCAATGCCCTTGGGGCAAAAGAGGTTCAATGCTCAGCTCATCTTTCTGGGTCTTTCCTTTCACTTAGCCTTTTGTCTTCATAATCTTTAATATTTCGTTTGTTCTTCAGTGTTTTGAAGAAAATGCATTTTATTCAGAATTTTTGGTTGTTTTAAGCAGGATGATTCATCTAAATGCTCTACACAGCCACATTCCCGGAAACGAAGGAAGTCTACTCTGAGTTGTTCATGTTTTTCAAAGCTGATTTTCATTTTAGACCATCACAATATCTTTGTTAAATGAGTTTGTTAAAAATATTCCATTTCTTCTACAAAAATACTATACAGGCTCCCTGATTTGGTATAATTTGGGAAAAGCTCATCTAAATTGCGAAAACCTCTCAATGGTATGTTATTTTAAAATAACTTGTATACTTTGCACATGCTAAATAAAGCTAGCAAACTAGCATCTCATAGTGGTCCTTGGGGGAACTTGAGCAGATAAGACTGATTTGCAAGCTCATAATTATGTGACTAAATGGCTCTCCTAAAACGGTTAGAAAGTTCCCTACCACTACTGTGGCAGTCTGTCCAGCTGCTATTAAAAAAAAAAAATCACCGACCAGATGGCTTATCAACAGTAGAAATTTATTGCTTACAGGTCTGGAGGCTAGAGGTCCAAAATCAGGGTGCCACGTGGTTGAGTGAGGGCCCTTTTCGGGTCATAGACTTCCCGGATATCCTCTCAAGGCAGAAGGATCTAAGGATCTCTGTGGAGCCTCTTTTATTAAGACACGAATCCCATCCAAGAGGGTTTTTTCCCTCGTGACTTAGAAGCACTTTCCAAAGTCTTTGCCTACAAATACCATAACTTGTGGGGAAGAGGATCTTAGCGCATGACTTTTGAGGGGACACAAACACTCAGACTACATCAAGCACAGAGGGCCTTGATTTGAAGAAGTTGGCAAGTGGTGACGTGGTCTGAGGGGAGCGGAAGCCACACTGTGTGACAATGGCCTGGGTTAATGGTTCTTTGCTCTGGCTGCACATTTGAATCACCTGGGTTCTGGCTGGGACTAACATCCTGAGATGGCTTATAAGGGGTAGACCCCAGGCGCCAGGGGTCTTTTTAAAGTCTGTGTAGTAATCCTGGTAGGATGCCATGGCTGGGAATCCCTGGGAATCCCTGCCTGCAATGCATTGATAACTCCATAGCATTCTGGGTTCTGGCGGGGATGGTAGCCCCAGCTGTCATGGCTGGTGGATATCAATGCCCACAGATAGTTAGATGATAGTCAACCTACCTTACTGAGTACTGGAGCTGGAAAGGACCTGAGCTGTCATCTAGGACAATCTTTGCAAAGACTAGTTCTTACTATGAAAAGTTTAAGTAACGGACAATACAGATTTTCCCAACTGCCCAAATATTGAGTTCAATGGTCATGACACTTGAAAATCGTTATTGTTGTAATATTGCTGGGAGAAGAGAAAACAGACCATTTAGTTGATATATTGTAGCTGCACATGGTTCATATGGCTACTTAAATGAGGTCAGAGGGGAAGAGCAGGTAGACAGAGCATAGTGGGGACCTACCCGTAGACTGCATCCCTGGCGTTATTTATATCCTTCTAGAGCTTCTGCACAGTATTTTGGAGTCATATGCAGATAGAAATGATGACTGTCCTTCTTGAATAAAACAGTAATTGAGTCAACGTTTCCCTCCATCGCCCTGCATGTATCCGATGCCTGGGCAGTCGGCCTGGACTGCCCCTTCCTTCCTGAACATATTCTAGTTTCCTCACTCCTGTGCTCATGCTTTCTACCCCTCTCCTCATGTCATAACCCCTTCCAAAATGTGAACAAGGAAATCTCCTAAATTCTTTTTGTTCTGTCTTTCAGAATCTGTGTTACTATCGACCCGCATTTCAATATATCTGCAGGGACTGACCTCAAAGACCAAGTCTACCCCATATTTACAACTGGTGAAGGTGTAACAGTGGGGAAAATCCTAAGTGCCGTCGTGGGTACAAAAAGATACGCCAATACGTGCCTTAAGGAATTAGCCTTCTTTCCCCTTCTTTGTGTCATGATCAGCAATTGTGTAAGATTTTAGTCTCCTTACTACTTTGCTCAGTGCCTTATTGATCAGAAAATTTCTGAGATAAATGAATTCTCAATTGGATTAACCTCCCCCGCCCCTACTCCCAGTCCTCTGCAGCTCCGCTACTGAGTTTGTGATACAGAGTCAGTCAGGTAAGTAGGTCAGCTTTTGCCAGACTTACTACCTGGCATTTTATTTCTCTGAAGTCCACACACAGCCCAGCTAATCTTGTCACTGACAGGCAGCTCTTTGAATGACAGCTTCTCTCTAACATCATTGCTCCGGCCACCACGACGCAAGGACCTCTTTCCTTCCACAAAATTTTTTTCCATCTGGGTCTCTTTGGAACTGCTCAACTTATCATGTATTTTAGATTTGCAAAGATGCGAACTTCAAAGAAAGCGATTTTAAAAATGTAGTGCGCATTCTCCTTCTCCATTTCAAGTAGCGTGTCTGTGCTCTCTTAAAAAGTGACAGCAGACTTTCCGGGTAGAATTCGCTCAGAAAAATATAAATAAGCAATGTGACTAGTTTTGAAACTAGTGTAGCTATGATAATTTTAATACCTTGAGCATGCCGCCACTCCTGGTATAACAAAAGGGTCACCGAGTCATTGTTTGCCTTCCCAACTTCTATTAGTTATCCTCTAGGCACATATTACACAAGTAGTGTTCATTCAATAATATATCTGTATGCTGATGTATTTACAGATATCTCAATTAAATATGTGTTTATTATCCATAAAGAAATGTCACCAAATGGGTCATGATCTCAGGGTCCTGGGATCAAGCCCCACATCGGGCTCTGTGCTCATCGGGGAGCCTGCTTCCCCTTCTCTCTACCTGCCTCTCTGCCTACTTGTGATCTCTCACTTTTTAAAAAAAAAAGAAAAGAAAAAAAAAAGAAATGTCACCAAATGGAACCAACTTTGGCTTGGGCAAAGATGGAGGACATTGAACATGGTTTCCAAGCTTCCCTGGCTTCACCCTTTGGAGGTATCTCATTAGCTAAATGAAATAATTACCCAGGGTGGGGGAAAATAGGCTGGCAGTAAACACTATATATGATGTTAACACCTACATCAATCAATATTGTATTTCTTTTTTTTTAATTTTTTAAAGATTTTATTTATTTATTTGTCAGAGAGAGAGCGGGAGCGAGCACAAGCAGACAGAGTGGCAGGCAGAGGCAGAGGGAGGAGCAGGCTCCCCGCTGAGCAAGGAGCCCCATGCGGGACTCGATCCCAGGATGCTGGGATCATGACCTGAGCCGAAGGCAGCCGCTTAACCAACTGAGCCACCCAGGTGTCTCTCAATATTGTATTTCTTGAAGAGATACACAAGATGCCAGAGTTGCTCAGGCCTAGGAGAAGATACAAAATAAACATGGTATTTTCTTTCTTCTTTTTTTTTTTAAGATTATTTATTTATTTATTTGACACAGAGATAGAGATCACAAGTAGGCAGAGCAGCAGGCAGAGAGAGAGAAAGAGAGAGAGAGAGAGGGAAGCAGGCTCCCCGCTGAGCTCAATCCCAGGACCCTAAGATCATGACCTGAGCCGAAGGCAGAGGATCAACCCACTGAGCCACTCAGGCATCCCAACATGGTATTTTCTTGGGAGTAAGGACAGAGTCTCTGATGGGGGAGTTGGTCCATTTTTATAAATCATGGCAGGTATCTGAGATTGAGAAGGATGAAAATGCCAAAAGTAGGTTTTAACTTTTCATGGCATTTGATTTTCTTACTCCAACTAAAAAATGAAATAGAATGAAAATATTACATGGGAATTTATAATCCAGTCACAGTAAAATGTCATTTTACTGAATATTTGTTCAATAACAGTTAAGAAATTACAACAATTTTTTTTAAAGATTTTATTTATTTATTTGATAGACAGAAATCACAAGTAGGCAGAGAGGCAGAGAGAGAGGAGGAAGCAGGCTGTCCGCAGAGCAGAGAGCCCGATGCGGGGCTCGATCCCACGACCCTGGGATCATGACCTGAGCCGAAGGCAGCGGCTTTAACCCACTGAGCCACCCAGGTGCCCCAAGAAATTACAACAATTTTAAGCATTACTTTATGAAAAGATACTTTGACTTTTAACATTTATGGGATGCTTTTGGGTAGTAGGCATTGGAAAAGAGCTTCCAATCAAAATTTCCTCTGTCGTTGTTTCTCACTCTTAGACTAGAATTACATTCTAAAGAGATATTCTGTCAGACTTTTAAAAATTTGTTTACTTGCAGATTACATTTAGAAAATAATCTCTTTGGGATGAATATAAATGCAGAGTTTTAATCCTAGCAATATAGAGAGAATGTCTATTGTTATGACATATAATTAACAATTTGTAATGTGCCTATGAAGCTTTTTATTATTGTAAAATATATATAAAATTTGTCATAAGTGACATTTAGTACCTTCACCCGGTTGTGTAACCACCACTAATTAGTTCCAGAACATTTTTATCACCCTGAAAGGAAACTCCTTACTCATTAAGCAGTCATTCCCCACTCCCTCTTCCTCTCAGACTCTGGCTGCCTCCATGAATTTGCCTATCTTGTATATTTCATATAAATGGAATCATACAATATGTGGTCTTTGTGTCTGGCTTATCTTACTGAACATGTTTTCAAGGTTCATCCATGTTGCAGTATGTATCTGCACTACATTTCTCTTTTTAAGACTGAAAAGTATTCTATTATATTATGTACCAAAATTTGTTGATTGTTTCATCGGCTGATGGACATTTGGGTTGTTTTTACCTTTTGGCTACTATGAATGTTGCTATGAATATTTATATGCAAATTTTTGTTTAAACACCTATTCTCAGGGTTTCTTATTTTGGTTGGGGGGTGGATATATACCCAGAGGCAGAATTGCTTGGTCACATGGTAATTCTATGTTTAATTTATTGAGGAACCACCAAATTCTTTTCCACTATATCTATACCACTTAACCATCCCACCAGCAATGTATGAAGGTTCCAATTTCCCCACATCCTCTCCAACACTTATTTTCTGTTTTTAAAATTATAGTCATCCTAGTGGATTTGAAAAGGCATCTAATTATGTTTTTTATTACCCTTCCCTAATGACTAATGATGTTGAGCATCTCTTCATGTGATTCACACCTTCATTGGAGAAATGTCTATTCAAGTCCTTTGCCCATTTTTTAAATAGGTTGTCTTATCTTTTTGTTGTTGAGTGTAGGAGTTCCTTATATATCCTGGATAGACCCTTATATGATTTGCTAACATTTTCTCACATTCTGTGGGCTGTCTTTTCACTTTCTTGATAGTGTCCCAGGATGCACAAAAGTTTTTAATTTTGATAAAGTCCAACTTATCTTTTGTTGCCTTGCACTTTTGATGTCATATATATGAAACCATTGCCAAATCCAAGGTCATGAAGACTTATGCCTATGTTTTCTTCTTAGGGTTTTATGGTTTTAGCCCTTATATTTAGGTCTTTGACTTATGTTGAGTTAATATTTATTGTGTCCCATTTCATTTTTTTCCACATGAATATTGTTTCACACCATGTGGTGAAGAGACTATTCTTTCTCTATTGAATGGTCTTGGCGCCCTTGTTGAAAATCAGTTGACCATAGTTTATTTCTGGACTTTGTATTTCATGCTAGATTTTGAAATTGGGAAATGTGAGTCTTTTAGCTTTGTTCTTTTTAAAGATTGTTTTGACTTACAATCCCATATGAATTTTAGGATCAGCTTTTCCATTTCTGCAATAAAGGGCCATTTGGGGGTTTGATAGGGATTGCATTGAATCTGCAGACTAATTTGGAGACTATTGCCATCTTAACAATAAGTCTTTTAATCCATGAATGTGGGATGTCTTTCCATTTATTTAGAGCTTTATTTCATCAGTGTTTTGTATTTTTCAGTGTGCAAGCCACGCACTTCCTTGGTTAAGTTTATTGCCAAGTATTTTATTCTCTGTGATACTACTATACATAGAATTGTTTTTAAAATTTCTTCTCGGATTTTTTTTTTTTTTTGGCCAATGTATAGAAATCACCTGACATTTGTGTATTGATCTTGTATCATGCAACACTTCTGAATTTATTTGCTCTCATGTTTTGGGGTGTGTGTGTGTGTATGTGTGTGTGGATTCGTTAGAATTTTTAAGATACAGGACCACATCAGCTGCAAATATAGTCGTCTCACTTCTTCCTTTATAACTGGGATTCCTTTAATATCTTTTTTGTGCCTAATTGTTCTTGCTAGAACTTCTGGTGCAATGTTAAGAAGAATTGGTGTTAATGTCTCTTTAAATGTTTGGTAGAATTCACTGGTGAACCCATTTGCTGCTGTACTTTCTTTGTTAGGAGTTCTTCGCCATTGATTCAATCTCTTTACTTGATATAGGTCTGTTCAGATTTTTTCTGTCTTCTTGAGTCCATTTTGGCAATTTGTGTGTTTCTAGGAATTTGTCCACTTCATCTATATTATCTAATTTTTTGGGCAATAAAGCCTTTTTGACCAAAAGATCTGTTTATGGTTCAGTCATCCAAAATACCATGTAATTTATCTATTATTTATAAAATGTGAAGTAGCGGGACACGTGGGTGGCTCAGTGGGTTAAAATGTGAAGTAGTTTTGTGCAGTGGCAGTATCATAGCCAATGAGGTTTATCCCAGGTGTGATTATTGCTAATTGAAAACTTATAAAATGTGAAGTATATATCATGTTTTCTTGCATGTACTTTTCTAAATAAAGCATATTTATATGTAAAATTCCATAAGAGATTTAAACAAAATTTCCCTAATGAGACTTAAAGAACCAAAATTTTCTGAGAGGGGTATGACTGGTATAAATTGTGATCTAAAAATCATAAACCTTCTTCATTTTCTTTTTATTAAAATAAATGATTCCTCATTTATTAAAATGAAACCTCTCTTTTTCTACCTAGAGAAAGAAATAAGAGTATGGACTCTCAAGTGCAGAGTATATGCATTCAAATTTCTTGTCCTACCACTCAACTTGCTATAGATGATCTTGGGCTTACCTTCTCTGTGCCCCTCTTCATTGTAAAAATGAGAATAACGGAACCTACCTCATGAGGTTGTTGTGAGGATTAAATGCATTAATGCATGCAAAAACCTGATTCTTAATTCATAATAAGCATTCAATAATTATTAACAAATATTTTTGCAAGGCCTCACTAATTGAGGTTAAAATAAGGAGCATGTAGACATCATCATCAATGAACCAGCAAATAAAAGTCAAGCAGCTACTGTTGGATGACGGATACTAAGAGTCATATTTTCCTCCAGAGTCAGAAGACCCCAGAGGAGCAGAGGAATGAGTGTTCTGGTGAGTATTTGTCACTAAAAAGAATTGGTTCCCTTTGTTCCTGTTCAGGAAAGCTGGTCCTCTGGACCACAGCTGACCTTTGAATAACACAGGTTTGAACAGTACAAGTCCACTTACATGAGGATTGTTTTCGGTATAGTACAATACTGTACATATATTTTCTCTTCCTTGTGATTTTTTAAAATAACATTTTTCTATAGCTTACTTTATTGTAGGAATACAGTACCTAATACATATAATATACAAAACATGCGTTAATCAACTGTTTACATTACTGGTGAGGCTTCTGGTCAACAGGAGGCTATCAGTGGTTGAGTTCTGAGGGGGTTAAAAGTTACATGCAGGGGACTCCTGGGTGGCTCAGTTGGTTAAAAGTTATATGCAGATTTTTTGCTGTGCAGAGGGTTGGCATCCTGAAACCCTGTGTTGTTCAAACACCAACTGTACTAAACTGCGTAAAACAGGGCCTCTCTCAGGGTAGAAAAATCAAAGGCACTGTTCATGAATCCCATAAAGAAAAGGAAGGTCCTCAGAGAGGAGAATCAGGTCTTTTACTCTGACACGAGTCTGGGCTCCACTGTGGGCCACAGGAAGTCAGAGAGTGGGTGGTGAGTGTTCAAAGGAATAATCACAAGTATAAATCCTTGTGCTTGTACAAGCATAGATTCCTTTCAAATCGCAGGCCTAAGCCTCCCCAAGAAGGTGCTGAGGTGCTAGCACGTTTCTGCTTCTGATTTTTGTTTTGTTTTGTTTCTTAAAACTTTCCTCTTCTTTTCCTCTCTCTTCCCCTAAATACATAAATATACTCTAAGGCTGATCCCTCCTTGTCATGAAAAGAATTGAATTTATACCCATAATATAATGAATATAGAAAACTTTAATGATCACCAGTATTTTTCATGATCACCAGTATTTTCTTTGTGGCCACACTGATAAGATGACCACAAGATTTGCTTTGGGAATGGAAGCATTCAGTTTCTTGGTTTCCAAAGAAACATTTCAAGAGCATTCAAAATTGGATCCCTCCCATCCAGTAAAAAAAAAAAGAGCTTGGTTTAATTTTTTAAAGAAAGCAATTGGAATGAAGTCTACCTCAATATATAAAATGTAAAAGCACATTAACCACAATATTGTATTTTAAAATGGGAATTTAGTTTATACTCATTTTTATATTAAGACATAAGTTAATGACTTTTATATCTTAAAGGATTTATCATAAAATGTCACTGCCCAGTGCATTTTTGTAGACAATAAACAATTCGCTGAGTATTAACATTCACATGTGTAATTGGAGTTTACAAATGTACAAAACTTCGGGTAATAAACACTTTAAACTTATTTTTCAGACATTCAATAAGCCCATTCCTCTCAAACTGATTACAAAGAAGCACAAAGGGTTACTAACTGCAGCAAAATGTGAGAAACAAAGCAAAGGAGGCAAATACAGACTTGAGGACGTAAGAATATCCGAACAGTTTTGTCAATATCAAAGGACAAAAATCAAAACATCTTTCATAATATAAAAGAAAACAAATCTGTATAATTAAGCATTACTTAGGTGAAAGAACATGTTAGGGTATATGACATTTCTTTCCTCGACATAAATCTGCCTCTCTTCAATTTACTGCAAAACACCATCTTTTAGTTCCAATTTGAGGATATCATAGCCTGTATTGTTAGTGAATCTAACAATACCAGGAAGACTATTTTAAAAGAACCCAAACATCATTTCGTTTGCCTTTGGTCATTATTGTTTTAACTCTCGTTATTCTTTATTCATGAGACTAAGCCAATTGAGAAGTAAAAGTCCACAAGTCAAAGCCTATATAATGCAGCCATTTCTGAAAAAAACCTGAAGATTAGTATAGTGTTTAGTATGTCATGAAAGCAGCAGTTGTGGTTAAACAAATGGATAAAAATGACTGCAACCAACGTACGATAAAGTTAAAAGCAAACGTTCAAAAGTGTTCTCTGGTGTATGTGCACTGTAGTAAAAGAAATCTGGGTGATGTTAGTAAAATGTGATTGATTATTAATAAGTGACATCCCCAGCCAACATCGGCTTCTGTTTGAGAGCGGTGAATCTGTCCTCACATGTGGTTTCAGTCCCCCAGCTGTAGTTTTGATGTGCTGAGAAATGACTTACGGAGAAACGTAGGATTTAATCCCGGGTCTTCCCCTCGTTGCTACCTTGTTTGACTGTCTTCACTTTGAGGTTGGGCACTCCGTGCCCAGGAATGCGGCATTGCAAATTGGCTAAAAATGTATCCCTTGGCAGGAGAATGATTTTAGTAAATTCATGAGGAAGACGATATCTTCATTTAGAAAACAAAGCACTGTATTATAATTTGACAGTAACGACGCAAGCCCCAGCTCTTCCGAGGCATAGTGGAGCAACCTAAAAACAAAAACAAAAACAATAACAAACACAAACACACACAAAAAAGACATATTTGCTGGGCATGTAGGTACAACTGTTGATAAAAACGTAGTCGGTAAAATATTGAAACAATCTGTACTTGTCAAAGAGCGGCTTCTAAACTCTGCCGTCCCAGCCTTAGTCCCAGCCTTACTGCCGGTGGCCTGTCCTCCAAGCCCCCTGCGGAAGTGCAAGTGTCACAGACTCAACTGCTTAGGGCACATCACAGTACTAAGCAGTATGCCCTTCTTTTTAAAGGTACCTCCTAAAAAAGAAAAGATCGTTTGGGACTTACTCTATCTGAAACAACTTATTTGGCCAACAGGATGTGGGATATGGATAATGAGGAAACGCCCAACACTCCATGACCCAAGTGGTGAAAATACCGCCTATTAGCCAGAGAGGGCGCGTAACAGCTGCGCTGTCTCAGAGCACGCCCCAGAGTCACTGCATGCCCCGCTGCTTTTTCCCAGGCCACCAGTCATTGCACATTTACTGACTGCCTTCTCTGTGCACGGCTGGACAATCTAAACCCACTCTCCTACTTCTTAGCACAGTAAATAAATAATAAATACACCTCCTCCAACTCCAACCTAGGAGTAGAAACAAACCTGGTGGAAAAACTCTATGACAATGAGGTACAAGGATAGGTGCTAGGGAAAGAAACAATCTTAGTTTAGGGATAAGGAGTAATTCCTAAATCTTTCACTTGCCCTTCCTCCCTCCTTCCCTCCCTCCCTTTCTCCCTTCCTTCCCCTTCCTTCCTCCCTCCCTCCTTCCCTTTCTTCCTTTCCTTCTCTTTCCTTCCCCCCTCCCTTACTTTCCTTCTCCTTCCTTCCTTCCTCCCTTTCTTCCTTCCTTTCCTTCTCCTTCCTCCCTCCCTCCCTTTCTTCCTTCCCTTTTCCTTCCTCCCTCCCCCTCCCCTCTCTTTCTTTCCCCCTCCTTAGCTCCATCCTTCCTTCCTTCCCCCCTCTCTCCCTCTCTCTCTTTCTTTTTGAGCACCCTAGACACCAAGCAATTCAGAGTACAACTACACGTGTGGACAAGGATAGCTTTTAAGGGATTAATTTGAGCAGAGTAAGCCCTAAGACTTAAAATGACAGTATTTAGAGAAGGGGTGACTAATACAAAGTACTGAGAAAATTTGTACGTATGTACGCGGGGGCATGTAATACAGTGTTTTTGTCAAATACATGATATCAAAATGACTCCTCAGTCAGGCTGGACTCTCTCCCAACCTTTCCAGACCAGCAACTGGATCTTAAGAACATACCAGACTTCAACTGTCTGAGACTTCTCAGTCGTTCTCTATCTGAATCAGGTGTTTTGATCGTTCTCTATCTGAATCAGGTGTTTTGATTGCTATTCTATCTCCTTGAACCATCAAATCACCTACTTTAAAACCATCTCTACTTGGGGCGCCTGGGTGGCTCAGTGGGTTAAGCCTCTGCCTTCGGCTCGGGTCATGATCTCAGCGTCCTGGGATCGAGCCCCACATCGGGCTCTCTGCTTGGCAGGGAGCCTGCTTTCCCCTCTCTCTCTGCCTGCCTCTCTGCCTACTTGTGATCTCTCTGTCAAATAAATAAATAAATTATTAAAAAAAAAAAAAAAACAACCATCTCTACTTAAGAGTGTTCTAGGAGTAAACTCTAAGTCATTTCAATCAAAATGGCTGTTTGTAATGAGCAGCTTTTCTCCAAACACCAAAGACCTGAAGACTTTACACTGTAAAGAGCTGATGTCCTCTAACAACAGCTAGAAAGTTCAGCTTGGAGTATTTACTAAATACAATGGGCTCACTCCTGGCTTTGGATCAAGGTGGGTAGCAGGGTGGGTGATGGCTTCAGACTTTATAATCTCATTTCATTCCCTGGACAAATGTCCTCTTGCCCATTTGTTGGAACACTGAATGGAAAACATTTATTTTTCATATTCTACAGTTTGAAGTTCAAGTTTAGGTGCTTAAAAATAGTAATAGAGGAGACATGCAAACAAAATAGCTATGTGGTTACAGGTTATTAATTTTGATAGTAATTCAGCATAAAGCATTAATTATCTGTAATAATAAGTTTCAAATACTGGCCAAAAGATTTCTTATAACTAGGCCTAAACTTGTAAATAAAATATACCTTAGAAAAAGAGATTCTTACATCTCTTTCTGGGCTCCTTGGTTATCATTCATGTTGTCACAGTGAGAGGCTGATGGTAGATAATCATATAATTTCTTTTTTTTAAAAATTAATTTATTTTAGAGAAGGGGATGCAGAGGGAGACAAAGAGAGAGAAAAAATCTTAAGCAGACTTCCTGCCGATCATGGACTCCGTCATGGGGCTCATTCTCATGACCCAGAGATCATAACCTGAGCTCAAATCAAGAGTTGGATGCTTAATCCATTGAGCTATCTAGGCACCCAAATCACATTATTTCTAGTGAAATTCTGCAGTACTGACTCAAGCTCTCAAATTATCTATACTTCCCTTCACCCAGTGACTGCACTTAAACTTAAGAAACAAGAGCAAGGTCACATACTAAGTCCCTTGTTATAGTCTATCCTCTTCATTTAAAAATTCCTTGCCCCTTTCTACACTCATATTCTCATCTTCTTTCCCAGCCTTGGAAGAGATCTTTCCCCCAGTCTGCAGAGGACCAGTCTTTGCTTTCAATTCTGTATCTTGCCCTTCAATGTTGCTCTTTCTAGCATCTGGAATCTCTACTCTCTTATTATTATTATTATTTTTAATTTGACAGAGATCATAAGTAGGCAGAGAGGCAGGCAGAGAGAGAGAGGAGGAAGCAGGCTCCCCACCAAGCAGAGAGCCCGATGCGGGGCTCGATCCCAGGACCCTGAGATCATGACCTGAGCCGAAGGCAGAGGCTTTAACCCACTGAGCCACCCAGGCGCCCCTCTATTCTCTTATTTTTACCTTTATTGTGAGAAAGACCTATGGCTCAAATTATAACTCTACCATTGATTTACTATGTGGCTTGGGTCAACTATTTAAACTCTCTGTGTCTCAGATTCCTCTCCAATAGAGCCTGGTACATAAGATGTATTCAGTAAATGTTAACTTTCTATTATCATCATTTGAAAACTGCTCCTCTAGCTCCTGCATTTACTTATTTTTCTCTTTACTTTTTACACTGTGAGTGTCTTTTGCTTCTATCACATTCTCAAAGGTTCTTACAACTTCACGAATGATAAGTTATCTTCATTTATCCTTACCCTGTTGAAAGCCTGTCTCCTCTCTCTAACGCTCTACCTCATTATCTTATCTAAGACACCCTCTGGTCATTCATTTGCTATTTTCTTCAGAAGTTGAATCTTTTTTTTTCTAATATTTTGTTTATTTATTTGAGAGAGAGAGCATGAGTGAGGAGTTCAGAGGGAGAAGCAGACTCCCCGAGGAGCAGGGAGCCCGATGCGGGACTCGATCCTGGGACTCCAGGATCATGACCTGAGCTGAAGGCAGTCACTCAACCATCTGAGCCACCCAGGCGCCCAGAAGCTGAATCTTTAATTCAACCCTGCAAGTGTAGAAAGAAAGAACAGATAGGACTTGGTAATATCTCTTGAATCCATTTCTAGAGTTGACACCTCAAGCCTTAAAGTGAAGCAACCTTCTACATGTTTTATTTTTATCCAGCCTTTGCTTCCCTTGTCTTTAACCCAACTTATCCTGTCCCCAACCGCCACATGAAATTTCTGTTACTGTATCACTCTCCTGGTTAAGTCTCCACCGGCTTCCCACTAGCAAACTCTTGAAGCATGGCCTTCGCCAACTTCTATCCTGACCCCAACCTTGCTCTCCAGTAAGAATGTCCACAACAGCCAAACTACATAAAGAGCCTAGATGTCCATCAACAGATGAATGGATAGAGAAGATGTATATGTAACAATGGAATATTATAGAGCCATCAAAATGAAATCTTGCCATTTGCAACAATGTGGATGGAACTAGAGGGTATTATGCTAAGTGAAATAAGTCAATCAGAGAAAGACAATGATCACATCTCCATATCACTCATATCACCACAGATATGTGGAATTTAAGAAACAAGGCAGAGGATCATAGGGGACAAGAGGAAAAAAATGAAACAAGATGAAACCAGAGAGGGAGACAAACCATGAGAGACTCTTAATCACAGGAAACAAACTGAGGGTTGCTGGAGTGGAGAGAAGTGGAGGGATGGGGTAACTGGGTGATGGACACTGGGGAGGGTATGTGTTGTAATGAGCACTGGGTATTATATAAGAGTGATGAGTAACAGACCTGTGCCTCCAAAACAAACAATACATTATATGTTAATTAATTGAAATTAAATGAAAAAGGTGGGAGGAAAGACGTCCTACTCTTACTAAGCATGGATCCTTAGAACCAGCCACCCTTTCTCAATATATCTTGTGTATTTCTTCTTCACTGACATTTCTTTCATGTTTTCTCACTCAATTTCCCATTTCTTTCTACTTTTTTGCATTGGATCAATTGAAAGCTTAGCTTAAGTCCAACTTCTTCTCACTAAAGCACTCTCAACAACCAATTTATTTTTTCTCTTTGATTTCCTACACCACTCAATGCCTACATCATGGGACACTTGCTACCAACTGTTCTACACTTCGGGTTCTCCTCTTACACCCCCAGATCATACCTACTTAAGTTGTTAACTTCTGTGGCAGTGGGGATTCTTTTAAGTTTTGTTTTCTTGACAGTACTTACCACTGCTCCTTATATGTAGGAAAACCTTGGGTCAATTTAACATCCGAGGGTCTTTCAGATACCAGATTCTGAACTGGGGCACAAAATTCCTACTTCTGTTCTCGGTAATGATGGAAACAAAGATCTCAAAAGATCATTCTTAGAAGTATTAGGCCCTCTGGAAATTGACACAGCTGGAATTCCTTTTGTTAATAAGCTTGCCAGGTCAAGTTTCTTACTTTTTAATGTAATTTAAGGCTGCCATCTTTATTAGGTGATGACCAGACATTTCATCTACTCCCAAATATCAGTGGCTTGAGTATTTAAAAATTATTACTCATGTCTGCCTAAGTGGTTCACATTTTTCCAATTTCTATCTTTGTTTCTTATTTTCCACCATCTCCCCTCCCTCTGCTGCAGCTCTCTTGTGGTCCTATCTGGTCCATCAGTACTAGAACATCTCATCAGTTCCCAGCAAGCAAATGGTGGCAGATCAAAACTATTAATAATGTCTCTGAGTATTAATTTATACTTCAAAAATAATTTTGGATTTTAATTATATCATAAAATTAAACATTCCTTCTTGTTTTCATATATTTAATCAAAGAGATGACTTTATCACGCTTATGCTATAGATGTTGGTATTGGACAAATGGAGATCATTTTTATCAAACAAACTGTTTTAATAAAAACAGAGAAGTATAATAATGAAAAATGAAATGCCATACCTGGGTCCACTCATTTGTCTGGGGATCATAAGCCTCCACTGTATTAAGATAAGTCTGTCCATCATACCCTCCAACAGCATATAATTTATCACCAAGTAAACAGACCCCCACTGCGTCTCTGCTGATGCTCATAGATGCCACTGCAGTCCACATATCTGTTTTGGGATCATATCTGAAAGAAAATTTTAGAACTGGAGCTGACATTGTTCTCACAATATTTTTTTTAAAAAGATTTTACTTATTTATTTGATAGAGAGAGACACAGTGAGAGAGGGAAAACAAGCAGAGGGAGTGGGAGAGGGAGAAGCAGGCTCCCCGCTGAGCAGGGAGCATGATGAGGGGCTCGATCCCAGGACCCTGGGATCATGACCTGAGCGGAAGGCAGACGCCCAATGACTGAGCCACCCAGGCACCCCATTCTCACAATATTTTTATGTAAAAATAGTTTATAGATGAAAGACTAACATGTCGGACCTGATACCAAAGACCTTCTAGAAGAAAACATAGGGGGTAAGCTCCTTGACACTGGTCTTGGCAATGATTTTTTTGGATTTGACACCAAAAAGCAAAGGCAATAAAGGTAAAAATAAACAAATGGGACCACATCAAACTAAAAACCTCTGCATAGTAAAGGAAACCATCAACAAAATGAAAAGGCAACCTATGGAATGGGAAAAATGTTTCTAAATCATATATCTTATAAGGGGATAATATCTTGGGGCACCTGGGTGGCTCAGTGGGTTAAAGCCTCTGCCTTCGGCTCAGGTCATGATCCCAGGGTTCTGGGATCGAGCCCCGCATTGGGCTCTCTGCTCAGCCGGAAGCCTGCTTCCTCCTCTCTCTCTCTGCCTGCCTCTCTGCCTGTTTGTGATCTCTCTGTCAAATAAATCAATAAAATCTTTAAAAAAAAAGGGGGGGGGATAATATCTAGAAGATATAAAGAATTAAAGAACTCAATGTAAAAAAAAAAAAACAACCCAACAAATAAACCACTTAAATGGGCAGAGGGTCTCAACAGACATTTTCTAAAGACATAGAGATGATCATTAGGTACATGAAAAGGTGCTTAACATCACTAATCATCGGGGACATGTAAATCAAAACCACAATGCCTGCTGAAAAGATAATAACAAGTGTTGGTGAGGATATGGAGAAAAGGGATCCCTTGTGTACTATTGGTGGGAATGTGAATTAGTGCCACTGCTACAGAAAACTATATGGAGATTCCCCCCCCAAAATTAATAATAGAACTACCATATGATCTAGTAATTCTACTTCTGGGTATTTATCCAAAGGAAATGAGAATGCTAATTTAAAGACATATGTACCCCCCATGTTCACTGCAGCATTATGTACCATAGCCAAGGCATGGAAACAGCCTAAGTGTCCAATGGCTGAATGGATAAAGAAAATGTGGTACATGTAGACTACACACATATGCATGCACACATGGAACATTATTTGGCCATAAAAAAGAATGAAATCTTGCTATTTCAACAACATGGATGGACCTTGCAGGCATGATGCCAAGTGGAATAAGCCAGAGAAAACAAATACCTATGATCTCACTTATATGTGGATTCTAAAACAGAACAAAAAACTAAGTTCATAGATTGGTGGTTGCCAGAGGTGGGGCATGGAGGGGGTGGGTAAAATGGAGGAAGGGGGTCAAAAGGGACAAATATCTAGTTATAAAATACATGAGTTATGGGAATGTAATGTACAGCATGGCGATATAGTTAATGATACTGTATATATTTAGAAGTTGATAAGAGAGTAGATCTTTAAGGTTCTCATCACAAGAAAAAAATTGTAACTATATATGGTGATGGATGTTAACTAGACTCACTGTGATCATTCCTCAATTTATACAAATATAAAATCAGTATGTTATATACCTGAGACTAATAAAATGTTGTATGTCAATTACACCTCAATAAAAGAATATCTACACATCCAGAAACACCTGGGAGAGGCATACAGCAAAGTGGTTAGAGTGGCTTTAGAATCTTGAGTCCTTACCCTTCCAGTCACTGGTTCTGTGGTATTGTAAAATTCCTTAAAATCTTTACATCTTAGTCTCTTTATTGTGAAGATACTGCTCACCAAGTAGCATTGAGGATTAAATGAAAATGCATAGTAAGCATTTGATAAATGTCATCTTAAAGATGAGTCGGTTCATTTGTTATAATTTTTTCCTATTAGCAAAGAATACATTCTTGTAACAAAAATTCAAAGACTGAAAAAATATATAAAATATGCAACAACTAGCCTCATTTCCTTTCAACTTTACAGAGTCAAGTGGTAACCACTATTAACAGTTTGGTTTGTATTTGAACTTCTAAATATTTCACTTTTTATTCTTAGGGCTTGAGATGCCTATTTCAGAACATGCTTTTTATTCAATTTACTTTTTCTTTCCATGTAAAATGTTAACATTTTTTTTCTTTCAAGAAAATAAAAATAGTTTAGTTCTTTAAGCCTACCCTTTATCTTATCACTGTTATTTAAAGTACATTTGAATATATTTTAGAAAAAAAACCAGTATTTTCCTGAGAGCTTTTAATTTACAATATTACAGATTCATTTGGTAAATCCATAACACTTAACGATCCAAAAGAGCTAAAGTAAATACTGGAAACTGCTGTAAGATTTTCGATCGTTTACTGAAAATCTGAGGAAATCAGTACATGAAGGTCTATGTGAGATGTCTTACAGATGGAATCATTAATGCTGTCCACTTTTGAACCTTCTTGTTCAAAATGAACAAAATGAACAATTTTTCAGTGGGTGCAGTACTGCGGTGAGCCTATAACTTACAGGGTAAAGTATACAAAGACTTCCATATTCCTTTCCTGGAGTGTAACACGCAGCAAGCATAGTCTGAATCACTTTCTCCCTAACACAGGGGAAATGCAAGTATAACTTTCCTGCTTTCTCAAAAGACAACAAACCAATCCTTATTATTTCACAGAAAGCACTCACTGTCATCAAACCCGCATTTCACTTTTTAACTTTCTTCCAATCATGTATGATTAAATAACACACACACACACACACACACACTTATCAACTTCCCATTGCTCCTTAAAATCCAGAATCCTTAAGATTCTACGTGATCTGTCCTGTCTCCACCCTAGTCTGCCTCTTTTCCTGCCACTGTCTCCCTCCCTCTCTTTTCCCCAGACACAGAGTGGCCTCCTTTCAGTTTTCTGAATGAACTGTATCCCCTTCTGCTTTGCAGTGTTCATACATGTTCCATGGACCCTACCTCCTAAATCCACTCAATTCTCTCCATTCCTTGA
The DNA here is from genome assembly GCA_003697995.1 of Taxidea taxus jeffersonii. Taxonomy (NCBI): domain Eukaryota; kingdom Metazoa; phylum Chordata; class Mammalia; order Carnivora; family Mustelidae; genus Taxidea; species Taxidea taxus. The sequence continues at coordinate 88,146 of ML104819.1, forward strand.
ACCAGACTAAAAATAACAGATGGAAGCTGAACTGTTGTCCAAATCATCCACTGATGTGATTCGGCTCTTTACCTGGCCCCATTCATGAGTTTCATGAGGCCAGTTTGGATGACTTGTGTAACTTTTAAGCCATTTTTTTTATTTTATTGTTTTTAAAATTTTTTTAAATTTTATTATTTCATAGTATTTCCTTATAGTTTTTATTTTATTTCATAGTACTTCCTTATAGTTTTTATTTTATTATTTCATAGTATTTCTTTATATCAAGATGTGTTAGAAATGCTCCTCTCCTTTTCACTTCTTACTTACCCTCCAGTCCCTACTACTTCTCTCTGAAATTCATCAAGCTCTTTTCCTTTTCTTGTCAGGTATAGTATCCAATATGAAATATGTACACAATAAATGTTGTATGACTCAATTAATAAATTACATAATCAATTCTAAGGTAAATCTTTAGTAGGCAGTAATATGGTGAGAGAAGAATCTGAGAAAAGCTGTTAGGAAAGAGACCAGGAGACAGCCAGAGCAGACGACCCAGTGTTCACAAAGCTGGGAAGAAACCGCCTTACATGTGCTAGATGTTCAATAAGGAGTCAATAATTTGTCTGGAAGTGTCAGACAAAGTTTTCCTTCACAGGAAATTACCTCTCCACACAGTCTGAGAGTCTGGAAGTCAAGTTGGATGCAGGGGCATCGTGTCCTCCAATCGCATATAGCAATCCATTCCAGGTAGTTACTCCTACTCCCCCTCTCCTTTTCGACATTTGTGCACAGAGTGTCCATTTATTAGTGTGAGGATCAAAACATTCTACTGATTTGAGGCAAGAACTTCCATCACGACCACCAACTGCATAAAGTCTATAAGAACAAATAGAATAAATAAAAAAGTGCCATCATTATGATGAAGGCAAAGAGATTATTCTTATGGTATTTCATTGAAATTAAGGTGCCATAGATTATAAGACACCCTCTCAGTTTATGTGCCATCAAGAAATAAGATATGCCACCAATTATATGACATATGTATATATCATATGTAAATGTGTATATGTATATATACCAGCTATTACTCTGTATATACATTAAAAAAGAACAAACTCACCTGAAAGCAATGACAACTATTTCTGGTAAGTCACCACGGATTATAAGACACATCACAATTTTAGAGGCATAAAATATGTCTTAGAATAGATAAAATGCGGTATATAAATCCACCATGACTTCTTTCCTAAACAGCTAAGACAGCACTAGGTTATAAAGGAAAGAAATGAACCTTCTCTGCACCTACCACAGGCTAGATATTTTACCTGTATTAACTTAATCATCTCAATAATGCTATGGGAAACCATTTATATTCCTGTTTCATGGGTGAATAAACAGGCTCATGGAGATTAAGAGGCTTATACAGGGTCAGAAGCAGAACCAGGACACAGAGTAATGAGCAGCTGTACTGTGAGCAGTCACCTAGGATGTTCTTGCAGTAGTGAAATAGGAGAATAAAAGGATTGCTTGAAACAGTGGTGTATAAATTAATATTTATTACATATGAACCATGATCCTTCATTAATTTAAATTACTGCAGAGAAGGATACTGTAAGTTATCTAAAATGAATACAGTATGTTAATGTCCTAAATGTTGCCTAGTAGATACATTTTAATTCATTACCAGTCAATATACTGCATTAATTTAAAAGTCTTTTACTCTGACCTTAAAATATATATAAAATATATTTTTATAAGTTTTTTCAAGAGTAATAAATTCAGATCATTGCTTATATAAAAGTTCCCATGTTTTGAATTTACAGATGCCTTAGTTAATATTTAACTAATTTTTTTAGCTCAGGAAATAATATTTGAGCTATACCAAATATCTGCCAATTAAAACTCTAAGTATTTATATTTGGGAAAAAATATATATTTTAAAGACACTTATTCATTTTAATTCATAATGTAAAGTTCACTATACCACTCAAACTGGTTCTTTAGTGAGAAGATGACCATATCTTAGACAGCAGTATATGGGTGTAGCAATATCTTGTTTTAAACTTTATATTAATAATATGGAAACTGAAATTCATTTGAAGCATTGTTAAAAGTTTTTATCTGTCAAAAACTACTTTTTTGTGTTATTGTTCTTAAACTGTTCTCATTTTTAATTAATACTTGGTAGAATAATTGTTTGAATATGGATCACAGACCATCAGAAGACATCAAGAATTAGAAAACATTCATAATTTAAAAAACATGTACACACACATGTGCACACACAAATTCAAGGCACCGTCCCCTCTTCAGACTGAACTCATGGGTCTTGACTGTGAAAAGTGGTGCAGCACAGGGATTAAGAGGTGAACTCTGGAGTTGGGCTCTGGATTTGTACTGTGGTCCTCACACTTACGAGCTCTGACTGTGGACAAGTTATTTAACCTCTACCTGCCTGAATATCATCATCCAAAACATCTCTAAACCCTGCCTTGTAGGATTATTGATGACCAAATTTAAAATACTTTGAACAGTGCCTTACACAGGGTAAACACGGTGTAAGTGTTTCAGGGAAAAAATAAAATCTGTCTCTATTTATATTCTTCTAGAAAATGGCATTTTCTTTTTCTTCTAAAAAATGGCATTTTCTAGAAGAATATAAAGAGGTCTTAAGTGTACAAACAACATTTACACTGATCTAGTGTTAAGGGCTAAAGTGTACCAATAACACTTTCTAAAGAAACATTATCTCAAGCAATGGTTTTCAAATTGTTTTCTTTTTCTTTTTTTTTTTTTAAGATTTTATTTATTTATTGGACAGACAGATCACAAGTAGGCAGAGGCAGGCAGAGAGAGAGGAAGGAGGCTCCCTGCTGAGCAGAGAGCCCAATGCGGGGCTCGATCCCAGGACCCTGGGATCATGACCTGAGCCGAACGCAAAGGCTTAACCCACTGAGCCACCCAGGCACACTTTCAAATTGTTTTCTAAGAATAGGATTCTGTGGAGTACTTGAGGAGGTCCTCAAAAGAGTGCATGTGAAATTCAAGTTCTGTTTTGTTTTTAGAGAGAGTGCCCATGTGCGTGTGCTCTCCTGTGCAAGTGGGGTAGCAGAGCAGGGGGCAGGCAGAGGGAGAGAGAGAATCTCAAGCAGCCTCTACACTCAGTGTGAGTCCCACGCGGGGCCCCAACCCACCACCCTGAGACCACAATTTAAACAGAAATCAAGAGTCCAAAACCCAAATGACTGAGCCACCCAGGTAACCCTGAAATCCAAGTTTTAATAATTTTCAAAATATCATCTGGCTCGATTAAATGCCATACAAGATTCAGAACTCATCTCTTTCTCCCATGACAGTAGCTATTACAAATAAAAAGAGAAACATTATGTCAAATTGTGAAATTGTGTCAAATTGCATTGTACTATAGACTTTAAAATAAGACTTCGTCATGCCTGACATTTAAAATTATGATCAAGAATGCAAGGGGTTAGTAGATATTGAGATTTAACTTAGGGAAAAAATTTCTACTACTCTCAAACTACATCCACAATTTAACTGAAAAGTTTCCTGAGAGTCCAATTAAATTGCTCTAGTAGTGTGGTGCCTGGGTGGCTCAGTGGGTTAAAGCCTCTGCCTTCAGCTCAGGTCATGATCCCAGGTTCCTGGGATCAAGCCCCGCATCGGGCCCTCTGCTCCGCGGAGAGCCTGCTTCCTCCTCTCTCTCTGCCTGCCTCTCTGCCTACCTGTGACCTCTGTCTGTCAAATAAATAAAATCTTTTAAAAAAATTGCTCTAGTAGTTAAAATAACTGTTATCATTCTCAGCTACTTTTCTGTGAATCAGGATTTTTCTTTATACTGAACAATAAAAACAGAACATAGAAATAATCCAGGTGTTCTTTAAAAAAGACTTGTTCTTCTATATTGATTTTTTATAACACATACATGCTACAAACTTGAACTTAAACTAAATTTTTTTTTTAAAGATTTTATTTATTTATTTGTCAGAGAGAGAGGGAGAGAGAGCGAACGAGCACAGGCAGACAGAGAGGCAGGCAGAGGCAGAGGGAGAAGCAGACAACCCTGCCGAGCAAGGAGCCCGATGTGGGACTCGATCCCAGGACGCTGGGATCATGACCTGAGCCGAAGGTAGCTGCTTAACCAACTGAGCCACCCAGGCATCCCATTGAACTTAAACTAAATTTAAGATAAGTTTATAATAAACTTGAGTTTCCATTTGTCTTAAGTATCAGGGTTTTTGTAAGGCTGCATTTGAGAGAGAGATTCTACTGCCAAAAATATTTGCCAGCCAGGGGCTTAAAAGTACCCAAGCAATTGGAATTTTAAATAATGTTTCTCTCAAACATGGTAGAAATAAAAATTTTAACACTTTGAAATTTTCAAGATATAAGATGTAACTCACAAAACATTCAAACAGTTCTTCTCTAAAGAAACAATTATGTTTTGCATTAGGAAGCATCATAAAATAAGTTAAAATAACAAAAACAATAGTTAATCTAGGCTTTTCATTTTATAGGTTAAAAAACTGAGACACAGGGAAATGATTAATCCTAAATCATAAAGGAGTAGTAGAGAAAAGATGCATATATTTTTTTTTTCAATCAACTGCATACTTTAAATAAAAACAACATGATTTCTATTTTTTCAGATTCTGGATATGTATACCTCAAAATGGAAACAAACAAAATATTTTAATATATTGCTACTTTGTTTTAAAGCATGCTTAAAGGGGGGGTCTGGATGGCTTAGTCAGTTAAGCTTCTGCCTTTGGCTCAGGTCATGATCCTGGGGTCCTGGGATTGAGTCCTGTGTTTGGGCTCCTTGCTCCCCAGGGAACCTACTTCTGACTCTGCCTGCTGCTCCCCCTGCTTGTGCTCTCTCCTTCTCGCTCTCACTGACAAATAAATACATCTTAAAAAAAAAACAAAAACAAAGCAAGCTTAGAAAAGTACTAGTTGATAGGTTAACACATCCTCTTCTTGGGGGTGATTACAAGCACCACTGCATCTAATGGTACTGGAACATTCTTCAATAAGATTGTACACTTCAGGTTATGTTCCAGGTACCATGCTACGTGTAAGAACAAAAAGACCAGGTCACTCAAGACCATGATCTACATGGACCAGTAAATAGCAACAACAATAGAGTGGTTCCTGTTTTAACACAATCATATACAAATTATGCATAGTGAAAATGTTGAGGGTGGAAGAGACAGTTAGTGTAGGGGGGATGAGGAGATGGGAATGGGAATGGAAATGGGAAAGTGTTCCAGAGATGACTTCTGAGTAAATTTCAAGGATGCTGAATTTTCCAGGCACAAAAGTGGGGAAACAACACTCTAAGACAGATGCAATGAGTTAAAAGATAATGGGAGTGTGCAATGAAATGTATTTTCCACAAATAGGTTAGGGGTTTTTTTAATAAAAGATTTTATTCATGTATTTGAGAGAGAGAGCACATGAACAGGGGGAGAGGGAGAGGGAAAAGCAGACTCCCTGCTGAGCAGGGAGCCCAATGTGGGGCTTGATCCCAGCGTCCTGGGATCGAGTCCCGCATCGGGCTTCTTGCTCAGCGGGGAGCCTGCTCCTCCCTCTGCCTCTGCCTGCCTCTCTGTCTGCCTGTGCTCGCTCTCTCTAACAAATAAATAAATAAAATCTTAAAAAAAAAATACATGAAGGGAGGGGTGTGGAGATCAGGGTACATTTCAAAAAGTGGGTTTCTATTTCTCTACCTTATCACTTATTGCTTGCAGATTTAGTAAAACTAAATCACTTAGTTTTACTTCTAAAAACTAAGAAAACATAGGACCTAACTAATAGGTCCTGAGGAACCAAGACCTTAGGTCATAAAGTATAAAAATTTTACTAATATTTTCTCATTTTTCTTTTACCAATCAATACAATTCTACAAATAATTTTAAGTCTCTTTTAACTTTGATTCCTTCTCTCTTCTGTAAATGATGATAAAGCCTTTTAAGTGAGTAAAGGTATGCAACCAACATTTATTTAATAACCATATAGGGCTTCATTTTACAGAAGAAAGGCCTTTGATATGTATTTAAACTCTGAGTTACCAAGAGCTATTGATGATGGGTCTGTCCAAATCTGTTAACTCCAGTTACAGAAGACAAGAGCCAAGAGAGTACCTTTCTAAGTCCATTTCAGTTTTCAGCAGTTTACCAAGATAAGAAAGAGGTAAAAGTAAAGATAAGTCTGTAGAAGAGATGGAAGGAATTATTTAGGGAAACACTTAGAGGGCATATACTACATTTAAAACACTATATACTTTTAAAGCTTTATAAACCGCCAGACTTGTACTCTTTTGCATATTTATATAAATCTTCTCCATACAAAATAACTTGAAATTTATAATAATATATTATTATAATATATAGAATTATATATACATATATATATAATCAGTATATTATATATATAATTGGTATATTAGAATGAAAACCTAACATGGTGAGTTATTTATATTTATATTTACAACTACAATAAAAAAAGACTATTTAAAAAGTTTGAATCACTCTTAAAGGTTTTTCTCATTCATGATTTTGTGTATTTTTAATGTATATTTTTAAATTAGATGGTATACCTCAATAAATTTGGTTTATTGTTTTTTAAATGGAATTTTAAATATTTCCTTACTTTCCACTTAGTACTGCCACACCTACTGTGCTCCTGGGGGTGGACATAGCGGCAACAAAATTCCACTGGCGAGCCTGAGGGTCCCATCTTTCCACTGTGTTCAGATAGCTCCAGCCATCATGTCCGCCTACGGCATACATGGGACCTTCCAATACAGCCACACCTGTAAGGAGACAGGAAAGAAACAATGACTTCAGGGGCACTTGGGTGGCTCAGTTATTAGGCGTCTGCCTTTGGCTCAGGTCATGATCCCAGGGCCCTGGGATCAGCCCTACATCCGGCTTCCTGTTGGCAGGAAGCCTGCTTCTCCCTCTCCCACTCCCCCTGCTTGTGTTCCCCTCTCTCGCTGTGTCTCTGTCAAATAAATAAATAAAATCTTAAAAAAAAAAAAAAAAGAAGTAATGACTTCAGATTTGCTGCTACGTCTTAAAGATCACATTTTAATTGAAATCTCAATATACAGTTTACCACCTATGTTTTTATCTATGGTTTTACGGTTCCAGGTCTTATTTTCAATACTTTAACCCATTTTGAGTTTATTTTTGTGTCTGCTGTAGGCTAAAAGTCCACTTTCATTCTTTTGCCTGTGATTGTCCAGTTTTCCCAGCACCATTTATTGAAGACAGTCCTTTCCCCATTGTATGTTCCTGGCTCCTCTGTTGTAAATTAGTTGACCACAGGTGCATGGATTTATTTCTGGACTCTCTATTTTGGTCCATCCATCTATGCATCTGTTTTTAAGGCAAATACCAAAATGTGTTACGTAGTACAGTTTGAAATCAGGGAGTATGATGCCTCCAGCCTTTCTCAAGTTTGTTTGCTATTTTTGTTTTGTTTCTATTTATTCATTTTTTGGTGGCCTCATTCAAATTTTAGGATTATTTGTTCTTTTTCTTTGAAAAATGTCACTGGAATTTTGACAGGGAATGCACTGAATTGGTAGAGTGCTTTGGGTAGTACAATGAACCTTAAACGTGCAAATTTAATTAAGGAAACATTTATGGTAAAGATACCTGGTTTCTTTCTAGCTCTTCTTGCATGTGGTGGGTGAGGGGGCTACGTAGCTCTATAGCTCTGGTGTAATAAGTTTTAAAGGCAGTATCTTGAGGCCCAACAGTAGAAAGTTATTTAAAACCATACAATATGTACACATTGCCATAATAAAAAGATTTTTCAGTAATTCAGATTTATGATTTATTTGAAATTCTGAAATATGATTTATTTGAAATCTGAAATTTATTTCAGATTTATTTGAAAAATCATTTTTATTCCTTTCCCCATTAGTTCAAGTTCATGAGATTTTACTGTAGTTAGACTTGATACTACAATCTATTGGTGTGATTCATCACCAGGGAACCAAGCCAGATTCATTTATTTCCTTATTCAACAAACATCTATTTAGTGTTTAAGTGCCAAATGTTTAATAAAAGATTACAGATAAGGATTCTACCATCATGGGCCTAACATTTTAGTCAGGAAACAGGCAAAATATATTTCAGGTATTGATAAATGCTAATAAGAAAAATGGAACTGAGTAGAAGGGTAGGGAGGGTCAGGGGAGACCTCTTGGACAAAGTGACATTTGGATAAAGTGACATTTGAACAAAAATGTGGATGAAATCAGACATGGAGATATCTGAGAGAAGAGAAGGTGAGGTAAAGGGAATAGTATGTACAAACCACACATATATAGCCACGTATGTAGTTCCAAATATATAAAAAATATATCCAATTAACTGTGTAATATGTGCATGTAATTAATTAAAGAGCTGGAAGAAAAATTAATGGGTGCATCTAGTTCAACTCCTTAAACAATATCTTTGAAAATAAATGTTAGCAGTAGAACCACTTCTTCAAAATGAAATCTTTATTTAATTATGAAATCTTTATTTAATTATTTAGAATTTATTTAATTCTTACATTTTTAAAAGAGGTAAAAGGAATGTTTCCTATGTAAGGGTTTCTTTTTTAACTTCAGTTAGGTTTTTAAGTTCAAATTTATAACGTTGACTTATTATCCGGTAAATAAATAAGAACAAGAATGACAGAACAATCTGGAAAAAAGAACTACATGATCATTCTCCTTTGAACTTGCTCCAATAAAGCATTTTGTATGGTAACTAGAAATAATGACAGTATTCTATGCACAATCTGATCTGCACAAAACATAGCAGGATTATGGGCATTCTTATTCTACATACCATAAGAATTTACCTTAAGTTAAAATTAAATTTCTTTTCTCCACGGTAGGGGAAAGTATGCAAGTGAATCACACTACTGACCCTGGATTTTATGGTCAACCCAAGTTTTTAAGTCTCATTCATGCTGCTTTTAAGATATATTCCCATTCTGTGCCTAAGTAATAAGTTGATTTTACGGACTCAAGATTATTATCTTGTAGGGACGCCTGGGTGGCTCAGTTGGTTAAGCGGCTGCCTTCGGCTCAGGTCATGATCCCAGCGTCCTGGGATCAAGCTCTGTGTTGGGTTTCCTGCTTGGCGGGGAGCCTGCCTCTCCCCCTGCCCCTGCTTGTGCTCTCTCTCTCTCTCTCTCTCTTTCAAATAAATAGAAAGGAAATCTTTTTAAAAATAAAATAAAATAATAAAAAATGAAAAAACAAATAAAGAACAGAATCAGAACTACAAATACAGGGAATAAATGGATGGTTGCCAGAGGGGAGGGAGATGGAGGGCTGAGCAAAATGAGTGGAGATGGAGATACAGGCTTCCAGCTAATGAGTAGGTCATGGGAAGAAGAGGCAGAGCCTTGAATATAGTCAATGAAAATGAAATAGGGATCTACAATGGGACAGATGGTAACTATACTTGTGGTAAATATAGTATAATGTATAAACTTGTCAAATTACTAAGATGTACACCGGAAACCAATGTAACATTGTGCATCAACTAGACTCAAATATACACATGAATATAAACACAAATACATACATGCATATATATATCGATAAGAAGAATAATCTTTTTCTCTCCTCTTTGAACCTGGGCTTGCCCATGGGACTTGTGACCAGGGCAACATTAGCAAACACGATGCAAGCATAAGCTTGAAAAGTCTGTGCCCTGTGGCTTGCCTTCTCTTGCTGCTTTTGAAACCCTGTGACTGCCCCCATGTGAAAAGCCTGCCTAGCTAGCTGAATGATTAGAGGCACGTGGCCCAACTGTCCCTGTTGCCCAGGCCAACAACCTGCCCACCACTACACATGTGAATGAGGCCATACGAGATCACCTAGCTGACCTGCCAGCCCACTGGAGATCCATGAGAAAACCCAGCAGAAATCATCCAAGGCAGCCTGGACCAGAAGAATGGTTCAGCTGACCCACAGATCCTTGAGCCAAATAAGTGGTGGTTGTTGTAAATCTCTGACTTTCAGAGCATCTGTTATGCAGCAAAAGCTAGGGTGAAACAGATACATGTCAAGCCCCATCTCATTCTATTTCCAGCTGCTTCACTCTCATCGAATAATTCTTTCTATTTCACCTATTCTTTCTCCTATCAAAAAAGATAGGTCCTGTGACACAAGACCCTAAATTATCTTCTGTCATCTCAGAGTGAGCCATCAGTTCCTTCAGAGTAAAGACAGTGTCTTCTTCATCTTTGTAGACCCACGGAGCAAAGAGCACAGCACATAGTATACGTTAATCAATGTCAGTTCAGTGAATTATTGAATGAAAGAATGAAAAATCTCTATCATTATATTCTCTGTGCCACCTCAGCATCTCTCTGGGTTTTTACCCACTTCTGCTTAAAAACCAGGGGCTATCAATGAAAAACAATAAAGCTAAAGATTTTTTTTTAAGGATTTATTTAATTATTTGACAGACAGAGATCACAAGTAGGGAGAGAGGCAGGCAGAGAGAGAGAGGAGGAAGCAGGCTCCCCACTGAGCAGAGAGCCCGATTCGGGACTCGATCCCAGGACCCTGAGATCATGACCTGAGCCGAAGGCAGAGGCTTAACCCACTGGGCCACCCAGGTGCCCTAAAGCTAAAGATTTTTAAATAAGCATTTCATTCGGGTTAGATTAACACTGATTGTCAACCCAGAACACACATTTAAAAAGGTGGCTTATCACTCCCTCATGCTACGATATAATCCTGAAATTTCCACGTTTTTACTTATGCTGGTTGCTGTTACATTTATGTATACGCTTGTTTGTCCTGATGCTGCTTCCAGGTTAAGGAGCGTGTGAAGGGATGCCTGGTGACTGATTGCTGCTGACTCAGCCGCTGTCACAGTGGTCTTCTGCCTGGTACAGAATGTAAAAATGCCGTGGAAGCTTAATGCACGGTATCATGAACAAACCTGTATAGTTATACTCACCAAGGCCATGCCTGTGGGTGGACATAGGAGGCATCACACTCCACGTTTTTGTTTTGGGATTGTAGCATTCTACAGTGTTCAAAGTCTTCAGTCCATCTCTTCCTCCAACCACATACAGTTTGTCATCTAACACAGCAACACCAAACTGTAGCCTCCTCCCATTCATATTTGCTACAGGAGTCCACATATTTGTACGAAGGTCATACTTCTCAATGCTTGTTGCTCCTTAACAGTAATACATAGAAGTTACGTAAATAAAAACTTTACCATGTTTGAGTATTTTATGAATTTATACATATAAAAGTATCATTTTATTAGCACTGACAGTAATCCTTTCATTATATTTCAATGAGCTCCTGCATGGTCAGGCTCCTGCTTCTATCTCTGACATCATCTCCTACTATTCTCTAGGGTATACATAAGGCTCTATATTAAAAGGTCAAGTGAGGGATGCCTGGGTGGCTCAGTTGGTTAAGCAGCTGCCTTCGGCTCAGGTCATGATCCCAGCGTCCTGGGATCGAGTCCCACATCGGGCTCCTTGCTTGGCAGAGAGCCTGCTCTCCCTCTGCCTCTGCCTGCCACTCTGTCTGCCTGTGCTCGCTCTCTCTCTCTCTAGCAAATATATAAATTAAAAAAAAAAAAAAAAAAAGGTCAAGTGAGAAAAGATTATTTGTAACAGCCAGAAATGGGAGGAAAAGCAAGGTAGATTAGTGTCTTGGAAGCCAAAGTAAAAAAAAAATTTAGCAGATAGCTTTAAAGGAAGATGGTGGCAGAATCCCACGAACAGAACTAGATAACAATCAAATCCTAAATCCCCCAGGAATGAATCTAAAGACTGGGAGAACAAACTCCACAACCAAAGGTAAGGAAGAGGCAACACTGAAGATGTAGGAAGTCTGGAGACACAGCTTGGGAGAGAAACAGATCATGGCCAATGCGGTGAGGAGGGAGCCATGGTCTCAAAGAAGGGTAGGAGACAAACTAGCACACGGGAGAGTGCATGGGGAAAATGAATCCCCTTAGCAATTGGCTTGGCAAGTGAGAGGGCCTACATTTCATGAGTTCTTGCAACCAGTGGGGCTTAAACCCTGGGATTTTAAAAGCCAGCATGTTTTGCTCTTGAAGAGCTTGGAGGACACTGGGGCTGCTCCTGAAGATGACTGTGGACATACAGCATGGAAACAGTAATCTGAAGAGCATCTGGGGCACACAGTGAGGAGGTTAGTTGCTATCAGAGTGTGTCCCAGGGAGCCAGCATTCATGGAAACCCCTCCGGGAACAAAGGAACTGACAGGTATCATTTCTCTCCTCCTGCTCCTCAGCATAAGCACAAGACCAGCTGTAGGAACCAGTGCAGTGCTAACACTTACCACTTACCTTGCTTACACCAAGCCCAGTTCCCCCAAACTCCAGTGGAAATGTCCTTCCCAGTCACACTTGCCTTAGTCCCAGGACAGTAGGCCCCTTTCCCAGAAGACCAGCCCAAACCCCTGCCAAATGAGGAGTTTTGTGAGGTCTCAGTTCCAGCGGTGGTGGTGACAGGTCTCATTTCACAAGGAGACCAGAGTACACCTAGTTAAAAATGCATCACATTCAGGCCAAGGACCAAACACTGACCACAACAAGCAAAGAGAGCCCCTGCAGACAACTAGTCTGAAGGATAAAGTGGCCAGGCCACAACTTCAGAGCACACATAGCACACACTGGAGACACTCCTGGAAGCACCAGGCCCGAGGGAACAGGGGACACTACACTGCAGGACACTCATAGAGTCATTACCCTCAAGTCATTACAGGAGATATAGCTGGCTTTCCTAACATAGAAAAACAGGGACACTTAGACAAAACATAGAGACTTAAACAAAATGGGAAGACAGAGATATCTTCCCTAAAAGAAAGAACAGGACAAGGCCACAGCTGGAGATCTAAGCAAAACAGATATAAGCAACATGCCTGATGGAGAATTTATTTATTTATTTATTTATTTGTTAGAGAGAGAGAGTGAGCACAGGCAGACAGAGTGGCAGGCAGAGGCAGAAGCAGAGGGAGAAGCAGGCTCCCTGCCGAGCAAGGAGCCCGATGTGGGACTCGATCCCAGGACGCTGGGATCATGACCTGAGCTGAAGGCAGCTGCTTAGCCAACTGAGCCACCCAGGCATCCCGGCCTGATGGAGAATTTAAAGCAATGATCATAAGGATGCTCACTGGACTTGAGAAAGGAGTGGAGGACACCAGTGAGACTGAGAATAAACTTAAGGGAATACAGTGACTCCATCAAACATAATTAAATTTGTATTCTAGGAATCCCAGAAGAAGAGACAGAAAGGCGGCAGATAACTTATTTGAAGAAATAATAGCTAAAAACCTCCCTAACCTAGGGAAGGAAACAGATATCCAGATCTAGAAACACAGAGACCCCCCTCCCCAACAAAAGCAATAAAAGCAGATCCACACTAAACATACTGTAATTAAAGTGGCAGAATAGGGGCACCTGGGTGGCTTAGTAGATTGGGCATCTGCTTTCAGCTCAGGTCATGATCCCAGGGTCCTGGGATCGAGCCCCACATTGGGCTCCTTGCTCTGTGGGGAGCCTGCTTCTCCCTCTTCCTCTGCCTGCCACTCCCCCTGTTTGTATTCTCTGTGTCAAATAAATAAATAAAATCTTTTTAAAAATGGCAAAATATAGTGATAAAGGAAAAATATTAAAAGCAGCAAGACAAAAGAAGACAGTTACATACAAGGAAACACGGTAAGGCTAGCAGCAGATTTTTCGGCGGAAACTTACCACACCAGAAAGAAGTGGCATGACATATGCAGAGTGCCAAATGGGAAAATTGTGCAACCAACAATACTCTATCCAGTAAGGCTATCATACAGAATAGAAGGAGAGATAAAGAGTTTCCTAGAAAAACAAAAACTAAAGGAGTTCATGACCACTAAACCCAGCCCTGTGAGAAATATTTAAAGGGGACTATTTGGTAGAAAAGAATGACCAAAAGACAGTATGAAGGTAGGAAACACAAAAGCAGTAAAAAGGATATTTCTGCAAAAAGTCAGTCAAGGAACTCACAAAATAAAAGGATGTAAAATAGGACACATACCTAAAATGGGGGGAGGAGAGAAGAAAAGAATGGGTTCAAATTTAAATGACCATCAGCTTAATACAGACTGCTGTATCCAGAAGAGGTTATATACAAACCTAACGGTAACAAAAAACAAACAAACAAACCACGAATAAATATGCAAAAAATAAAGAGAAAGAAATCCAAATATATCACTAAAGAAAACCAGTAAACCATGAAAGAAAGAAAGACAATAAGGGATTATAGAAAATCTCTAGAGATGAGTGTAAAACAAGTACTAAAATGGCAGTAAATACATATCTATCAATAATTACTTTGAATGTAAATGGACTAAATCAAAAGACAATCAAAAGACATACTGTGACAGAAGGGATAAAAAAAAAAAACAAGACCCATCTGTATGTTGCCTACAAGAGACTCACTTTTGACTTAAAGATACCCGCAGATTAAAAGTGAGGGGATGGAGAAACATTTATCATGCAAATGGATGTCAAATAAAGCTGGAGCAGCAATACTTTTATCAGAAAAAACAGACTTTAGGGGCGCCTGGGTGGCTCAGTGGGTTAATCATCTGCCTTCGGCTCAGGTCATGATCTCAGGGTCCTGGGATCATCGGGCTCTCTGCTTGGCAGGGAGCCTGCCTCTCCCTCTTTCTCTGCTTGCCTCTCTGCCTACTTGTGATCTTTGCCTGTCAAATAAATAAAAAAATCTTTAAAAAAATACTTTAAAGAAAAAACAGACTTTAAAACAAAGATTATAAGAAGAAACAAAGAACAACACTATGTAATAATAAAGGGGACAATCCAACAAAAAATATAACAATTATAAATATTTATGCACACAACTTGGGAGTACCTAAATACATCAAACAATTAATAACAAACATAAAAGACCTAATTGATGATAATACAATAATAGAGGGAACTTTAATATCCCACTTATATCAATGGACAGATCATCTAAACAGAAAATGAACAAGGAAACAATGGCTTTGGATGACGTACTGGACCAGATGGATTTAACAGTTATACTCGGAATATTTCATCCTAAAACAATAGAATATATATTCTTTTCAAGTGCACATGGAACATTCTCCAGAATAGATCACATGTTAGGCCAAAAAACAAGTCTCAAAAATTTAAAAAGATTTAAGTCATACCATGAATCCTTTCTGACTACAATACTAGTGTAGAGCAATATAAGCCTATAAGAAAAATCTCGAATAAACACCTAACCTTACACTGAGAGAAGCTAGAAAAAGAACAACAAAGAAAACCTAAAATCGGCAGAAGGAAGGAAATAATAAAGATTAGTGCAGAAATAAATTATATAGAAACTAAAAAAGAAAAAATAGAACAGATCGATAAAACCAGGAGCTTGTTCTTTGGAGAAAAAAAAACAATAAAATTGACAACTCTCTAGCTAGACTTACCGAAAAGAAAAGAGAGAAGACCCAAATAAGTAAAATCACAAATAAGAATGTAGAAATAGCAACCAACACCACAGAAACACAAGCAATTATAAGAGAATATTGTGAAAAACTATATAGGAAAAAAATTGGACAACCTAGAAGAAATGGATACATTCTTAGAAACATATAAACCACCAAAACTGGGGCGCCTGGGTGGCTCAGTGGGTTAAACCTCTGCCTTCAGCTCAGGTCACGATCTCAGGGTCCTGGGATCGAGTACCCCGCATCAGGCTCTCTGCTCAGCAGGGAGCCTGCTTCCTCCTCTCTCTCTGCCTGCCTCTTTGCTTACTTCTGATCTCTGTCAAATAAATTAAAAAAAAAATTTTTTTTAAAAACCACCAAAACTATAACAGTAAGAAATAGAAAATTTGAAGAGACTGATAACCAGCAGAGAAACTGAATCAGCAAAGAACTCCTAACAAACAAAAGTCCTGGGCCAGATGGCTTCATGGGAGAATTCTACCAAACATTTAAAGAAGAGTTAATGCCTATTTTCTCAAGCTATTCAAAGAAATAGAAAAACAAGGAAAACTTCCAAATTTATTCTATGAGACCAGCATTCTCCTGATACCAAAACCAGATAAAAGCCACCACCACCACATATATACAAAAAATTCCCAATATCCCTGATGAAATTAGATGCAAAAATTCTCAACAAAATACTAGCAAACTGAATCCAACAATACATTAAAAAAATCATTCATCATGATCAAGTGGGATCTATTCCTGGGTTGTAAGGGCAGTTCAATAGTCGCAAATCAACCAACATGATACACTGCATCAATAAGAGAAAGGATAAGAACCATATGCTCATTTCTTTTTTCTTTCTTTCTTTCTTCCTTTCTTTCTTTCTTAGAGAGAGAGAGAGAGATCATGTGCACGAGTGAGTAGGGGGTGAGGGAGAGAGGGGGAGGGAGAGAATCTCAAGTAGGCTCCATGAGCAGAGTGCAGCCTGATGTACAGCTCAATGAGACTATGACCTGAGCCAAAATCAAGAGTCAGACACTTAACTGACTGAGCCACCCAGATGGCCCATGATCATTTCAACTGACACAGAGAATCGATTCCATTTACTATAGCACCAAGAACCATAAGATACCTGGGAATAAACCTAACCAAAGAGGTAAAGGACTTGTACTCAAGTAACTACAGAACACTCATGAAAGAATTGAAGACTCAACTGATGTAGAAAAAGCATATGACAAAGTATAACATTCATTCATGATAAAAACACTCAACAGAGTAGGTTTAGAAGGAACATACTTCAACATAATAAAGACCAAGGATAGCATCATCCTTCATGGAGAAAAACTGAGAGCCTTTGTCCAAAGGTCAGGGAAAATACAAGGATGTCCACTCTCACCACTTTCATTCAACATAAAGCTGCAAGTCTTAGCCACAGCAATCAGACAACAAAAAGAAATAAAAGGAATCCAAATTGGGAGAGAAGAAGCAAATGTTCCACTGTTTGCAAATGACATGGTACTATATATAAAAAACCCAAAAGATTGCACCAAAAAAACTGTTACAAGTGATAAACATATTCAGTAACAGGATAAAAAATCAATGTAGAGAAATCTATTGCATTTCTAAACACAGAAGCACAGAAAGAGAAATTAAGAAAACAATCCTATTACAATTACACCAAAAATATTAAGTTACCTAGGAATAATCCTAACCTGAGGTGAAAGACCCTTACTCTGAAAACTGAAACACTGCTGATAGAAACTGAAGATGACACAAAGAAATGGAGACATTCCATGCTTATGGATTGCAAGACCAAATATTGTAAAATGTCCACACTACCCATCCACCGATCCATCTATCTATCTATCTATCTATCTAATCTGTCTTTTTTTTTTTAAGTAGGCTTCCCACCCAGCGTGGAGCCCAATGTGGGACTTGAACTCATGACCCACATGACTTAATCTCAATTAAGACTTGAGCTCAGAACAAGAGTTGGACACTTAAATGACTGAGCCATGGAGGTCCCCCTATCTAGCTAGCTATTTTGAAGTAAGTTCTATGCCCAACGTAGGGCTTGAACTCACAACCCTAGGATCAAGAGTCACATGCTCTACTGTCTGAGCCAGCCAGGCACCCGAGCAATGTATACATTTACTGCAATTCCTCTCAAAATACCAACAGCATTTTTCACAGAAGTAGAACAAACAATCCTAAAATTTGTATGGAACCAGAGAAGACTCCCAAGAGCCAAAGCAACCTTGAAAAAGAAAAGCAAAGCTAGAGGCATTACAACTGCAGACTTCAAGTTATATTACAAAATAAGTTATATTGATCAAAACAATATGGTACTGGCAGGAAAACATACATGTAGATCCATGGAACAGAGTAGAAAACCCAGAAAGAACCCCACAATTACATGGTGAATTAATCTTGACAAAGCAGACAAGAATATCCAATGGGAAATAAGCAGTGTCTTAAAAAAAAATGGTGTAGGGAAAGCTGGACAGCACAATGGAAGAGAATGAAACTGCCCACTTTCTTACACCATATACAAAAATAAATTCAAGATGGATTAAAGACCTCACTGTGAGACCTGAAACCATAAAAATCCTAGCAAAGAACACAGGTGGTAATTTCTCTGGCATTGGCCATAGCAAGTTTTTTTCTAGATAGGTTCCCTGAAACAAGGGAAACAAAAACAGAAATAAACTACTGGGGCTAATCAAAATAAAAAGCTTCTGCCCAGCAAAGGAAACAATTAACAAAACTAAAAGGCACCCTATGGAGTGGAAAAAATATTTGCAAAGGTCATATTTGATAAAGGGTGAGTATCCAAAATAAAAAGAATTTATATAACTCAACACCCCAAAACCAAATAGTCCAATTAAAAAACGGACAGAAAACATGAATAGACATTTCTCCAAAGAAGACATACAGATGGCCAATTGACACATGAAAAGATGTTCATCATCACTCATCATCAGGGAAATGCAAATCTGAACTACATATCACCTCACACCTCTCAGAATGGCTAACATCAACAACAGAAGAAATTAACAGGTGTTGGCAAGGATGTAGAGAAAGGAGAACCCTGTGGCACTCTTGGTAGGAATGCAAACGGATGCGGCCACTCTGGAAAACAGTAAGAAGGTTCCTCAGAAGGTTAAAAATAGAACTACCTTATGATCCAATAATTGCAGTACTGGCTACCCAAAGAACACAAAAGCACTAATTCAGGGGTGCCTGGGTGGCTCAGTTAGTTAAGCGACCAACTCCTGATCTCAACTCGGGTTTTGATCTCAAGGTCACGAGTTCAAGCCCCATATTGGGCTCCATGCTGGGCATGAAGCCTACCTTAAAAAAAAAAAAAAGGAACAAAGTCAAAGGGATACATGCACACCTATGTTTTTAGCAGCATTATTTATGATAGCTAAGATATGGAAGCAACCCAAATGTCCATGGGTTGATGAATGGATAAAGAAGGTGTGGTGTATATATACACAATGAAATACTGCTCAGCCATGAAAAAGAATGAAATCTTGACATTGCAATGACATGGACAGAGCTAGAGAGTGTAATGCTAAGTAAAATAAGTCAGAGAAAGACAAATACCATATGATTTCACTCATATGCAGAATTTAATAAAAACAAAACAAATGAACATAATGAGGGAAAAGAAAAGAGAGGAGAACCAAGAAGCAGACTCTTAACTAGAGAGAACAAATGGATGGTTACCAGAGGGGAGGTGGGTGGGGGAGTGGGTGAAATAGGTGATGGGGATTAAGGAGTGCACTTGTTATGATGAGCACCGGGTGATTAAAATAAAAACTTAACTCAGGTCATGATCACATCAGCAGGGAGTCTTTTCTCCGTTCTCCCTCTTCCCTCCACCCTGCTTGTGCTCTCTCTCGCTATCTCTCTTTGTCTTCCAAATAAATAAATTAGATCTTTAAGAAAATTAACTGTATAGAGGGAAAAAATTTTTTTTAAATAAAAACTTAAAGAAAATTTTGTAGCAAGTAAAACTACTAACAGTATCAAATGCAACTAAGAGGACCAAGTAAGATGAAGACCAAAAAGTATTACTAGATTTATTGTCACGGAGGACATTAATAACCTTGTGGAGAGTTCCTTGTCTGAGTGGTTAAGACATGATGGAGAGGTGAGGAGATAAGAGACAATGAGTATAGATGATTCTATATAAGTTTGGCTATAAAAGGGAGGAGAGAGATAGCAGATATTAAGTGGGCTGAGAGAGGTTTTGTGGTTTTTTTTTTTTGCTTTTAAAACTGGATAAAGGGGCACCTGGGTGGCTCAGTGGGTTAAAGCCTCTGCCTTCAGCTCAGGTCATGATCTCAGTCAGAGTCCTGGGATGGAGCCCGGAATAGGGCTCTCTGCTCAGCAGGGAGCCTGCTTCCCCTCACACTCTCTGCCTGCCTCTCTGCCTACTTGCGATCTCTCTGTCAAATAAATAAATAGAATCTTAAAAAAAAAACTGGATAAACTTGAGTTTGCTCACATGCTAATTGGGAGGACCTAGTTGTGAGGAAAGAAGCTGAAGGGGTTCTACTTAACAGCAAGGTTCCTGAGGAAGGAGGAAAGAGCAGTGTCAGAACAAAGTGTGGGGCTGGCTTTCCTAGGAGAAGGGAGGGGGTACACATTCTATTGCAACCTATAAGGACAAGAGCATAAGTGCAGATCATGAACTCTGGAAACTAGGAGCGTGGGAAGTTTGGGAGTAACTGTCTGGTCCTGTCTACATTTTTAAAAAATTTTTATTTAATTACTTGTCAGAGGGAGAGACAGATCACAAGTAGGCAGAGAGGCAGGCAGAGAGAGAGGAGGAAGCAGGCTCCCTGCTGAGCAGAGCCCTGTGCGGGGCTTGTTCCCAGGACCCTGAGAACATGACCTGAGCCGAAGGCAGAGGTTTAACCCACTGAGCCACCCAGGTGCCTCTGTCTACATTTTTTTTTAAGAATTAGGAGATTCAGGGGCACCAAGGTGGCTCAGTCAAACACCCAACTCTTGGTCTCAGGTCAGGTCATAATCTCACAGTCCTGGGATCCAGCCCCACATTGTACTCTGCACTCAGTATGGAGTCTCCTTCAGATTCTCTCTCCCTCTGCCTCTCTCTTTCAAATAAATAAAGAAAATCTTAAAAAAAAAAAAGAATTAAAGGATTCCAAGAACTCTCTTGTTTTATGAAGTGATAAAGAAGTGTAAAAGTCCCACCCCTCTAAAAGAACCCAACCTCCTTTTATGAAGTGTTCAATTAGAATCTATTTTATGTCTCTCATTCTATGTTCTTTTTTTTTATTTAAGCTTTTTAAAATTTAAACATATAATGTAACCCCACCCCTCTCTCCCAACCCCTCTCCCCCCCACCCCCCTCAGTTTGTTTTATGACATTAAGAGTCTCTTTTGGTATGTCTCCCTCCCGATCCCATCTTGTTTCATTTTTTCTTTCATTCAATGTTTCTAATACAACATGTAATCAGAGCTATCTTTATAGAATTAAAATCAGGACAAATATTTATTCTAAAGTATTTGTTATAATTAGTTCATCAGAGCACTAATACTATTAATAATCTAAAATTCAGAAGATTTTGTGATATGTATATGTATATACATATATATTTTTTCCTCATATGTTATAGTTTTTATTTTTTTTTAAAGATTTTATTTATTTATTTGACATAGAGAGAGATCCTAAGTAGGCAGAGAGTCAGGCAGAGAGGAGGGGGAAGCAGGCTCCCTGCTGAGCAGAGAGCCTGATGCGGGGCTCAATCCCAGGACCCTGAGATCATGACCTGAGCCAAAGGCAGTGGCCTAATCTACTGAGCCATCCAGGAGCCCCACAGTTTTTATTTTTTTTAATTTACCCTACAAAATTCTTAGGTATTTGGGTTAGATTCCAAGTCTTTTTCCATCTCTGTGTTCTTTTTTTTTTAACATTTTATTTTTAAGTCATTTCTACACCCATCATGGGGCTTGAACTCACAGCCCTAACGTCAAGTGCCAGACTCTCCACAGACCAAGCCAGCCAGGCGCCCCACCATCTCTGTATTCTTCACAGCCACAAATAGAGTTCCTTGTATGTAGTAGCTGTTCAGAAGTATTTTTTGAGCTTGAATAATTTTTCTTCGTAATTTTTAGGTATAATGAGATTTTATTCATACACTCAGATTATTTTATGTAATAGTATATTTTACTCATCACTCTAAATTTGATCTTTAAAAATGTCTTCATTCTGTTAAATAAAAAGCCAATGGTAATCACCTTTCTTCACTAATGAATTTAAGGAATATATTTTTTTCATTCGAAGTTATTTTACTTTTAGTTCACTGAGCAGTATCATAGTTCTATGAATTGGTAACTAAAATTTCCTTTGCTAACACCAAACATAATTTTACTTTTTAAAAGTCACTTTTCAAAGTGTATTCATAACCACTGAATATCTGCATGAGAATGCAAATACATTACTAAATTTGATCTTTAAATAGTCAAATACTTTGGGGCACCTGGGTGGCTCAGTGGGTTAAGCCTCTGCCTTCGGCTCAGGTCATGATCTCAGGGTCCTGGGATCAAGCCCCGCATCAGGCTCTCTGCTCAGCAGGGAGCCTGCTTCCCCCCTCTCTCTCTGCCTGCTCCTCTGCCTACTTGTGATGTCTCTGTCAAACAAATAAATAAAAATCTTAAAAAAAAATAGTCAAATACTTTGATACTTTAAATCAATTTGATACTTTAAATAGTCAAACAATAGACATAGTATAAATAACTGTAACACGATGATATTACTGAACAAGTCAAAGAATAATTTCTTGTGACATTTTTGCAAAAAAACTGATATTTTTGTGGGGTTCTTTATTTATTTATTTTAATATATTTTTTTAAAGATTTTTTAAAATTTATTTATTTGTCAGATAGAGAGAGAGCGCAGGAGTGAGCACAGGCAGACAGAGTGGCAGGCAGAGGCAGAGGGAGAAGCAGGCTCCCTGCAGAGCAAGGAGCCCAATGTAGGACTCGATCCCAGGATGCTGGGATCATGACCTGAGCCGAAGGCAGCCGCTTAACCAACTGAGCCACCCAGGCGTCCCTGGGGTACTTTATATAGTATTTAATTTAATTTTAATTTGTAAAAAGACTTATTTTTTTGAGGGGGGCAGAGGGAGAGGGAGAGAGAGAATCCCAAGCAGACTCCCAGTTGAGCCCCACTCAGGGCTTGATCTCACAACCCTGAGAGATCATGACCTGAGCCAAAATCAAAAGTCAGACACTTAACCAACTGAGCTACCCAGCCATCCCTATAATATTTAACTTAAAGGAGGTAATACTGTTATCAAGGCTGTTGAATAATGCCTCCCCCAAATCCATGTTTACTCAGAACCTCAGAATATAAGCTATTTTGAAAATGGGATTTTGTAGATGTAATTAGTTAAGATAGAAACAAATTATAGAAAAGTATGTTGTTGTAACCAAACATAATCCTTTTTTTTTTAAGATTTATTTATTTATCCATTTGACAGACAGAGATCACAAGTAGGCAGAGAGGCAGGCAGAGAGAGAGAGGAGGAAGCAGGCTCCCTGCCGAGCAGAGAGCCCGATGCGGGGCTCGATCCCAGGACCCTGAGATCATGGCCTGAGCCGAAGGCAGCGGCTTTAACCCACTGAGCCACCCAGGCGCCCCATAATCCTTTTTTAAAAGGATTTTATGTATTTCTTTGTCAGAAAAAGCGGGGTGGGGGGAGTGCACACGCAGGGAGAGCGGCAGGCAGAGGGAGAAGGAGGGTGTCCGCTGAGCAAGGAGCCCGCTGCGGGACTTGATCCCAGGACCCTGGCATCATGACCTGAGCTGAAGAGAGATGCTTAACTGCCTGAGCCACTCAGGCATCCCATTAAACATAATTCTTAAAAAATATATATATCCCCAAATAAAAAATTCCTGATAATTATAAAATTCTACATAAAAGGTTAGAACTTCCCTGATTCATACTAAAATTAACCTTTAAAAAAGTAAGCAGAGGGACGCCTGGGTGGCTCAGTTGGTTGAGCAGCTGCCTTTGGCTCGGGTCGTGATCCCAGCGTCTTGGGATCGAGTCCCACATTGGGCTCCTTGCTCGGCAGGGAGCCTGCTTCTCCCTCTGCTTCTGTCTGCCTGTGCTTTCTCTTTCTAACAAATAAATAAAATCTTAAAAAAACAAAAAAACAAAAAACAAAAAAAAAAGTAAGCAGAAATATATTCTTTTTCTTCATGGCTATTTAGAAACATTTGTAGCTTATTTTTGTGCCCTCTACTAAGATATATGGAGGGACCAAGAACCTAATGATCAGACTGCCAACCAATGAATGCAAATTGCTCTTCATGACAAAGACTTTGGGTACAAAGTAAGTTAAGGCCAGGGAAGATAGCTTGAGTCGGACAGACAAGAGAAACTGGCATCTAGGAAACGCTCAGAAATAAAGTTGTTCAAGTAACAATGGCCAGATCACAGAAAGTCTTGGGAACCAGAAAAAGGAACTGGCATCTTAGGTGGTAAGAAATGAAGAACACTATCATTTTTTAGCAGAGTAGTGCATGTTAAAGAAGAGGTAATGAGGGGCGCCTGGGTGGCTCAGTGGGCTAAGCCTCTGCCTTCGGCTCAGGTCATGATCTCAAGGTCCTGGGATCGAGACCCGCATCGGGCTCTCTGCTCAGCAGGGAGCCTGCTTCCTCCCCTCTCTGCCTGCCTCTCGGCCTACTGGTGATCTCTGTCAAATTAAAAAAAAAAAAGTAAACTTTAAAAAAATAGGGGAAGCACTTAACGTCATGCCTGGCGTTAGCAACACAAGGAATGCTATTCGCACTCAATGGACATGATCAAAAGATGTAGGCTGATAGGAGGCTACCAGGAACGGGAAAGTAGCAATGGATATTTAGAAGATTAAGACCCATTTGAGGGGCGCCTGGGTGGCTCAGTGGGTTAAGCCTCTGCTTTTGGCTCACATCATGATCCCCGAGTCCTGGGATCGAGCCCCACATAGGGCTCTCTGCTCAGCGGGGAGCTTGGCTTTCCCCCCCAACCCTGTCTCTCTGCCTACTTGTGATCTCTCTCTCTCTGTCAAAAAAATAAATAAAATCTTAAAAAAAAAAAGACCCATTTGAAAGAAGACTGGGTGATTGTCAGAAGATAAGATTTGAAAGAAAATGTATTATTTACTTTGGGTACCCCTTCTCATGCATGGGGAATTTTCCACAGTATGAAAGAGCTTTGTTGAGAGGCAGGAACCCCATCTCCCACAGAGCTGAAGACAGATACTCATCCTCACTCTCCTTGGAAGTTTAGGGCCCAGGATCGGCCTGCAGCTAGTAAAATAGATGCTTGAACCTAGCATTTAAAATCTAAGGCAAGCTTTATAAAGAACATGCAGTGGACATAGTTCCTGCCCATTTCCCCACGGCCTTCCTTCTCTGCTTAAAGGAGCTAGGGGTGGTGTCCACTGATGCCACTGAAAAATGATGAATTTCAGTTCCAAGCCCTCGAGTCTGGGAGACATGGTCAGGGAAGACCTGAACACACAGAGTTTGAGATGAAAGCTGAACAAGGACTAGACCTTTCACACAAGCTGAAAATATGAAAATAAAAGCAACACAAGAGTACAAGCAATACAAAAATAACAATACAGGGGGTAGAGCTCAGTGGTAGACCATTTGACTGCAAAAATAACAATACAGCCTTAAAAAAGAGATGGAAAGATAGAGAGGAAGAAATGCTAGTAAGGCCTACAAAGCTGAGCTCCAGTTCGAGGCATATAGGAAATACTTAGTAAGTATTTGCAGATTGATTACCTGGACTGTGGGGCTCTCCAGACATTTCAAATATTTATACTATAACTCTCACCAGCTATTTAACTTTACATATTTCTCTACCATTCAGTGATCAAGCCTATATTTAGAACTTAAGTTACTATAAATATATAGTACCATATTATGTTATATGGGATAATAGTTACAACGATACCTTTGTTACCATGAAGGTAAAAGTTAAATTACAATAAAATTCTTTTGATAAGAGTGCCTATTTTTGGGTTCTTTAAGGGTATCACATGGAAAAGAAATCTTTAGATGTGAATAATGCATCAAGGGTTTCAGTCCTACAAACAATTCAAGGATGGTAAAGGACAGCCTCCACTCAAATGGCAAATATTTATTGATGCTGTCTATGTCTAAGGCACTGTTCTAGGCTCTGTGATGTACTGTTGAAAAAAACAAGTTTCTTGCTTTCCAGAACTTACCTAGGGGGGGAGGGAAGAAGTAGACAGATCAGGTGCTATGAGGAAACAGAAGCAGAAGAATGAGATACAAAGAGGTATGCACAAGACTAGAAAGTGATGGACAGCTCATGACTGGCCAATGGAAGTCTTATTTGGTTAGACTGATGTTTGGAGATCTGAGTGAATAAGGTCTGCTAGGCATTCAACATTAGGGCACAGAGCATTCCAATGAGAAGGAAGTGCTAATGTAACATCCCCAATGCAGGATAACGTTTGGCTAGTTACATGAACAAGGAGGCCAGTGGGGCTAGAACAGAAAGGGTAGGGGGAGAAGTAGAATGAGTTGAGCTCCCAGATGTAGTCCCAACTCAGAGAGGTGCTGTCAGGAGATGGGAGGCTATTAGTACTAGGAATTCAGAGGGAAGGAAGATCAATGTATACTAAGAGATAACATACAGAAAGCTTCTAGCACACTACCTGGCACTGAGTAGGAACTACATATGGTGTTTATTACTATTATTGTTGCCATTAGTAACAACTGTTGCAAGAACAGTATGAGGAATTCCCAGGGACCCATGGCCAAGATTTTCCAAATGTGGATGTTTTACATTTGCTTTCAATGTATTTGGTATGTATACTTCCCCGAACCTACTGCCATGCCCTTGTACCCTAAATACTTCAGCGTATTATTCTCAAAACAAGAAACCCTGTAATGAAACCACACTACAGTCATCAAAATCTGGAAACTAACATTTATACAGTGCTGTTATCTAATCTACAGACTTTATTTTGGATCTTATCATTTGTCCCAATTATGTCCCTTATAGCAGAAGAAATTCAAGATGATGCATTGCCCTGTCTTTATTTGTATCAGTGTGGACTCATGAATACTTACTGATTTAATAAATGATCATCTTCTATCATCATTATCTATTTTGGTGTTGAAATTATCCCAGATTTGGACAGTAGGGGCCTCTACAAACAGCCTCTTCTGTCCCTTGAACTGTCTCCATTATTCTTTGAGCGCTCCCTTACTTTCTGGCACGACAAGATGTTTTGGGTCTACCTTGTATTTTTCCAGTCCTGGAACCAGCCATTTCTCTAAAGAGCTTTTTGGCCATGTGTGTTACTAATTAAAATTCCTCCCACCAACCCCCACGTTCCCTCCCAAAAAAGATTATTTAATACCTTTTGTTGAATCCATTCCTCCAACTGCAAATAACGTTCCAACTGTTGACTTTCTAGGTTTTGTCCGAGGGCTTTGTAACATGGGTCGTCTCTCTGGTAATAAATGGTACTTCATTGCTTCCATAATAAGTTTCTGACATTCTATATCATCCCGAAAAAGTGCATTATTTTCCATGTCTGCCAGGAACTAGAAAAGAATGAGTACGTATGCTGAATGAGCAAGAAATAGTATTTAAGAGAATATATAGTTCACAAATGGAAAGGATCTCATTTAGAAAAAAAACCCCAAGACTGGACACCTATTTTTAACTGAAATATGCAGTATTTACAATGTACAAAAGTTACATTTTAAATTTCATTGAAAAACATAAACTAAAGAGGATAAGTGATATGCTCTAAAACCTGAGTAGTGCTTATCTCTGGATAGTGGAAAAATGGTGCTTCTTAAGTAATCTTTCTACTGCTTTTCTATATTGTCTAGATTTTCTAAAATAAATGATTTTAATTGAAGAGTAATTATAAGTAGAAGTTGACTAATTAGACTGCATTTCCCTGGCTTCTCTAAATGGAGCTCAAAGAACAATAGCAGGGGCACCTGGGTGACCCAGTGGTTAAGCATCCAACTCTTAATTTTTGCTCAGATCATGATCTCAGAGTCATGAGATCGAGCCCTGAGATAAGCTCTGTGCTGGGTAGCGAGTCTGCTTGAGATTCTCTCTCTCCCTCTCCCCTGGCCCTTCCCACATCTAAAAAAAAAAAACAAAAAAACCAAACAAACTCAAAACCAGCAAAAACAACTTACCAGTTTCTCAAGGGGCAAAGAACTCTAAATGGTGATTATCGTACGAGAATTTATATACCTTGTGCTTCACTGGAGCCCATTTTTAAAATTTATATTATCTTATGCAAATGAATAGATACGGTTCCACCCTGCCTTTTAAAAAATGATTTTCTTGTCTTATCAGACAAAGGGCTGGTATCCAAAATCTATAGAGAACTTCACAAACTCAACATCCAAAGAACAAATAATCTAATCAAGAAATGGGCAGAAAAGGAATCTGATAAGAAGTTGGTTGAAAAAAAAAAAAAGGAGAGAATGTGATCAGGCTGGAGACTAGAACAAAGCCATACACTAGATTTAGGGTATATTTTGGTCTGTTAGAAGAAACCGTATCCCAAAATTTTAAAGAAAGAAAAACTTATATGTATACAAAAAATAAGAAATGGGCAGAAGACATAAACAGACATTTCTCCAAAGAAGACATACAAATGGCCAACAGACACATGAAAAAATGCTCAACATCACTCATATCAGGGAAATATAAAGCAAAACCACAATAAGATACCACCTCACTGGTCTAAACGGCTAAAATTAACAAGTCGGGAAATGACAGATGTTAGTGAGGATGCCGAGAAAGGGGAACCCTGCTATGCTGTTGGTGGGAATGCAAGTTGGTGCAGTCACTCAGGAAAACAGTATGGAGGTTCCTCAAAAATTGAAAATAGAGCTACCCTATGACCCAGCAATTGCACTAAAGGCATTTACCTCCACAAATGTAGTGATCTGAATGGGAAGCTGCACCCCAATGTTTATAGCAACAATGTCCACAATAGCCAAACAATGGAAAGAGCCAGATGTCCATCAACAGATGAATGCATAAAGAAGAGGTGGTATATATATACAATGGAATACTACTCAGCCATCAAAAATGAAGTCTTACTTCTGCAATGATGCGGATGGAACGGGAGGGTGTTATGCTAAGAG
This sequence comes from Taxidea taxus jeffersonii, assembly GCA_003697995.1. Classification (NCBI taxonomy): domain Eukaryota; kingdom Metazoa; phylum Chordata; class Mammalia; order Carnivora; family Mustelidae; genus Taxidea; species Taxidea taxus. The sequence continues at coordinate 116,861 of ML104819.1, forward strand.
AAATAAGTCAATCAGAGAAAGTCTATTATTTTTTTAAAATATTTTATTTATTTATTTGTCAGAGAGAGTGAGCACAGGCAGAGTGGCAGGCAGAGGCAGAGGGAGAAGCAGGCCCCCTGCTGAGCAAGGAGCCCAATATGGGACTCGATCCCAGGATGCTGGGATCATGACCTGAGCCGAAGGCAGCTGCTTAACCAACTGAGCCACCCAGGTGTCCCGAGAAAGTCTATTATTATATGATCTCCTTCATATGAGGAATTTAAGAAACAAAACAGAGGATCATAGGGGAAGAGAGGGAAAAATAAAACAAGACAAAATCAGAGAGGGAGACAAACCATAAGCAACTCTTAATGATAGGAAACAAATCTAGGGTTGCTGGAGGGGAGGGGGGTAGGGGGATGGGGAGCTGGGTGATGGACATTAAGAAGGTCATATGATGTAATAAACACTGAGTATTAAATAAGACTGATGAATCACTGAACTCTACCTCTGAAACTAGTAATATATTATATGTTAATTAACTGAGTTTAAATAAAAAATAGCAAAAAATTTTTAAAAATTAATTTCTTTTCCTTTTGTGCTTATTTCTCCATCCCCCTCCCTACCTCTTTTTTGCTGTATTTCTTTTATTCAGCTTATTGATCTATGTGAAATTAATTTTTAATAGAGTATGAGCTGAGGAATATTTTTTTAAGATTTTATTTATTTGAGAGTGAGCAAGAGAGAGAGAGAGCACAAGCAGGGGAGAGGCAGAAGCAGGCTTCCCGCTCAGCAGGGAGCCCTATGCAGGGCTCAGTCCCAGGATCCAGAGATCATGACTTGAGTCAAAGGCAGATACTCAACCGACTGAGCCACCCAGGCACCTGAGCTGAGGAATATTTTAATTTCCTTTAAGGTAGATGGCCAATTCTGTACCAGCACCATTTATTAAACAATCTCCTCCATTTCCAAGTGAATTGAACCTTGGTTATATTATTCTCATAAATACATCTCAGGATATATGAGACCTGTTTTCTGACTATTCTTTTCTATTGATCTTTTTGTCTATTCTTATTCTAATACCACATTTTTTAGTGTCCTGATAGCATATTCTGGTTTTAAAAAAGATTTATTTGTCAGAGAGTGAAGAGAGTGAACACAAGCATGGGGAGCAGCAGGCAGAGTGAGAAGCAGACTCCCCGTTGAGCAAGGAGCCCAGTGTAAGACTTGATCCCAGAATCCTGGTATCATGACCTGCCCCGAAGGCAGATGCTTAACCGATTGAGTCACCCAGGTGTATTCTGATTTTTTTATAGAAACCTACCCTAACTTTTCATTTTCATAGCTTTCTCAGCTATTTTTGAGTCTTTAATTTCCATATAAGATAAAGATAAATATAAAATAAAAGATAAAAATAAAGATAAATTTATCTAATTCCCCTTCACCAACTTGATCCTATTGGAATGTTAATATGAACTGCATTACTGGAAGAATTTACATTTTTATGATATTAAGTCTTTTCAGGAAGGCTTTCTATTTGTTTTATACCTTTTTCATGTAAGTGATATGCCTTTTTAAAATTAAATATATGCATTTAATACAGATATTACACATTTTGTTATTTCTGTTGCTGTTAGAAGTGGATTTTTATTTTAATTTTGCATATATTTTACTGGAGAGAAAAATGTTTTGATTAGTATATATTTATAATCTACTATTTTACTATATCCCCTTCTAAAACTATAGTTGTTAGGCATACAATCTTAATCACCACCAAACAGGGACAGTGGACACCTCTTCCTAATGTTTATGTCAATTGCTTCATTTTTATTTTATTATTACAATTGCTATAAGCTTCAAAGCAATGGTAAATAATTAGGACGATAGAGTACCTGTTTCTGGTTTGAACTGATATGATTTTAGTGTTTGACTAGGATGAAAGCTGCTCTAGCATTTAGTAACCCATATTTATTATATTTGGGCTCTTTTCTTTTCTCCCTATTTTACTTCAAGAGTTTTAAAACTAAGAATGGTTCCTACATTTTTCCCAAGTGCCTTTTATATACCTCGTGATATGGTCATATGGCCTTTTCTCCTTTAAGTTACTGATATAATAATTATCTTGACAGATTTCCTGATAATCATTCTTATATTACTGGAAAAAAAAGTTCCTGGTCATAGTGTATAATTCTATCGATACACTGCAGGATCCTATTTGATAATATAAGGTATATTTTATGTATCATCTAATTCGCCATCTGAAGTATACAATTCAGTGGTTTTTAGCAAACTCGCCAAGTTGTGCGACCATCACCATAAAGAGCTTTGGGACACTTTCATCACCCCACCTAGATCTCACATGAGGTTTGCTGTTTGATGTCTGTTCCCATCTCCTGTCCCATGGGCTTATCTGTCTGTACAGATTCATTAGCTTTTTTAAAAAATATTTCCTATAAAGTCATACAACATGTGGTCTTTTGTGTCTTGCTTTTTTCCTTTAGTGTGTTTTATGAGGTTCAGCCATGTGTAGCATGTATCAATACTTCATTTCTCCTATAAAAATTTTTTCTTGTTGTAGTGGGCACACAAGTTTCCATTAGTTTCAAGTGTACAAGATAGTGATTTGACAACTACAGGGTATGCCATGCTTGCAGCAAGTGTACGCACACCATCTGTCACTGTACAACACTATTACAACACAACTGACTATTCCCTACGCTGTCATATATGCTTTTACACCCACAATTTATTTATCCCATTCAGGAAGTCTATCTCTCCCACTCTCCTTCATCCATTTTGCCCATCCCTCACCCCACTGCTCCGGCAACCACCAGTCTGTTCTCTGTGTTTATGGCTGTTTCTTTTTGTTTTGTTTTTAGACTCAATATATAAGTTAAATCAATGGTATCTGTCTTTCTCTTTCTGACTTCTTTCACTTAGCATAATACCTTCTAGGATTATCCATGTTGGCACAAATGGCAAGATCTCATCCATTTTCATGGTTGAATAATATTCCATAATATTCCTGTGTGTGTGTGTGTGTGTGTGTACACACCACATATTCTTTATCCACTCATTAACTGATGGACACACGGGTTGTATCCTTATCTTAGTTATTATAAGTAATGCTGCACGAAAAACAGGTGTATGTATCTTTTTGAATCAGTGTTGGTTTTCTTTGGGTAAATACCCAGTAGTGGAATTATTGGATCATATGGTACTTCTATTTTTAATGTTTTGAAGAACCTCTATACTGTTTCCCACAGTGACTACTTAAAGTTATATTCCCACCAGCAGTGCACGAGGGTTCCTTACAAGTTCATTTCTCTTTATTGATAAATAATATTCCATTTATGGATACACCACATTTGGTCTATCTGTTCACAGTTGATGGACACAGATTATTTTCAGGTTTTTGGCTGTTACGAATAAAGCTACTAAGAACATTTGTGCGCAAGTCTTTATGTCAATAAATGTTTTCACTTCTCTTGGGTAAATATCTAGAAATAGAATTGCTGGGTCATATGGTAAATACATGTTAACTTTTTAAGCAACTGCCAAACTGTTTCCCAAGTAGCTGCATCATTTAATGTTCCCACCAGCAGCATATGAGGGTTCCTATACCCCCACATTCTTATGAACAATTGTTACGATCTCCTATTTTAGCCATTTGAATGGGTGGGGAATGCAGTTTTACTTGGCAAATGCAAATGAGTAATAATGTTGAGAATATGTTCATATTTTGACAATGGAAGAGTCTCTAAACAAAAGTCACTCTAAAAAAGGGATTGTGGCATTTGGAAACTGAGAGCAGCATACTAACAGCAAAAAAGCCAAATTAAGGCACAAGTCTCAGGACCTATGCCAGAGTATAAATTATGATATTAATTATTTCATATTTTTCTATGCACACAAAGTATAGTTATACTTGTTACAGAAACATAATTGAATAATGAAAATGAGCTGGCTCATTTCGATTGATCTTAATGTTTTTATTACTTCTGTTATATATAATTACCTTAGTCCCTTCTAAATAAAAATAAATGTGAAAAATTATAGAAACTAAAGTCTTGGGAGACTTAATAGTTATTGCAATTTGAAGTAAATTATATTCTTTTTTTTAAAAAAATTTATTTATTTATTTGAGAGAGAGATTAAGAGAATGAGTGGAGGAGGAGCAGAAGGAGAAGCAGACTCCCCAGTGAGCAGGAGCCTGATGGAGGACTCGATCCCAGGACCCCAGGATCATGACCTGAGCCTAAGGCAGACACTTAACTGAGCCACCCAGGCGCCCTGAAGTAAAGGATATTCTTAAACATGTTAACAGTCTCTATACATTATGAATAAATGAGATTAATCATATTTAAGTAGAGAGAGGAGAGTAATAGAAGGGAATATAAAGCCATCAATCCATATCAGATTAATCAAATGGAAAGTACCAGAAATAATTCAGAAAATCATTCAGAAGGCAATGAAAGAGAACTAAAAATTATAGACTCTTGAATACTCTGCCTTTTAGATGAACACTGTATGTCTTCTCTGCCATTAGGTAATGACAAATTACTTAAATGAAGGCATTTAGAAAAAAGAAGAAACATTTTCAATGTGTACATTTTTATCTTCACTCACATAATCTCCATATGACTATTTCTCTAAAACTGCCCCCTCCAATACTACTTAAAGATAGAATGTGAATAATTTCTGAATTCTATAGGCTTTAAAAATATTTTGGTATCAAAAACATGCACATTAAAAGAACAGTAAAGGTAAATCCTGGCTCATTTTATATTTTTGACTTTCAGTAGAAAACAGTAATGGGAATTGAGCACAAAATAGTGAATACCAAGATACTTATAATACAAGCTAACCACTGGGACCTTTAAGAATTTAGGCAAAATATTTTAAGTAATGTACATCTGTCCTATTCACATTGTTTAACATTTGATCAAATAGAAAAGCCTGTAATGCATTCAAAGGTAAAATAAAAAACCACAAACATGTATCTTCTGGATTATTCAGAGTTTAAAAAAAAGCCACCACAACCAACCACACTAAATGATCAGTTGGTAGAGGATGATAATTACATATATTATTTCTCAGGTATTTTCAAGCATCTACTGTGGGAGACACTATAATAGAATTACTATATATTTAAGTTGCATCCCTTATAGCTTGACTGAATGGTGTTTCATATTAACAGAGAAGAGTAAAAGTTCACTAAGGAAGGAGCTATTTCACAAAAGTGGATTCTTTTTAAAATTTGTATTTATTATTTTAAAAATGTTTAACATTCAGTGTTATGTTAGTTTCAGGTGTACAGTATGGTGATTTGACAATTCTATACAGTACTCAGTGCTCATCATGATAATAAGTGTATTCTTAATCCCCTTCACCTATTTACAAATGTAAATTCTTTAGGTAACTGGACCTGATGGCCAGTTCATATTAGTCACTTATTATTATCTGGTACCCACTGGACAATTTAAATAATTGTCACATTTCCCTACCTTTTGCAATAAAAATGTCCAGAATACAATCCACCATTTTCTTGATGATTTGAATCTACTTCAAAACTTCATCACTTGATAACTATCATTTTGCAAACTTGCCTTTCACTTTTAGCAAGGAAAGGGAAAAAAAAAAACACTCCTACTAGTATCTCTTAAGTGTCACAATAGTGCAACACGGTATCATCTTCGCAGAGAAGAAAAACATGGCTCACAGAGGTTAAGTAACTTATTTGAATCATACAGGGAATGTGGCTTCCATCGGTCACTGCTACTCAAACTTGAGTGTGCTTCAAATCCACTTATAGGCACATTATTTTTTTTTTATTTCATTTTATTTTTTCAGTGTTCCAAGTTCATTAAACTTGCAGGCATATTAAAGCCCAATCTGCTAGGCCTCACCACCAGAGGCTCGGATCCTATAGCTGTGGAATCTGTATTTTAAAGAACTTTCCAAGTGGTGCAAATCCTAGAGTTGGGGAACACACTTTGAGAATAAATGGGCTAATCCAGGGGATCTTCTGTCCTTGACTGGTCTTCTCTGTCATATCTGTTGCTGTTAGAATTTCCTCCTCCTTGAACGTGGAATCTTTTTTTAAGAACACTCAAGTTATTTAGGCAGGGTTAACTACCACTAATTACTACTACCTGCGGTGCCCTTGTGTTCTCTTTGGCCATGTCATTCTCTTCCTTTTGGTTGTGACAATCTAAACAGGAAATTTTCAAAACTTCTTCCTAGGCTCTGAGAGGATTAAAGGTACCAAGAAGCTCTGGGAACACGATTCTTCCATTTTCTTCCCACCTTGAAATTGAGCTCTTCCTCCTATATTCTTGGCCTTATTTGACAGCAAAAATCAGAATTGTTCTGGATCCCTCTTTCTTTGGTGCCACCCAATCGGTCATGATGGTGCATCACTTCTACCTCCTAAATAGCTCTTAAGCCTGACAATTTCTCATGGCCCAAGAACACCTAATTCACTGGTCTGAATCCAATAGTCTTCCTAATGGATTTCTACTTGGACTGCTCCAATCCAATCTCTGCAACGCAGAGAACCTTCCTAAATAAAAGGATAATTATGCTTAAAATCCCTGCTTAAAATCCTTTAGTGCTTCCTCACTGCTTTTGGGATAAAATGCAAACTCCCAGTGTCACTAGAGATTCTTTGTCTCCCCACATGGCCCATGTATGTCTACACTTGACCCAGGCGAGCTCTCTTTGAATCCCAGAGTATGACGTATTTGTTCATGACTCCATAACCAGATAAAACCTCCTGTCTCTCCTGGGCTCTCATGGCTCCTCTGCTGGGTAGCTACTCAGGACACAGACCGAGGGACTTGAGAAAGTTCTCCCAGCTTCCTCACCATGAGCCCAGGCAGGCTACTCCAGTTACTTTCAGAATGTCATGTTCATGTACCTATTGCAGCCTTCGTCTCATTATATTGTCATCACAAATCTATTTTTTAATCTATTTCTTCCTCCACTTGATATACCTCCCCTGACCCAGCAATTTTACAAAGAGTATGTTCAGAAGGCTGACTAGTTCAGTGAAAAAAGGCACAGAACTTAACTTGGGTTCAAGTTCTCCCTCTGTCTCTTACTAGCTCTATGAGGTTAGCCAAGCAACAAAGGCAAATAAAACTACAGTGCAGAAGTGCAGAAATTTAGGCAATCGCTTTTGGATCCTGAATATATGGTTCTACTTTTTTTGTCTGTCACTTCCTTTGTACAACAGGTGTTAGGGTAAATGACTGCCTTTCAACTCTAAGATCTTATGGTTGTGACCATCAGCTGTATCCTGGATAACAAAAATGCTGAATAAATTTCAGATATCATAAATATCTGAAACCGCAGGACTGAAGTCAGTCGTCAGGTTACTTAATCACACAGATTCTCTTCAAAGTCTACTAGGATTTTTTCCGATTTTATTTGCTTTAACCTAGAAAAGGATGAGAAAGAAACTTCTGCCAAGTACTCGTAAAACGTAACCGTCTTCTTTAAATCTAATTTCAAGGGAAACATTTTACAGCGTTATTCTTCCTGAATAGTCATCAGTTCATGCAGTTTCACTTCTACGAATTCACATAACATTCTACCTCTGAAGAGGACATCTTTCTTCTAAAGCATCAGCACTACTCTTTGTCTCTGTAAGGTACAGAGTGCACCGTAGCTTCTGCTAACAACCGCTGGAAATAATACATAATCCTCAAGATAAATACAAAACAGATAAAATTTATGGCACTTAAACAACGAACATCTGCTCTGAGCAGTCAAGCTCATTCTTTCTTCACTTTCAAGGCCTCTTGCTCTATTCGAGCCTTCGAGCTAAGCAGCAGAGTTAATTATCAATCAGTAGTCTCCCTGGACCACGGGGGATATGTTTCCCGATGCCATGTGGATGCCTGAAACCGTAAATAGTACTGAACCCTATAGAGACCATGTTTTTGTTCCCTCTACATACATCCCTATGATCAAGTTTAAGTTAAAAGTCAGGCACAGTAAGAGAACAGCAGATAATAGCAGGACAGTGAAACTAATGGAAGTTACGAGAATGCAGTCTCTCTAAATATCTAATGGTACGGTACGAACCTTCCTTCCTCTTGGGATGACCTGAGATGGTAAAACACCTACAGGATGAGATAAAGTGGGGTGAGTGACATAGGCCCTGCGATGTATGCAAGGATCCTACTGACCTCCTAACAAGAGGTGGGGAGGACCATTGGCTTCCTGACCTCGGCTGACCATGGGATAACGGACACCATGGAAGGCAAAACTGCAGAGAAGGGGGGACTGCTATGCAGCACAGTTAGAACTGTACAAAGGGGAAATTATTCATGCAAATGTGTTCAGACTGACTGCTTGAATATAGTAATTGAAAGACAGCTTTCAATTCTGTAATAGTGCTGATAATCCTACCATGATTATTTGTAGCACGTATGATGGTACAGAGCACTTTCCTCATCTTTATAATAATCCTGTGAGATGGTCAAAGAGGATGTGATCCCCACCTGAGAGATGAAGAGCCTGGGGTTTATGAATATGCCAAGACACAGAGTTTTAAGATTTCAGAGCTGGAACTCTTACCACGCCTCAGTTTATTAATCACCAGAATCCAGCATTCAGTGGGTACTTAATAAACATGTAGCAAATGAATTAATCTAAATTAATCTAAATTTTCTTTCCACTGCTACTTTCACTCATGGCTTTACGAATTCTTCAATTGCTAGGATAGGTTTGTAAACTGAATCAAATAAAATTATGAACCCCTAAGCGATCACATTATAATGCAATTTAGGCAGCCAGAACTTCTGGGTCAAAAACACAAGCAGAAATATTTTCTAGCTAAGTATCTTTTCACTTACACACTTCATAGGATATGTAAAAGAACCTTATCTGGTAGAAGAGCCAGAGGGAAAAAAAGGAAAAAAGCTATAGACATGTAATATTAACATGATTAGCATAAAATCAATACCCAAACGTTGTTGAAATTAGGATACTGATTTTAAATAATCAAAAACAGTTTACCTGTGGTGCAAGAAGAGGTAGCCTAATATAAGCCAGAAGTTTACTGAGATCTTTCCGTCTCTGTTCCAAATCATGACGGACCCAAGTAAGAAGAGCATTCAGTATCGTCTCTTCATTAGGAATGTTCATGTCATCACTCGCCAAGAGCTTTGCGATTTCACTGGCTGGTAATAATACAAATTCCTGGTTTCGAATTACTTCCATGAAATGTTCCTAGAGGGGAAAAAATTGCACATTTCAACAATATTGCTCCTTCTGTCCATCAGTTTATTTAAGAGAAAATAAACATTTTTGGATTAGATGCCAAAACACAGTTTATACTTGAAAGCTTCCCTACAATAGCATTACTGTTTACCAGGAAAGAAGCACAGTATAAAATAACATTTAAGCTGCTATTATGTTGTTACATTGTAAGTCTCCATATCAGTAGAATTAAATTTTACCATTTGGTACCTTTTATTTTTTAAAAAGATTTATTTATTTGTTTGGGGGGGGGACACAACATGTGAGTAGGGGACGGGGAGGCGGCAGAGGAAGAAGGAGTGAATCTGCAAGCAGACTCCGGGCTGAACACGGTGCCTGATGTGGGGCTCGATCCCAGGACCCTGAGATCATGACCTGAGCCAATATTGAGAACCGGCTGCTTAACTGACTGAGCCACAAAGAGACCTCTACCATTTGCTACACTTTAAACATGGACCTGGGAGTCTAAGGCTTTGCTTTACTCGAGATAGGAAATAGTTTTTGGTAAGTCTTTTGAGAGGTAGAGGATAGAAAAAATGAATGAGACTCTGAGATGCAGGATAGTCTAAATCCAAGTTAAGTTACATCTGTGGTTGTAGAAGAATTTGGCTTACGTCCAGCTAGATACCTGGGTGAGCCGGGAAGTTCTTTCTCTTATCCAGAAATGACTGCCAGGTAGCTGTGTTTCCCAAGACTGTCCTGGACCACAGAAGCCTTCTCAGACTGCCCAGGGAAGACTACATATCCTTAGGGCTATTCTGGCTCTGACTGGCCCTCAAGAGTGTTTTAATGTAATTCATGAGACCATTCAGGATTTTAGGTCTATTTTAAAAACTACGAATCTGATTTATGTATAATGTCCTTTTGGTCTCAGAAAAAAAGAGCCAAAGCAGAAGTGTTGACATCGAAGGCACTGGGACTCCAGAACCGTGGACTTAAGATATTTCAGTTGCGACCACGTACTAGAATCAGGCTCCTTTTAATTTGAAATGGGAGACAGAAATGACTTCAGCTGTGAGATAATGACCTTTACTAGGATATTATGCTGAACAGCCTGGAGAAATGGGAAATTTACTATCTGGTGTGCAAAGTTACAAGTCTTAATGCATGGACTGTTTACTTAGCTATAATATAAATGCAAATGCTAAGCATATTGTCCCTTAATGTTTTTCTTACACTTCCTAGTGTGCTGGGGCTGTCTCGGCATACACGGTTTTAGTGAAATAGGTAAGGCTATTGAAATTAGATCTAGAGATAAGGAATACCAGCAATCATCTTCTACATTAAAATGAGAATTATAGGTTCCATATAGCTTGCAGTAACCCAAATTAGGTACTGATCTAAAATCTATCTTGGGTTGACATTCCTTTCTTAGCAATTCTTAACAGGAAACCATGCATGAATAATTAACTAAATTCAATTGCTTCAATTCATCATGATTGTTTAAGATGCCCAACTGTATCTATTTTAAGTGATGGATTATCATTTTCAGAAATATATTTTAATAAAACCTCGATGTTGGCTTCATGCAAACTGTTCTACTCAATCGTATACTGACATTATAAAAAGAGCTGGTAACACATTGTAAGAACTATAAAAATGTTGAAGTTCTCAACCCAGTTATCCTACTAGCAGTTTAATCCTTAATAAATAATTCACAAGAGGAAAAAGAAAGCTGATGCTTCTTTAATGATGCTTCTCTGTATTATTATTTATAATAGTACAAAATAGGAATTAGCCTAAAGGTCCAGCTATAGGAGGCTGTAATTCAATGGGCTCTTAAGCAGGCATTAAAAATTTCAAAAACAAAGATCACATAGATACATGGAAATAGATTTATTACATAACGTTAGGTAAGATTCTCAAGAAATCAAAGTAATACACATTTCTAATTGTTCAAAGGTAGAATATAGGAGAATCAACATTTAAGGCATACTGATAGAACTTTTGCTTTGCTTTAAATGGTATTAATAGCATTACCAATGTCATGGTATTAGTTCATCAAGGAGAAAAGGATTATTACATATATTATTATTTATTTGTTGATTTTCTATTTCAGAACCATGCCCCTTCCATTTTAGTACAATTCACTTTATGTGAAAATCAAGGTTCAACAACTTACAGAAAGACTACTGACCTCAAGGTTAAACACAAAGTGCTTTTCAAAAGTATTATTTGGTTTTATAGCAGGTATTTTAGCAAAATTCAGTGTTTTTTCTAGGTTGAGAAGCAAAATTCAAAAATTTAAAATTAAATGCCTATATTTATTTCACAAATCCATACTGCCAGTAAATACGTGTAATGACACACCCAGTGTTAGGTTTTGGTAGAGGTTAAAGGACTCATGCCAGGTCACATTCAGTGGCAGTCAGAGTGAGAACAAGTCTCCAGATTTTGGGATTACAAGGAAGAACTCCTCATCCTGTCCTACCTGTGTTCCTAGAGGATGAGTGAACATTCCAAGCCCATGTACCACTTACTGATTGTGACAACTGAATTCACTGTGTGGCATTATGCTTACATCAGATTTTTTTCAAAAGATTTTATTTATTATTTGACAGAGAGAGATCACAAGTAGGCAGAGAGGCAGGCAGAGGGGGTGGGGGGAAGCAGGCTCCCTGCTTGAGCAGAGAGCCGGATGTGGGGCTCGATCCCAGGACCCTGAGATCATGACCTGAGCTGAAGGCAGCAGCTTAACCCACTGAGCCACCCAGGCTCCCCTTACTTCGGATTTTAAATCTATTCTGTGTTGTTGTGATGAGCACCGGGTAATGTATGGAATTGCTGTGTCACTATATTATACACCTGAAACTAATATAACACTGTATTACTAACTAGCATTAAAATAAAAACTTAAACAAAATCTATTTTGTGATATAAATAGCTATCATGATACCAAACACTTGCTAGCAAACATTCTTTCTCGCAAATGAAATTACTAAGGGATTTGTTTAAATTGAAGATTGAATTTTGCTATACATTTTCATTGAGTTCCCATAGCAACAATTGAAATCAGACAGTCTGCCTCTAAATGACTTATTGTTATTAGAATTAAATTTCACCTCTCTGTTGAAACTGAATGTCAAATAACAGCCCTGAGGGAAAAAAAAAACCAAAACTACCCAACAATTGGCTATGAACATAGCTTTAAAAACACTGAGCTGAATCGATAATATTATAATAGCTCTGTATGGTTACAGAAAGTAACTGCACTTATCATGGTAGGCACTGCATAATGTATAGAATTGTCGAGTCACTATGTTGTACACCTGAAACTAAAATAACACTGCACGCCAACTTTAATTAAAAAAAAAAAGAGCTAATTTAAATTTAATTTATGTCTAAGCAGCCACTGTGCCTCTAGTATAAACAACGGGCTGACCTAAATGCATAGAGATGTTTTCATGTGAATCAAACTCCTTCCTAGGAAAGAGATATTACTTAAATGATGAAACAGTTATGAAAGAAAAGGAACCCAATTTTATTTATAGTCATCTTATTTCCCAAATTACTTGAACCTGAGGTTTAAGGTTAAAATGAGAAATTTGCAAGGAAATGATAAAAGATGGAGGTAGGGAAAAAATTTTTCCATGGGACTTCATTTAGAAAATGCAAGGTCTGGGGCGCCTGGGTGGCTCAGTGGGTTAAGCCGCTGCCTTCGGCTCAGGTCATGATCCCGGGGTCCTGGGATCGAGTCCCGCATCGGGCTCTCTGCTTAGCAGGGAGCCTGCTTCTCCCCTCCCCTCTCTGCCTGACTCTCTGCCTACTTGTGTAATCTCTGTCTGTCAAATAAATAAATAAAATCTTTAAAAAAAAAAAGAAAAAAGAAAAGAAAATGCAAGGTCTGTATAGCATTGCCTTGTCACACAATCTCTATGACTGTTAAAAACAAGAAACACTGGGCACCTGGGTGGCTCAGTGGGTTAAGCCTCTGCCTTCGGCTCAGGTCATGATCTCAGGGTCCTGGGATCGAACCCCACATCGGGCTCTCTGCTTAGCGGGGAGCCTGCTTCCCCCTCTCTCTCTCTGCTTACTGGTGATCTGTCTCTCTGTCGAATAAATAAATAAAAATCTTAAAAATAAAAATAAACAAGAAACATTCCTGAGAAGTGATGATACTGCAGGGGGAAGTACGAATCGTAAAGGTTGCCCTGTAGTATGAGTGCTTTTGTTCACTCCCATCAACCCCTGTTGTATTGAACAGAGTATATCCGTGCAGTGATGGGACAATGTTAAGGATATCATTTATTGATTGGGTATACTATGGGTCAATCACTATTTAAAGGCTATACTCCTATGAACTCATTTAATCCTCACATCGAGCTTATGAAGTAGGTAGAATTATTCTTCCCAATAGTCGTAAACCTCTGTCCTTATAATTGTTCCAAAATCTCTATTTCTGTAGTGAAAGATTCCTAAAGTATTTGTCAATCCCTTCACAGACAAACCAACTCCATGGAAGGATGGAGAACGTAGACAAAAACATCTCCAGGCTGATAAAAATCAGTAACATGGATAACTAGTGTGTGCGTGAACGTTCATATTCTTTCTTCTCTTAGGACGTGTACTGGCCTAATAGCAGGACACAAAGCAACAGTTCTCAGTCTTGACCCAGCTGTGAAGGCTTAACACCACAGTGGGACAAGACGGTCATTCCTTAAAAATCCAAATATCCTCCCTTCCCCAAATCCCTGTACTGTGAAGACTGTGGGTCCTGGTCCTAACAATATGCCCTCAACATGTCCTTCCTTTCTTGCTGTCCTAGATCAGTCTGTATCCATCATCCTCCAGTGTGTGAACGAGAACCTCCTCTGTAATTTATTTTGAGCACACAATTTGCTACAATTCATAAGCACATCTTTCTACACAGCTAAAATGCTTCTTACGTATAATCAGATCTACCTTTAATAAAAAGCCATCTGTACCATCATCTGTACTGCACCAATTACCCCTCACCCCATCACAGTCACCTATTTCCATCTGTGAGTATGTAGGCAATTCTAAAATTCATCCAACTGCTACAGAGGAAAATGTCGGGGAAATCCTGCTTTAAAGAGCAGCAGATCTGAAAATCTTGATTAGAACAGTCCTAGGCCACTGCTCGGTTTCTTAGCGACTGTAATAACTTCAGGCTTGACTCAGAGATCCAGGAGAAATAGGACTTGGTGTTTTCCCCTTGTAACTCAATGACAGTATCACGCAGTAGACCGTGAACCTGAACCTCAGGACGCGTGGCAGAGCCAGGGGAAAACACCACCATGTAAGTAAGTCTGCAACAAGAAGTGATGAGGTAAAGAGCACATGCCTTTCTGTGTCTCAGAAAATACATACCATGGTGTAATTGTGAGCCACTTTATGCAAATCTGTACAACCCTGGGCATCAGCAAAAGAACGGATTCCAAGACAGTTGGATGGGTGAAGCTGCTTCATTAAAAACTTACAGCAAGCTTCCACAACCTGTGAAAGCTGAAGGAGGCAAGCTGTAGACAGCAGGCACTCAATATTATCTTCTTTTAATTCAAGGCGGCCTGAATGATAAAGAGAAATTCCATCAGCCATAGAACAGTATTAACTTTAATTTATAAAACAATCAGTGTTAATAGTAATAATCCTAAACAAGAGCTCTGTAAATGAATTCTAGATGGTTTTAGATAGTCCAAAGAGAGAAAAAAAAAGCACTAACTATGAAAAAACCCTTTAGCTCTTTGTGACTTCTATTAAAATAAAAAAACAAATGGCTTCTTTTCAGAATTTTTAAATGATGCTTTAATTAAGTAGCATACCTATTAAATATAATGCTCAAATTTTAAATGCAATAACTTAAAAAATTACATTATTCATTTAATTAGTATACTTTTTTTGTAAAAAAATATAATTTTTTTGTTGTTAACATATAATGTATTATTTGCCCCAGGGGTACAGGTCTGTGAATCATCAGGCTTACACATTTCACAGCACTCACCATTACACATATACTAACATTTAAAAATACCAATCATACGCTTAATTATGACCACCATTTTAAAGATTCTAATATAGAGATTTTTAACCTTTTATAAAGGTATCATCAGCAGTGGTGATTCCAACAGCAGGATTCACTGTTAGCTGTGGCAGGCTTTCCTAAAAGTGGAAATCTGAAATCTCATAGTGCAACATAATTTTAAGATTACTATAATTTTAGGTTTACATTTCAGTTTTATTACCTGTATATGCATACTGAATCAAGGACCATAGTGAATTCGGTTCAACACCTTCCATTTTTATTTCTTCTTGTCTTGCTTCCCTGACATCATTAGTAAACATGGCTGCAAAATAATCTGAGACAGAGGAGAGCACCAATCTGAGAACATACCAGAAGAAAAAAAAAATCAGTGACCACATTAAAGTTGATGGTCATTAATAAATGCTGCTGCTTTCTCTCTCTCTCTCTCTCTTTTTTTTTTTTTTTAATTTGTTACCCACAGAAAGTGCACGGTACCAGGAAATGCATTTTAAATTTGACAAATTGCTTTATACTCTAGTTCTTTCCTTGGAATAATAAATTACCATTACTGAACACTTTCTGCTGAGGTAAATGATTTACCCATTCATTACTCAAATATCACTGCATAACATTCAGACGAAAAGCTAAAGGCCACAGCATGAAACTGACTGTATTAAAAAAAAAAAAAGGAAAAAAAAATATAAAGGTTACTTTCTGTTTATCACTTTTGGAAATAACCTAAGTGCTTTTTTTAAAAATTTAATTGTACAAGTAGCAGATATATGGGAGAAATTTGAGAATAGTTTCAGCACGTTGTTTTTATAACTTTTGTGAATTATTATTATTGTAATATTCACATTTTATTATCAAATGATAGTATTTTGTTATAACACTACAAACTATTTTTGTAATAGTACATTATTATATATTAGATTCATCTCTGACCAGATTTTTGATAGCCAGATATGAACAAAAATAGGTTATAAATATGTATTTTGAAATGTGCATTTTTAAAATTTGACATCTTGGAGATCTACCCATGTCAACACATTTATATTGACTCACTTTATTTCTTTAATTTTTTTTTTTAAGATTTTATTTATTTATTTGACAGACAGCGATCACAAGTAGGCAGAGAAGCAGACAGAGAGAGGGGGGAAAGCAGGCTCCCCGCCGAGCAGAGAGCCCGATGTGGGGCTCCATCCCAGGATCCCAGGACCCTGGGATCATGACCCGAGCCGAAGGCATAGGCTTTAACCCACTGAGCCACCCAGGCGCCCCTCTTTTTTTAATTTTAAGAAATAGAAACAGATCATCACTGAAGCTTCCTCCATGTTCCTCTCTGCTTTCATTCTTCTCTCCCCACCAGGAGTGCACTGCTGAGTCCTAGGTTTGCCAGACAGCTCTCCAAAGTGCTGTGCCAAGTTAGACCCCCCACCGACACTATATGAGAGAACATTTTCCCCAACAGTGTCAGATGTTAAAATTTCTGGCCATAGCAAGGTGTTAAATGGGATCCCATTGTTGTTTTAATTTTCATTCCCCTGATTGCTAGTGAGACTGAAGATCTTTTCAAACGGTTATTGGTCATTCAGGTTTCTTCTGAGAATTGTCCATTTATTCACTCACTAAAGACATTCACACCTAATAAGGACTGGGCACTTGAGTCATTGGCATAAATAAGAGACAAAAGATCCATTCTCTCAGGGAGTCTTACATTCTAGAGGGAAGGGAGATAAACAATTAACTGCAGAAGTAAATTCTAGAGTACATGAAAGAGTAGGGAGTGCTAAGGGAATAAGGGCAAATTGGGGGGCGCCTGGGTGGCTCAGTGGGTTAAAGCCTCTGCCTTCTGCTCAGGTCATGATCCCAGGGTCCTGGGATTGAGCCCTGCATCGGGCTCTCTGTCAAGCGGGGAGCCTGCTTCCCCCGCTCTTTCTCTGCCTGCCTCTCCGCCTACCTGTGATCTCTGTCTGTTTAATAAATAAATAAAATCTTTTTTAAAAAAGGGGGCAAATGGGGAGTAGGCAAGGGATTTAAATAAGTGGTCTGACTAGAAAGTGGCATTTGGGCAAAGAATTAGTCATACAGGTATGTGGGAACAGCATTTGGGCAGAAGGAACAGCCAGTGCAAAAACCCAAAGGCAGGAGCAGCAGGCCTGGCACATACGAGGATCATGGGGGCCGTGTGGCTCAAGTAGAGTATGCAAGGACAGAACGTCAGAAAGCAATGGCCTTCCACATGGCCCACTGGGCTTTCACAGCCAGTGATATGAGGAGTCATTGAAAAGTTAGATCACAGGAGTTGACTGGATCTGAGTTCCATTTTAAAGGATCCCTCAGGTAGCTGTGCAGCCAACAGAATGTAGGGGGAAAGAGTGAAACCAGGGAGACCAGTTGGCAGTTTCTGGCACTGACTGAGACGGTGAGAGTTTATACATGTGTGCAAGGGAAACTAATGAGCTCTGTTTTGGGAAAATGGAATTTTAGCTGTCTCTGTGGCACACAGGTTGAAGTATCCTTTTTTTTTTTTTTAAAGAGGATCATTTTTTTTAAATTTTTTATTTTTTAAATTATTTATTTATTTATTTGACAGACAGAGATCACAAGTAGGCAGAGAGGCAGGCAGAGCAGAGGAGGGGAAGCAGGCTCCCTGCTGAGCAGAGAGCCCGATGTGGGGCTCGATCCCAGGACCCTGGGATCATGACCTGAGCCGAAGGCAGAGGCTTTAACCCACTGAGCCACCCAGGCGCCCCTGAAGTATCTTTTCTAGTAAACCCATACTCATAACATGGCCTTTTTGTTACAGTATCTAGTAGCATCTCAATAAACGTGTGCCCATTGAATCACTGGAAACTAAAACCAAGCCCCATTTTTCCTAATGATTTCACTTCCACTTTGGAAGGCTTAAGAAAACCTTTGGGACAGAGTGTTAATTAGCTTTTAAAAGCATTAAGAAAAGTCGGGACGCCTGGGTGGCTCAGTTGGTTAAGCAGCTGCCTTCGGCTCAGGTCATGATCCCAGCGTCCTGGGATCGAGTCCCACATCGGGTTCCTTGCTTGGCAGGGAGCCTGCTTCTCCCTCTACCTCTGCCTGCCACTCTGTCTGCCTGTGCTCCCCCCCCCCCTCTCTCTCTAACAAATAAATAAATAAAATCTTTAAAAAAAAAAGCATTAAGAAAAGTCATAACAGTGATTAACACGGAACAACTGAACATGGAATTATCACAGGAAACATAATGGATTGTTCTTTATTAAACATCTCTCTTTTCTTATTTCAAAAAATAGTACTTCATTTGTGTGAAAGGTTTTTGTTCCCTAACATCATTGCTTTTCATATTTCTTGGAGGTCAACAAATAGAAGTTGCGATAGATGCTGCTATTTTAAGACTCTTCTGTTTTTGCTGTTTCATTCCACTGGCTTTTTTGTCTCTAAATACTCAGAGCTCTAATTTCCATTGAGTTTACTTATTTAATAGGTAGAATTTAGGAGAAAAGCTGCTCATAGGAGCTGAAATCTTTGCCAAACAATACTGACTGATCTGAGGCTAGTGTGTTTTCTTTTTGTGTTTCTGCAGAAGCAAAGTGACCCCAAGGGTCACTTAATGGGTGGCTCAATGGGTTAAAGCCTCTGCCTTTAGCTCAGGTCATGATCCCAGGGAGCTGTGATGGAACCCCAGCAGCGCAGCAGCGTGCTCTCTGCTCAGCAGGGAGCCTGCTTCACTTCCTCTCTTGCTGCCTGCCTCTCTGCCTACTTGTCTGTCAGATGAATAAATAAAATCTTAAAAAAAAATAATAATTTCACATGCACTGTTTTCTTTGCAGAAATCCCATGAAAGATGTCCCTTCCCAAAAGTTAGTTGGAACAAATGATCTCAATATGCATAACTAAATTAGTAAGGAAATATTTCTCACATACAGAGATTTAGAAAACAATTACCTATGAGCTGGAATTCTGCGATCACCAGCAATTAGAATTACATCACACAACTGTTTATGTCTCAAATAGTTTTCCATCTTTTTAAATGTTTGCTCAGCATGATTAAGGGCTTGGAAAAATTCATCTGATGAACATGGCTCCATAGTATGGCAGGATGATAACGTCTGACTACTGTTGGAAGTCCTGAAAAGAAAGAGAACACACCTTTTGAAATATTACTATCACACTGAAGAGATCTTCTCTATCAAGTTCTTTAAAAACCTTTAAGTGTAATAGAAGTCATCAGTGCTACCAGTCAATAGTAATGTGTAATCATCATCATTTTTTGTCTCTTAAATTCAATGATGGCTCAAATCATACGTGTGTCACTCACACTGTGAGTGTGAATTAATAACCATACATACTCTTTGTGGTGTCTGTCTTTGAGATCTTTTGTTGGTCAACATAACTTCTCTGTTGAAAAAGAGCCAAGCTATATTCATAATGATAGCATATCTCCTAACATTATATTTAAGGGTGTAAGAGATCATTCTTTGAAAGCAGGAAGGCAACTAAACTATATCAGTGACATAAATCCAAGCCATCCTTTACTTAAAAATGGGTGATAGTCCACAGTTCATGTACAGGATAACGGTTTAGGATATTAAACACAGTTGGCCTTTGACCAACACGGGCTTGAACTGTGGGAGTCCACTTATACACGGATTTTTTTCTTCCTCATAGTAGTCTTTACAACATTTTCTTTATTCTAGCTTACTTTAAGAATATAGTATAGAATACATAAAACATACAAAATGTGTTCATTGACTGTACATGTTGTTTGTAAGCTTTCCAGTCAAGGTCGGACTATTACTAGTTAAGTTTGGGGGGGAGTCAAAAATCATATGTGGGTTTTGGGCTGTGTGGGGTCTGGTATCCCTAATTCCCGCATTGTTCAAGGGTCAATTGTACACCATCATAAAAACAATGTTATAAATAATTCATTTGATTCTCTAGTCAGTCTTGAAAAGCCCAGTTAACCTATAACTTATATTATAGGTAAAATAAACGTGATGGCCTAACCTAGGTATCTAGAAATTATTTGAAATTTCCAAATCTGGGGGCGCCTGGGTGGCTCAGTCATGATCCCAAGGTCCTGGGATCAAGGCCCGCATCAGGCTCTCTGCTCAGCAGGAAGCCAGCTTCCCCCCTCCCTCTCTGCCTGCCTCTCTGCCTACTTGTGATCTCTGTCTGTCAAATAAATAAAATCTAAAAAAAAAAGAAATTTCCAAATCAGAATTTGAAAGGTATGAGTTCTATATTTTCATATGATTTACTGATGGAAATGATGAAAAAGCGAAAAAGGTTACTACTAGGAACTAAGTAAGTCCTAAGTCCACCTCTCCCAGCAACTCCCACCCAACCACCAAGATCACTTGAATTGTGTAATCAATACCCATTGGGTATGCAATAAACTACCGAAAAAGTCATAACTTGGTTCTCAATTCTGGTCGCAATTACTTTTAGGGATATTCTCATTCTGACAAAGGCTTTGTTCATTCAATCCTCACTGCATCTTAAGAGAATATTTTTAATATAAACATCTAATAAACTTTCCCCCAAAAGGAAAAGTCACTGAATCCTTTAGAGTCAAGAGAACTGAAGCCAAGGAAAGAGGTGCCTTGTCCAGAGTCCTACAGCTTGTGCTTGACAGAGACAGGTCTGTCACAGAGACCACTTTAAGACCTTTCTCTTTTTCTTCAGAGAATATAGCTAGGCTGCGTTTCCCAGACTCTCTCAAAGACAGGTGTGGTCCTATTATGGAAATGAATGACGTCACCTCTAGGCTAACATGGCTAAGAGCGGGAGTTCCTTTCTCATTTTTTTCTTTCTCTTTACAGGAGTTGAATGAAGAGGACCGAGGGTTTAGAGGAAGGAACAGATAAAATACACACATGGAGTGCGCCTGGGTGGCTCAGTTGGCTGGGCGACTGCCTTCGGCTCAGGTCATGATTCCGGAGTCTCAGGATCAAGTCCCATACTGGGCTCCCAGCTCCATGGGGAGTCTGCTTCTCCCTCTGACCTTCTCCCCTCTCATGCTCTCTCACTCTCTCCCTCTCTCAAATAAATAAATAAAATCTTTTTAAAAAATGTATGTGGCAACGAATGACTGAAAGAAAGCATTTCCCTGAGCTCAAGTTATACTATTTTTAAAATAAATAAGTAAATCAAGCAAAATAAAATACACACATGGAAGGTCACTCAGGTAAGAACATTCATAGGCTACACTCACAAGAATTCTCACATTGTATGGAGGTTTATCAGTTTTAGAAGGTAGCAGTGTCTCTACCTAAATTCTCCCAGCCCAACGCAATTTTAACACATACAAATAGGGGCCCTAAATAATGTTCTTGGAGGATAAATGTCAACAATAATAATAGAACCAAAATATATAGTATCTAGAATGCATGTGTCATACACTATGAATATTATTGGTGTAATGACTTGGAAAATCCAGGATAATATACTCAAATTTACATTTAAGGTAATTATCATAAAAATATATTGAGTAATATATAATTATATTTTGCTTATGCAAATGAATGAAAATTAAAAACTATTTTAAAATCTAAGAGAAAACATAACATGAGCAATAACAGATGATGGTAACTTTGGTGCATAATAATTTGAAGATTTAAAACATTTTTCAATAAAATGGAAGTCTTATATTGTCAAAATACTGACAAATGATTATGAGTTTTACTGATCTAAGAAGGAAAGAAAATTAGAACATTTCATTTTCATGAACCACAAATTCTTTTAAGAACAAGATTAAGTAAGGAAATTAAGTACTTCTTAGGGTTCCTAGATGTTGTATCACATTTCTTTCTTTCTTTCAAGATTTTATTTATTCATTTGAGAGACAGAAAGAGAGAGAGAGCATTAAGTAGTGGGGAGAGGGAGAAGCAGGATCTCTGCTAAGCAAGGAGCCTGATACGGGACTGGATCCCAGCACTCTGGGATCCTGACCTGAGCCGATGGCAAACCTTTAACCGACTGAGCCACCAAGGAGCCCCTGTATCACATTCCTTATATTAAATTCTTAGTAAGGGCAGGACAGTGAGGTAGTTGAATGTTTCTGAGTGACAAATAATCAACATTAACTTCTGAAAGACCAAAAGAAATTCATAATGTGATTATAAGTTTAGTTTTGATGTTGGTACATAAGCCAAACTAATAAAAGGCCATCTCTTTTCCTGTCAAGAATTTTCAGAGTGGTTCTTTAACTTCTGGAATGCATAAGAATAGCCTGGGGAGCCTTTCAGCATCTGCATTCAGAGCCTCATTCTCTAAGACTGATTGACTAGGTCTGAGGTAGGAGTTGAACTTGACATTTTTTCAAAAGGTGTTTCGAACACACATCACAGGCTGAAGAACAGTGTGGTGTGCACTTCAGGGAGAGACAGAGACATTATACAAATCAGCATGTGATGAACTTACAGGTTCAAAACAGAGTTTTACACAATAGAGACTTTACTTCAAATATGTGTCAACTGAATTTCTTTGCCTAAAATATTTAAATGAACTAGTTGAATTTAATGGAATATTTGTTCTTTTTAAAATGAGCATAAAGGTAAAACATGAGAATCATATATGGGTATACATATTAACAAACAATAACATATTTCTAAATTAACATTTCAAACTTTGTTATTTGCTTTCAAGGCTTCCACTGCCATCACATGTTAAATAAACAGATTATTTCAATGGGACAATTAATTTACTGAGATTGCTGGGTATAGAAATCACTTCCACCCACTGCTACAAATGAAGGATCTTAAGGAATGCAGGTTTCTGATTTGCATC
This sequence comes from Taxidea taxus jeffersonii, assembly GCA_003697995.1. Taxonomy (NCBI): domain Eukaryota; kingdom Metazoa; phylum Chordata; class Mammalia; order Carnivora; family Mustelidae; genus Taxidea; species Taxidea taxus. Next base: position 139,881 of record ML104819.1, read on the forward strand.
CAATGAAATAGTGAAGTCACCAGTTCACAAAAGGAGCATGAAAGAGGAGAAAACAGAGCTATTCAAAAGACCTGAAGAGCGGCACAGTCTTCTAGCATTTCTTGTTTTGTTTTTAAGAAATTTGGGGGTTTACTCTGGAAAACGGCATGGAGGTTCTTCAAAAAATTGAAAATAAAGCTACCTTATGACCCAGCAATTGCACTACTGGGTATTTACCCTAAAGATACAAACGTAGTGATCCAAAGGGGCACGTGTACCCGAATGTTTATAGCAGCAATGTCCACAATAGCCAAGTTATGGAAAGAACCTAGATGTCCATCAACAGATGAATGGATAAAGAAGATGTGGTATATATATACAATGGAATACTATGCAGCCATCAAAAGAAATGAAATCTTACCATTTGCGACAACATGGATGGAACTAGAGCGTATTATGCTTAGCGAAATAAGTCAACTGGAGAAAGACAACTATCGCATGATCTCCCTGATATGAGGAAGTGGAGATGCAATGGGGGTGGGAGTTAAGGTGGTAGGAAAAGTAAAAATGAAACAAGATGGGATCGGGAGGGAGACAAACCAAAAGAGACTCTTAATGTCATAAAACAAACTGAGGGGGGTGGGGGGAAGAGGGGTTGGGAGAGGGTGGTGGGGTTACATTATATGTTTAAATAAAGCTTAAATTAAAAAAAAAGAAATTTGGGGGTTTACATATATAATTTTAATAATACAAGAATTTACTAAAAAAATTACTGTATCTCCATATAGTTAGAGGACCTTGACCATTAGAAGAATTATATATGGAATTTTTACATCGAGGAGGACCCTATGTATTTAATTAAATTTCCTTATTTTGATATGAGAAAATCTGAGGCCCAAAATGGACAGAGTAATCAGAGACACATAACCAGCCAGTTACAAAGCCAGGATCAGGAAGCATCCAGAGTGTTCGTTAAACCACTCACAGAGAGAAATGGGAATTCTTGCCTCCCTTTACCCTCAAGGCATCAGTGAGCTCAAGGACTAAGGGTATGAAAGGAGAAGGATGCTACAATATGAATGAGGGTAATTTCACAGAAAGAAAAGATCATAGAATTAAGAATTGTAGGGGCACCTGGGTGGCTCAGTGGGTTAAAGCCTCTGCCTTCGGCTCAGGTATGATCCCAGGGTTCTGGGATTGAGCCCCACATCAGGCTCTCTGTTCAGCAAGGAGCCTGCTTCCCCTCCCCTCTCCCTCTCTCTGCCTGCCTGCCTCTCCACCTACTTGTGATCTCTGTCTGTCAAATAAATAAAATCTTAAAAAAAAAAAATTCTAGACAAATGTCTCCTGCTGTGTGGCTGCCCCTTTGCTGGGTATAAGAGAGCAAGAATCTTTTCGGTTTCCATGGGACAGAGATCACATCTCTATCCCTGGCTAATCGGAATGCTTTTAATACTATGACTCCTTTACAATGCTAATATTTTCTAATTATTTATTTTCCTATTATGTACTTTGGTTTGGAGAGTTGAATTGGAGAGGTACGGTGTAGTGATCAAGACCATTTTAGGAAAATTCTAGAGCTGTGCTGTCCAAGACCATTTTAGGAAAATTCTAGAGCTGTGCTGTCCAATACAATAGTCACTAGCCTCATGGTGCTACTTTAGTTTAACTACGATTAAATGAAAAATTCAGTTCTTTAGTTAGAATGGTCATATTTCAAAAAGTCAATAACTTCAGGGGGATAATGGCTGCCAAAATGAATGGTGCATGGGCGCCTGGGTGGCTTAGTCGTTAAGCATCTGCCTTCGGCTCCAGTCATGATCCCAGGGTTCTGGGACAGAGCCCCACATAAGGCTCCCTGCTTGGCGGGAAGCCTGCTTTCCCTCTCCCACTCCCCCTGCTCGTGTTCCTCCTCTCAATGTATCTCTCTCTGTCAAATAAATAAATAAAATCTTAAAATAAAAAAACTTAAAAAAAGAATGGTGTAGGGGCGCCTGGGTGGCTCAGTGGGTTAAAGCCGCTGCCTTCGGCTCGGGTCATGATCCCAGGGTCGTGGGATCGAGCCCCATATCGGGCTCTCTGCTCTGCAGACAGCCTGCTTCCTCCTCTCTTTCTCTGCCTCTCTGCCTACTTGTGATCTCTGTCTGTCAAATAAATAAATAAAAAATCTTAAAAAAAAAAAAAAAAGAATGGTGTAAATATAGGACATTTCCGTCAATGCAGAAAGTTCTATTAACTTTTTCAATAGCAAAACAGGAATAAGTAATATACAGTATTTTCTTTAAAGGATCCTTCATGGGAGACCATTAAATGAAATGATGAATGGATAGCCCTAGCATAGAAGAAAAGTACAGAATCAAGGTAAGCTACTGTTAACAGAACCTCTGGTTTAAATGGCAAATGGAAAGGCCTGTCTCTTGTCTTTATATAATGTTGTTTGGCTGACTGGTCGGCTGTCTTTTAAAACAAAACAATTCCCAGCATTATCAACTTTATAACTAAATCTCTTATTTCCTAATTAAAATGGTCTTTAGTAAACTTGGTAGACTCAAAACCCATAATAGAGATATTTGGGAATAGGCCATTTACAGAGCACTTAATATATATTTCCTGGAGATCCTACTCAGTCTTTTACATGATAACAGAGGAACTATAACATTTCTGCTTCATTTTATTTATATGATGTAACTAGGATGGTAAATCATTAAAACCATTCATAACAGATGTTCACTGTAGACAACTATGCATGGCTGGCTATTTCTGGGCTACAAAGAAACATTTAATTTTTAGCCCACTGTTCCTCGGCAGTAGGCAATGAACTTGTAAGCCTAAACATAGAAAAGAGGCAAGTATCAAACAATCAAGTCATCAACTATTTGCAGAATAATTCCTAATATGCAGTATTGCCCCAGTTGTCAGAAACCAGGGGACACAAAGAAAGAGAGGATCCTTCAAGGAACGAATGTAAAGAGTCAAGTTTCATGAACTAGAAAAAAATAATTAAATAGCAACACTGCCCCGCCCTTGCAATTCCTCAGACTTTGCACATGTGCACACTCGCATATGCACGTACAAAATACGTTCCAGGACCAGTAGTACCTATCAGTATAAACCACGTAGAGTCTTCCCTTTTGTCATTGGAATTTGCATTAGGCTTTCTTCCTGAGTGATTTTTCAATATAAGTTCTAAAAATCACTTCCTAAGAATTACACTGTATGTAGATTTGAGGCAAAACAAAGCTGCGTTGAAAGGCTAACTGGTCTGTGTGGCTGCCTCCCTCGGTAAGTGATTTATTCCCAGCTACCTGCCTCAGAGCTTCTGGCCTTCAGAATTCATGCTTTTGCAAAAGTGCAAGTTACTGGATCATGAATCTTTTGGCATCCTCTACAAATATTCAAAACCACAAATGTAAAATAAGAATGCAAATTGCTTGGTATAGGCTAGCAGTCTCCAAATCTTTTTTATCCATATCCTTTCCGGTATCTTCTTAAGCATGTGCCCAAATGCATGGATATACACTAATTTATAAAGGATATATAGACACCATCATACAGTTATTATTTATATTCTAACACATAGAAAAAAATAGCGCTTGAAACGATAAGATAAAGGAATATAGTCAATAATATGGTAACAACTTTGTTCGGTGACAGATGGTAGCGAGATTTATCATGGTGATTACTTCATAATGTATGTAAATGATCGTGGCTGTATACCTGAAACTAACATGGCGTGCCAACTACATCGCAATAAAAAAGCACAAGACAAAATAAGAATAGAAACTCTATTTTTACTATCTCTCCAGCTGATCACTGTGTACATCCCCAACTGGAGAGTAACTGCTATTGGAATACAGAGGAGGGGAAGATCAATGTGAACTATTGTTTGGAAAGGCAACAAGTAGCAGGTGAGATCTTAAATGCGCCTTGGAGTTAAGTGGGTGAGGAAGAAGAGGATTCGGGGTGTCTCCTTTAAAGGGGGGACAAGTCAGGTATAGAAGGATAAATGACAAGAAGAAAGGAAAAAGAATACCTTCACCTCCTCCCTTCTCAAGACATAGATTTTTGATTTCAGAATTTAAAGGCTTTTTTCCTGGCATCTTGGCCAGAATATCTACAGTGAAGACAATTAAATGTTTATAAGAATCAAATTTTATTAAATAATAACCAGTATGAATGGATTGGGCCAGCGGACACTTTCATACAATGGTGCTGAGAATTAAAATAATAGTAATGTTCCTAAAGTGACTTTGAGAATACAAATCAAATACCCTAATAATGCGCACATCCTTGGGACTTTATCCAAAGGGAACAATCATCTGTGGTATGTAGAACTTACTACATGAGGGTTTTTTGCCTATCCAGACCCATTTCTACCCTTTGGGAAACCACACATTCCCCAGCTCAGTCCACATGGTGTGGGCAGAGATGAATCTTCCCCCAGGCAAAAATGAACAAGCTCATAAAAGTTATCCTATCTCTGGGCAATTCTAATTGGTTTGAGTGAATCCATGACGCAAACCAGGCCAGTCAGAGTCAATTTCAAGATGTCGGTTGGCACTCCTTGAAAAGTCACTCTCTCTCCATTGGGGTTGCTAAGCTGATAAAAAGCAAATCTAAGTGGCTTCTGCTACCACACTGAGAAGCTGACAGAGAAAATGCCGTCACAAAGGAAAACAGAATCTAGATGGGGAGAATGATCAATTTCTGGTGTTGTTTGAGTATCTGGTTTCAGCCATGAATAAAGCTAAGTTCTATCCTTGGGCGTTTTATTTATTTATACAAACCAAAAAAAAAATTCTAGTTTTTGCTTAAGTCAGTTTAAGTTGGGCTCCTGTATTTTGTGACAAAACGAGACCTAATTTTAGTATTTATATTAGGGCAAAAAAGTGCTTTACAGGATGCCAGGATGGCTCAGTCATTAAGCATCTGCCTTCAGCTCGGGTCATGATCCCAGGGTCCTGGGATGGAGCCCCACATCGGGCTCCCTCCTCAGCGGGAAGCCTGCTTCTCCTCCCTTTCCCCTGGCTTGAGTTCCTTCTCTCGCTGTCTCTCTCTCTGTCGAAGAAATAAATAAAATCTTTAACAAAAAAAAAAAAAAAAAAAGTTGGTTTACAAAATAGTATCTACAGGAAGGTTCATATTTTCACTCTCAAAATACATATTTTTTTACGCAGCCATTTAAAGATAGGAGAACAGTTAATGAAATGGAAAACTGTTTTAGTGGACATTGTTTTTGCCTATCCAGACCCATTTCTACCCTTTGGGACACCACACATTCCCCAGCTCAGTCCACATGGTGTGGGCAGAGATGAATCTTACCCCAGGCAAAAATGAACAAGCTCGTAAAAGTTAGAAAATATACTGAAAGGGCATGTCCCCAAATTGTTAATGGCTGTTATTTTGGGGCAGGAGCATAATTAGTGATTTTTTATATTTCACCTTTTACTTATCTCTATTTTCCAATGTCTCTATGGTAAAAATATTACATAATGTGGGGAAAAAGCTAATTAAAAAATTCGATCTGAAGAATTCTGTTCAGCTGTCTTCACCTTTGTACCTGTTGATTCTAACTCCTAAATCATTCTGTCTACTGCAGTAAGGAGTTTTGCTGGACACATGGCTATACTCAGAGAAAGATAACCGTTTGGAGCCTCCCTTCCAACTAGTTGTGGCCATCTGTCTCAGTCTGCAACAACAGAATGGTGTTATCAGCAGAAATGATACATGCAACTTGTGCTGTTGGCCTAATGTCCTCCCTTTTCTTTTGCGGGTCCCTCCCGTGGGCTAGAATGCAGAGGGGGAGATGAGCAAGCTGGCTTTGAACATAAAAAAAAGAGATAATACCCTACAGGGTGGAGAAACGGTATGGAAGAAATCTGGGTCACTGAGTGAACTTGAGAAGCAGCGCTACCTATCTGCCCTGAGCCACCTTCCATCTGTTGGGAGACAGAGAAATAAACTTCTATTTTATTTGAGCCACTGTATTTCGGAATCTCTTACTATATCATCTTAGCCTATTCCTCACTGATCGGCTCCCTAAAGTTAAATGACCAAATTCTATGGCTATGTGCACATGGTGTATATGAGGGGTGTGTGTGTGTGTGTGTGTGTGTGTGTGTGTGTGTTGATTGTTTTCATGCCTAATACATCTAATATTAAAAACATAAAGCCTCACATTCTAGTTCCAAATGGATGAAAATGAAATAGAAGCAGCAAATTGCATAAAAGCAGGTTCGCCTGCCTTGTAAATCTGGAGTTGTAAAGGCCAGTTGTGCAACTGAAGTGCCTATCCTTTGTCCTAGGCTGATCCTGCAGCTTTTCCCAGCAGTTCTGAGAACGAACAGGATTCCCATACATGCCTATTCTGTTTTAATCAGCCAGTCAGGATGCCTGGGTGGCTCAGTGGGTTAAAGCCTCTGCCTTCAGCTTGGGTCATGATCCCAGGGTCCTGGGATCGAGCCCCACATCGGGCTCTCTGCTCAGCAGAGAGCCTGTTTCCCCACTCTCTCTCTGCCTACTTGTGATCGCTGTCTGTCAAATAAATAAATAAAATCTTAAAAAAAAAAAAAAATCAGCCAGTCAATTTCAGTTGCTTAAAGCCCAGAAGGCAGAATGGTGCAGCAGACAGAAGGTTCATGAACTCCTTGAACTCTATACAGAAGACTTAACACTCACACGCACACACACATTCACGCACACACCTGCACGTGCGTGCACAAAGTGTCTTGTGGGAAGAAGTCCCATAGTTTATGTCAAAGGAATTCATGCCCTGACTTGGGCATGTACGTGTCGGGGAGGACGTGAAATAGATCCTCCCCAGATGCAAGGACGGTGCAGCTGAACGTCTCTGCCATCTCTGCAAACAGAATTTGTGGAAATGTTGAGGATTTAATTTCAGACTGCTCCAGAATTAATACACTAGTTCAAACCAGGAGAGGTAGAGACAATGTAACGAGGGGCAAGAGAAAGGAGGCAGGACTTGAGAAAAGGTGAAGGTCACTCCTCTCTGGGAGAAGAGGAGGACCTCAGTGCCTTCAAGAAGAGTCAAAGAATAGTGCCCACATCTGCAGTTGAAACAGAGGAACGAGGAACCGATTTACACGGGTCAGACAGATGACTGTGGGTGACAGCCACGTTAAGAGGCTATACCTGTAAGCCCGCCAGGGTTGGCATTTTCAAGAACCAGGCTAAGAAAATCAGCTGAGGAGAGAAGGTGAAAGTGGTTAGAATGAATCATTAACTATTAGGTTAACCCAAGCTGAACTTGGTGATGAAAGAGTCACGGACAGCTGAAATAGTCACACAAAGACTGGCCTGTGAGCACGAAATCTACATCTTAATTGTTTGGGCTCAAAATGTGGCTACTTCCAAGTCATCAAGGTCAATATCAACAGTGATAATTCATGGTTGATAGTACAGATCCTTGATATGATGTGATGAAAATGCACTTTACCTCTGTGGTCTTAACCCCAGGCTAATCATGAGAAAAACATCAGATGAATCTCAGATGAGTAAGACATTCTACAAAACATCTGACCCTATTCCCCGAACTGCCAAGGTCATCACAAACAAGGAAAGTCTGAGAAACTGTCACAGCCCACACAAGCTTCAGGAGGCATGATAACTAAATGTAACATGGTGTTCTGGATGGGATCCTACAACAGAAAAAGGGCATTAGGGGTGCCTGGATGGCTCAGTCCTTAGGCGTCTGCCTTCAGCTCAGGTCATGATCCCAGGGTCCTGGGATTGAGCCTGCATCGGGCTCCCTTTTCAGTGGGAAGCCTGCTTCTACCTCTCTCAATCCCCCTACTTCCGTTCCCTCTCCTGCTGTGTTTCTATCAAATAAATTGATAAAATCTTTTTAAAAAATTAAGAAAGAAAGAAAAAGGACATTAGGCAGAAAATCTGAATAAAGTATTGACTTTAGTTAATAATAATGTATCAATATTGTTTTATTAATAGTAACATATATCATACTAATATATTAAAAATAGAAACTAGGCTTGGGGTATAAAGGAATTCACTATATTACTTTTCCATTTTCCTATAAATCTAAAACAGCTGTAAAAATACAAGGTTTATTGTTTAAAATGCAGTTATTTTTAATTTTTTTTATTTTTTTATAAACATATATGTATTATTAGCCCCAGGGGTACAGGTCTGTGATAAAATGCAGTTTTATTTCACTTACTAACCTTGAGTAAATTACTTAGCCTTTCTGTTCCTCATTGGCTCATCTATAAAATTAGAACAAGAACAGTGGCTATCTCAGAAATTTGTTGTGTAGACTAAATGAATTCATACTAAAATGCTTAAAACAGGTACTAAGCCTCCAGCTAGTATTAGCTGTTGCTATTTTTGAATATTTATAAAGTATAGTAATATTTTACACGGATTGACTAAAATGTGACATACAAATCTGACATATAAAATATTAAACTCTAACTTTGTGAACAAAACTTGAAATAATGAAATTTCCTTCAATAGGTCAAGAATTATGTAATTTCAAAGCTGGCAAGTCTAGTGAAGTATAAACTGTGTTTGTACCATCTACGGTCACATGGTGGGTCATAATGGAAACTGCTGGCCTTCTTAAGAATTCATCCTCAATGGGGCAACTGGGTAGCTCACTCGTCAAGGGTCTGCCTTCTGCTCAGGTCATGATCCCAGGGTCCTGAGATCAAGCCCTGCATCAGGCTCTCTGCTCAGCAGGAAGCCTGCTTCTCCCTCTACCACTCCCCCTGCTTGTGTTCCCTTGCTCACTGTGTCTCTGTCAAATAAATAAATAAAATCTTAAAAAAACAAATTCATCCTGAATTCTGGATTATGGTCTTAGGACCTTACTGCACACTGGCAACCCTGACTTAGGGCCTAGAATTCCTCACAGTGTGAAAAATAAGGGTTGTTATTTCAATATCAAGGTTATTACCTTGATATTGATGATTCTCATCGAGAAAATGTTGGCTAGGATACTGACCTAGTTAAAATAGGAAAACTTTTTTTTTTTTTTAAATAGGAAAACTTTTATTAAAGATTTTATTTATTTAGAGAGAGCATGAGCAGGGAGGGGCAGAGGGAGGAGGGAGAGAATCCCAAGCAGACTCCATGCTCAGCATAGAACCCAATGTGGGGCTCAATCTCACAACCCTGAGATAAGGACCTGAGCCAAAATCAAGAGCTGGATGCTCAACTGACTAAGCCCCCCAACTGCCCCCAAATGATGAACACTTTTATTTATTTTTAAGATTTATTTATTTGACAGACAGAGATCACAAGTAGGCAGAGAGGCAGGCAGAGAGAGAGGAGGAAGCAGGCTCCCTGCTGAGCAGAGAGCCTGATGAGGGGCTCAATCCCAGGACCCTGAGATCATGACCTAAGCCAAAGGCAGAGGCTTTAACCCACTGAGCCACCCAGGCGCCCCATGATGAACACTTTTAAATCACTTAGATGCGTGGCAAGAGAAATTAGCAGAAGCCTAAGGGCTGAGGCTGACACATCTTCTAGTTAGAATGCAACTTATCAAACATATAAGCAACATACAATGCCTTTAACTTCTGTCTGAAACTGTGCAGACCCACTGTGGGTGCTAGGATTTTGTGCAGGTAAAACCACTCAGCTATTTTTCCTTTTTTCTAATAATTCAAAATTTCAGTCTAAGTTCTGAGATCTACCTATGTAACTATTATGAATACTTACATAAGAAATTCTCCATATATTAGGTATATTTCTGTTGTCTTAAATATTTTAAGATATAAATCTATAACATACTCAAATGTTTACTGTGTTTTATTTTTTGTAAATATTATGTAAGAAAAAGAAAAAAACTTGTTCCCAAGTCATATACAAAAATTTGATTGTCAGTGTGGCTTCTTTTGACATTAACAGTGACAGCTTCTGATTTGTTTATAGTAGAAGGGCCACCACCTAAGGAGACTGCTCACTTAATCAAAAAGCTAGGGGCAGGGGTGCCTGGGTAGCTCAGTGGGTTGAGCCTCTGCCTTTGGTTGTAGTAATGATCCTGGAATCCTGGGATGGAGCCCCCCATCCGGCTCTCTGCTCAGCAGGGAGCCTGCTCCCCCACACCCCACCTGCCTCTCTGCCTACTTGTGATCTCTCTCTGTTAAATAAATAAAGTCCTTAAAAAAAAAAAAAAAAGCTAGGGGCAAATAAATGTATCCTTATGACAAAGATCAAATACTCAGCTGAAGGAAGATGTGAAAATCAGATATATTTAATCTAGAAAAAAACAGAGGAGTAGTAGGGTACACACAAATGACATTTCTAAATCTAGAATGATTGTTTTTTGCTTTTTTGCAATAAGATGTTAGGATAGAAATTTCAAACCTTTGCAAATAGAAAGTTGCCTTGACACATTTTCCCTCTTCTATCTAAAAATCAGAGACTTTTTAAAAGTCCATTTCATTTTTGAAATATTTTAGGAATAGTTTGGTCACTGCAGATGTAAACTATTTACTCTCATCTTATTATTTACTTTCTCAAACTTGTTTTTTTTCCTCAAGCTTTTTGATTAGCATTTTTAAAACAACTACATTTAGATTTTTTAAAAAGATCATTGTCTTACTTTTATATCTCCTATATGTAAGAATGTCAATTTTATGTTCTTGAAGTACAAACACAGCAAATCTCTCGCTTAAAAAAGAAAAGGACAGTTTTTTTCTTTCATAATAAACATCCCACTGAGATGACATTTTGATATGGATACTAAAGAATCCATTAACTTGATTTCATTAATCATTAGCTATGCATATTACCTTTACCATAAGGAAGTAAATTATAGCAACCAATGTGTGTATAACCTTTCCAACTTGATACATTGTACATAGATTTTATACTCACATATGTCTGATCTCTCCAGGTAGTAGATACATGTTAAGATTTTTATAACTTATGATGACAGATGAATGTTTTGTTTTTCTGATTTTGTTATAATTGTCTTGATATATTGCATTGATTTTCAAATGGGAAGATGATTACTTTTTAGATTTCCATAAAAATGATAAATCCTTTTACTGTATACATTATTATTCTCTTTATGGCAACAAGTCTCCAAAGAAAATACAAAGTAATGAAACCATACTTACTCAACTGATCTCCATATTAAAATTATTTGTGGTTCTTATTCACTTAATGCCAAGTCACAAACTAATTTAAAATATTTAAAATTAAATACACTAGTTAGTTACCTATATAAAGATATGCCCCTCTTTCCGTTATACAAATGATTATAGACGACTGGTCTATATTTATTATTATTCCAACACCATAGTTCAGAATTCCATGTTCTGAAGGTTAGAAAAGGAGAAGGCAATAAATATCCCCAAGTAAGAGATACTTGAATCTATGAACTCATTTTGTCTTCATCTCTTATGATGCCTATAATTAAGAACCAACATACAAATTACAAGTGTTATCAAAACCTGCCAAGAAATTTTTTAAAAAGAACCCAGTAATCAAATTGGACAAACAACAGCCTTTAAATATTGAGAAATATCTTTGTATGAAGATGAACCAGAAAGATGATTTTCATGCTGTGACTTGTTACATAATATGCTATAGTAGTTTAAACTGATTGAGAAGAAAATTCATTTCAAAGATAGAGCCAGGTTCCAAGGGGGAAGATGCATAAAGTCATTGAGAAATCAACCAATTTTTTCTTTATGTTCTCTCCTCAAACTCACTCTCCCTTCTTATCTCCCTGCTTTCAGCAGCTGACCACATCTAGCCCCTCTGTGTTCCCTGATATTCTCCTGAAGGAATGTGCTTCACTTCCCTAAATAGCACAATTTTCAGTGAAGTGAAGGTAACAGGAATTAGTAGCTGTCATCTCAGAAAGAGACATGCTACTGTATTTCCTGTGTTAGTCTGGAAGGCTGCAACATACAGGACAAAGAGAGATAACCGTAGGAAAAAATACTATTTTAACTACAGTGGTGTAAAAAAAAAAAAATGACTGACAACTACACTGTGCATCTCCTTGTAAAACCTTTCATTTTCATTAAAATTTAAAAATGACTCCGTAATCTGCGGCAAAGTAAAATGTCATCTCTTCTATAGTTTTGCGATGACTATAGAAGGTAAATGAATGAAGCAAACTGCAAGGCAATGATGCATAAAATTGCTACTATATATTATTTTTGAGGCAGAGCCACATCTATGTATGGAACACAAGATATTTCAGAATGATTGCAACTTGCTGTCTTCATAATTTTATGGAATTAAAATTAATATTAGAACATTTTAGTAAAACCCTAGCAAAAGTGCCATATATGCATACCCAGATGTTATATACGGGTATGCATGTAGAGGTATACATATATATATATACACACACATACATATATACTGAATTATTAACACTATAGACCATTTGTCCCCACACCCCATTTCTATCAGTAAGAAAATAATCAACCTGCATGAACTGGAATCAGATTCATTTTCTTCTTCACTAGTGCCATCATCCACTTCTGGTCTATCCAGCCAATGGGCACCGCCACAATCTTCTGCTGTAAACTCAAATGCAGGGACTTCAGAGGTGGATGCCATTGGCCAAGAAGGTGAATTCTGAAAATCCAGTTGGCTGGACCTTCGGTAACCAATTGAAGCCAAAGGCAATTGGAGGCTACATGGATCTAAAAACTTTCTCCCACCGTTTGCGCCAGTCTGTCCTCGATTCCAAAATTCTCCCTGCTGGCTGTCAACTGTAGAATTAGATGATGCTTGATGGCTAAACCACCTCCATCTGATTTTCAAAATCTGCTTCACATCAAACTCTTTACGAGAACCAGACATCCTCAGAGAAACCAAGTGATCGTCTAGGCAACGGGCAGAAAGCACTGCACCCAGATTTTGTGCATCCGACCAAGACAAGAGAAGTCTATGCCCTCCTGTACACAACAAACAGATTGAAAGGCAATAAATCACGTTCACATATATATCTGCATTAACTTTTATATCAAGAGAGCAGATGATAAAGAACAAAGGAGAATGAATAGCGATGCAACACAGTGGAACATTCCGTTCAATCAGAGCAAACTCTCATCCACCTATCCTGAAGCAGCTCGACCACTTGCCCCCCTCTCTTTTCCCATACTGACCATTAGCTCTCACAAACACTGACAGCATTCATTAAAGTCCTTTCAAATGCAGAACACCACCCTCTTTTCTTAAACCACAAATGACAGAAACAGAAAGCACTATCCCGTGGCAATATCTCAGTCTGGGGCTGCTCAGTGGATTAACTCTTCCATTGCTGAAACCAGGAATTTATTCCAGAACATTTTCCTTTGTACATAAAAATCACTGGGAAACAAAAATGTTTCTGGTTTCAGACTAAATTCCCAGAGGAGATATCACAAAATCATCATTTTTTTTTTAAAAAGCATGTTTTCATTAGATGAGTTACAGTGACTTTCAAGCTGTGCTCTGTAGATGGCAGGAGGAGGGGGAGGGAGACAAAGGTGGGGCTCCTGTTCGTTGCTCTCCGCTTCTATCTTCTTCCTTCAGGAAAGGAATGTATTTAATTAATACAGTAAGATCTGGGGTAAGATTTCATTTGGGCAAAGATTAGGAAGAGGGAGAAAGAAAAAGTCTGAAAACTACAGAGGATCAAAATATGACAGTACTTACTCTTTTTCCAAAGAAATAACTGGAAGCCAATATTGCTCTATAGTTAGGATTGGGCTGCTTTGACTTAGTATAATTTCTGAATTTGTATGACACAGTTTAGAAAGAGGAAAGTGTGGCTCAAGAAAGCTACCAAGGACTGGGACAGGATTATTTCTTGGGTGTACAAGTATTTTAATGGTGCCCTCTATTGTTAGCAAAACAAAACAAAGGTCTGAACATAGTTATAGTTAAGGCAAACTGATAAAGCGAATTAAAAAAAAAACAAACAATCAAAATTTAAAATACTGAGTAGTCACTGTGAGCCAGACACCCAGGTAGGCCTGCAGGGAGACACAGTCACATAACCTCTTGGTTCCTACCTTCAAAAAGAATTAAATCGAGTTACTGAAACAAAAAGTACTTGGTAATTTAAATAGAAGACACATTATAAAGCTGCAATATTAATATACTGTTATCTAAAAATACCGAATGGAAGTTTTCAGGGTGTTCAACATCTAATGCTGTTTCGCTTGAAAGGCAATGCCTATTCATCAACAGACCAAATAAAGGCTACTTTGGAGGCTTATAAAAATATTGGGAGGCATAGGTCTTAACCTCACACAGCTCTTCAGAAGAATAAAACTTCCTCAGAGAAAAAAGAACAAGAGGCATGAAAAACCATCTACAATTTTGTGGCCAGTATGGTAGAACAAACGGTAAATACTATAAGAAAGAGGAAACAGATATGGGGATGGTGTGGGGTGGGATGCGCCGGTTTCATTAGAAAGAAGGTCTCTGGGAATAGTAAGCTGTATAGAAAGAACGAGGATATTTAATAAAGGTAGAAAGATACTAATAAAAGCATGAAGTGAGCATATTGACAAAGAAAGCAGCGGGGGGGTGTGGGGGGATAACAGCCTGATCAGCCAGCCAGACACACCTAATTAATTTTAAGGAGTAGTAAGACATAAACTGGAATGAATATGATAAGATAAAATGCCTTGGGCATAAAGCAAAGGTGTAAAGACTCACAGGCAATATTAAGTGGACCGTTGAACAGGGCAGTGCATTAGAAAATTAATTTGGCAGTGGTCAGCAGGAGCCATTCAAGAGGAAAATGATATTCTCCCTGTCTGCTCACCTCTGTCACACTCCTTCCAATCAACAATTCCAACTCCACTCTGTCCAACTTTAGTTCTATTTTCCAACAAGGACCCGCCGCTTCATCAGTTGGGATAGAGTCTACATTATGTTACTCCCTCTTTTATATGCTATTTGTGTCCCAAGGTCTCTGGGTTTAAGATCTTACTGATCCTTCAAGGTCAGCACAGGTACCTCTGCCTGCAGAGAGGTTCCTCCCATTCCTCTAGCCTTGTGATTCTCAACAGGGGTAGAGCCTCCGCTCCTGTCCCCCAAATTGGCTTCTGGGGGCGGGGGGAGGAGGGGAGAGTAGGGGGAGGAATGAACTTGTAGTTGCTGGATGACCAGAGAGTGCCACGGCATTGAATGGGTGGAGCCCAGAAATGGCAAATGTCCTGCAGTGCATGGTACGGACCCACGTCATGGAGAGATGTCCCTGCGGTAATTCATCAGCATCTTGTCATCGTCGTCATTCAATTTTACATAAAGAATTCTTATCTCACCGGTGTTTGGAAATTCATCTGTGTTCTTGTCTGTAGCAGCTGATAGTTGGTTTTTATGGCTATACGGTATTCCACTATATAAATATATAACCATCAAAATATATTCTACTGCTCAGACATTTTAGTTGTTTCTTGTTTTAGACTTTTACAAGTAATGCTGCTGTGAACACTCTGGTCCATATTATCAGATGCACATGTATATGCATCCCTATTGTGTGTGTATGTATATATGTGTATACATAAGTGTGTGTATATACATATATATATATACACACACACAGAAATAAAACTGCTAGATTATAAGGTATGCATATGTTCAACTTTGGCTGTTCTTGCTGATTTATGCTCCTACAACTGTATGAGAATTCCAGCTACTCCACATGCAGCCAATACTGGTACTGTCCATCTTTAATTTTAGTCTCGCTGATACAGGTGCACAGTGGAATCCCATTTGATTTTTTACTTTACATTTCTCTGGTTATTAATATTGTTGGGTAACTTTTCATGTTTACTGGGCATCTGGATATCCTCTTGGTGAAAGGGTCTTTGCTTAGTTTTCTTCATTTTTTTTTTCCTATTAAGTTATGTACATCTTTTTGATTTGTTAGAGCCCTTTTTATTTCTATTAGGAGTCCTCTATTAATATAATTTTAATGTAAACCACCATTTTCCCACTGAATTGAGGTATTACTTTTGTTATTAAGTAGCATCTCACGTATTCAGAGATCAATTTTGGGGTACTAATTCTATTTGTCTACTGTTTACTATTTGTCTTTTTAAGCCAACAGTACAGTGTTTTAATTATAACCTATCATAAGATGTTTAATATTTTTTTAAACAAGTTCCTATCTCCATATATATCCTTTTTTTAAACAGCTGGGGCACCTGGGGGCTCAGTCAGTTAAGCATCTGATTTGATTTCAGCTTAGGACATGATCTCAGGGTCCTGGGATTGAGCCCCATGTCAGCTCTGTGCTCTGCAGGGAGTCTGCTTGGTATCTTCTCTTTCCCTCTCCCTCTGCCCCTGACCACCTAAAATAAATAAGTAAATCTTAAAAAAAAATACTTTTTAAAGTTAATTTTAGATATTAACCTTTGTATACACTTTAAAGTAGTATTAGCCAATCCTTTCCTCAACAAAAAGCCCCGACCCTATTGAGATTCTAATTGGAATTGCATTAAATCTACATGTGAATTGGAATGACTGGCATTTTATGATACTATGGCTTCACATCTAAGCAAATATGTCCTTTAGTTCATTCAGCTCAGACTCACCAATAAAATTTTAAAATCTTTTGACTATAGGTTCTGTGCTTTTCTTACTAAATTTTTTTTATCAAGTTCTATTCCTTTCTTTTTTTTGTCACCGTAGTAAATAAAGTAATTTTTTTAAAGTTTCATTTCCCCATGGTTATTTCTACTATAATGAAAGTGTTGAGTACATTTATCTTGTATCCAGTCATTTTTCACACTTCCTCATTAGTTACAGTTTTTGCATTGGTGCTCATTTCTCATTACGTTAAGTTACAGGTACCTTCGAGACTCCTAAGTGGAGGTGTCAGACAGCTGGGATAAATGTTCCTGGAGCTCAGATCCAAGCTCCAAAAAACTCTAACAGAAGTCTAATGGTGGAGAAGCTGCCAAAGGAGACTGAAAAGGAATAACCGATGAAGTAGAGGAAAATCCTCAAGGTCTGGTGTCAGGCAAGTCAAAGGATAAAGCTGTTTCATGGCCAAAGGCATGGCCACAGTGTCAAGTAAGAGGGTGACTACCACCTACAAAGAAAAATGTCCACGGGAATTGTCAACATAAAGATTTTGCCAAATGAGATAGGAGCTGTTTCAGTAAAGGGATGGGGACAAAGCCAGCCTGTGGTGCATTTAAGAGTCAAGGGAGTATGAGAGGAGTAAGAAAGAACATGTTCAGAAAATCTGAACAGTGAGACTGCAGAATGGGATTATAGCTGGAAGAGGTGAGGGATCAAGGCAATGGATTTGCTTACTTGTCTATTTGTTGATTTCTTAAAAAACATGGAACACAACCAGAATGATGAGAATGATCCAGCCGGAAGATGAGATTGAAGACTGCAGGGGGAAGGGAGAAGCACTGAAGCAAAAAACAGTGAAGACTTTGATTAAAAGGGAAGGAATGGCACCTGAGTGCAGTGGATGGCTTCGACAGTCATAGGGGGAGGGATGCTTCTTCTGCTGTAAGATTTATAACTTTCTAAATGTGTTGATTATTTAAAAGGAAAGGCATACATTAAGCAGTCTACTCAAGATGAAAATCAAATCAGCCCTCTAAAAGGAGTCATGAAATAATAAAGATCAGAGGAGAAACTAAAGAACTAAGAAATAAAATGACAGAATTAATAAAGATCCAGCTCTTAAAAAATTTGCCAGTGTATTCTCTTACCTTCTAGTAAATACAATCAAAGGAAAAACAAATTAGAACTTAGAGGATAAAATAAGTTATAATAAAATAGAATATTTAAATAAAATAGTTAAAAAATAAAAGACTAATATGGCTCCAAAAATTTTAGATGTCAAATTGAATAAGGGAAATGCTGACAAATGGAGAGAATTTAGGCAAGTGAAGTTGGAAAATAGTCTTCAAAGACAGAATTTTCTCAAAATCGCTTACAGCTAGACCTCTATTTCATAGTTTTTCCTAAGGTTAAGCTTGTCTAAGCATGGGTACTTTGGGGAAAAATCTTCATTCTGACCAAAAAGTTCAAAAATTATCTATTGATACAGTAGCTTATTATAGCCCCCATGTTAGAAAGAGCTTTACAAAAATTATTTCCCAGCTTTAACTCAATTCTTGGGCCATACTTTATGAAAAATATGTAGTAAGCTTAAGAATTAATGCTTTCATGTCATGAAATTCAGCATTTTTAAAAAGGTTTTATTTATTTATGAGGCAGAGAGAGAGCACGCAGGGGGAGGAGCAGAGGGATAAGGACAAGCAGACTCACACTGAGCACAGAGCCCATCGCACGGCTTGATCCCAGGACCCTGATATCATGACCTGAGCAGAAATCAAGAGTCGGTTACTTAACTGACTGAGCTACCCAGGCGCCCCTCAGCATATATTTAAATAACATTTTTTCTTCTGCCCCATCTACTTTTGCCAAACAATATAAAATTGTTGCTCAAAAATCTAGCCAGCTCTGATGAGAAGTACTCTTTACAGCAATTATTTTTACAAGATCAATACATATTAAAAGTCATTATATTGTTAAATTATAAAAATGATATACACAGACTATTCCATATAAATTAGATCCCTCCCTGTTCCCTATCCCCCCAACTCTTGAAATTCTTTCATAGCACTTACCATCGCCTAGCATACTAGATGTTTATTCCCTTATTTACAGTCTTTATCCTTACTACAAAGTAAGCTTCAGCAGAGCTTTTGTTAATCACTATAGCCTTAGTACTTAGCATGGTACTTGGCAGACAGTAGGTGACCAATAAATGTATCCAACAATTATAAGAGCAATAATAAAAAATAGACATTTTCAAAATTGTAATATAAAGAATCTAATTTTTAAAATATTAGAGAACATTGGGATGCCTGGGTGGCTCAGTTGGTTAAGCAGCTGCCTTCGGCTCAGGTCATGATCCCAGCATCCTGGGATCGAGTCCCACATCGGGCTCCTTGCTCGGCGGGGAGCCTGCTTCTCCCTCTGCCTCTGCCTGCCTCTCTGTCTGCCTGTGCTCGCTCTCTCTCTCTCTAACAAATAAATAAATAAAATCTTAAAAAATAAAAAAATAAAATAAAATATTAGAGAACATTTACTTCTAGTAACAAACCCTTTTCAGTATCTTTTCAACTTAAGAGAAAAACCACAATATGTTACTCTAGGAATTTTTTTCTTCTTTTTTTTTTTTTTAAGATTTTATTTATTTATTAGAGAGATGGAGAGACAGCAGAAGTAGGCAGAGCAGCAGGCAGAGGGCAAGGGAGAAGCAGGTTCCCTGCTGATCGGGGAGTCCTATGCAGGGCTCGATCCCAGGACCCCAGGACCACGACCCGAGCCGAAGGCAGAGGCCTAACCGACTGAGCCACCCAGGTACCCCAGAATTTCCTTTTTCTATTTCATTCTTTAGGCATGAAATTTTTGTCACTTTGAAATCTAATGACTAAATAGCAGATGTCTTTTCAGACTGACCAACATTTTCTTCAAACCAATTATCCAATTATATTCCGTACTTCTCTATTTTTTTTCCCCTCTCTTCTATTTTAATAAGTTGGGCTTACTTAAACCTGAGATACAGCTCAAACTATTTAAAATAGGCAAGTTCCAATTCTGAATACATTTTTCAAAATGTACTTAAGGAATTCACATGCAATTTCTGCTGCAAATCTGCTCAAATATTCATTTGTAAATTTACAAGATGACTCTGCTCATTATTGTAACAGCAACAGTGAAATGTCATGAAGACAGACTGCAGACAAGCTCACTTCAACAATGTGACTCTGAAAGGCACAGCTTCACTCAACAATAAAAATCAAGGCTACTGAGGAATGGGGTTATATGGGTAATCATTATTTTACAAACCTCTCTTCACATAGCGTTTTTAAGACAACAGTATTTGTTTATGGAGTAATCATTTCTAATGAATCTATTCCTGTAGTTTCGAGTGTGTAATATAGATCACATAAAACACTTCAAGAACTGGGATGCCTGGGTGGCTCAGAGGGTTAAGCCTCTGCCTTCGGCTCAGGTCATGATCTCAGGGTCCTGGAATCGAGTTCCACATCCGGTTCTCTGCTCAGCGGGGAGCCTGCTTCCCCCTCTCTTTCTCTGACTGCCTCTCTGCCTACTTGTGATCTCTCTCTCTGACAAATAAATAAGTAAAATCTTAAAAAAAAAAACAACACTTCAAGAATTAAGTTTTCCCTCGAATATGAGAGGAGTTACCACACATGATTTCAAAGAATCCTTTAAAGTGTGATGTTCCAGGATACTTTCAAAACTTGGTCAAAACAGGTCTTTTATCAGAATTTGGCTTAAACACTAGGAAACTAATATAATTCTGCTAACACTTAAATTCCACTAACATTTAAAAATGATGGCAGAAAATATTTACACGGATTAAGCCCCTCGTGGGCTCTCTGGTCAGCGGAGAGCCTGCTTCCTCCCCCCCACTTCCTGCCTCTCTGCCTACTTGTGATCTGTCAAATGAATAAATTAAATTCTTAAAAAAAAAAAAAAGAAATATTATCAGATAGCCTGTACCTCTTCTCCAACTCCATAAAAAGCAAATGTTATAAATGTAAAACAAAAAATCCTGTTTATGTAAATTCAACACATCTTTGTGCTATATGCAGAACGAACTTAAAGGTGAGAAAACAGACAATAAAATCGATTAGGGCAGGGACCACTATATCCCTAACAACTCCTAACAAGCATGGCATTCAAATATTTACCACATTTAAATCAAAGAATAAATGAATAAATGAACAACACAGATCTTGATTTGAAAGATCTTAAAACCTAACAGAGGGGTTTTGAATGAATCCCTTGATGAATTATCAAGGAGGAAGTGGGTCCTTTATCTGGGAGAGGATGAGGTTCTTGTGTCAATTTAGAGGTATATTTCAAAAAAATCTGGCATTTACTCTCGACAAATAAAATATATATCTACATATTTTTTTTAAAAAATTGGCAACAGGGCACCTGGGTGGCTCAGTGGGTTAAGCCTCTGCCTTCGGCTCGGGTCATGATCTCAGGGTCCTGGGATTGAGCCCTGCATCGGGCTCTCTGCTCCGCGGGGAGCCTGCTTCCCCCGCCCCCCACCTCCTTGTGATCTCTCTCTCTCTCTCTCTCTCTCTGTCAAATTTAAAAAAAAAAAAAATTGGCAACAGTGAAGAATGGATTTGTGAAAGAAGAGACCATGAGTAGGGAGGCCAGTTAGAAAGCTCTTCAAGGTGGGCACCTGGGTGGCTCAGTCGGTTAAGCATCTGCCCTTAGCTCAGGTCATGATCCCAGGGTCCTGGGATTGAGTCCCATATGGGGCTCACTGCTCAGTGGGGAGCCTGCTTCTCCTTCTCCCTCTGCCTCTCCCCACATATGCTTGTGCTGTCTCTCTAATAAATAAATAAAATCTTTTAAAAAACTCTTCAGGGACGCCTGGGTGGCTCAGTTGGTTAAGCGGCTGCCTTCGGCTCAGGTCATGATCCCAGCGTCCTGGGATCGAGTCCCGCATCAGGCTGCTTGCTCGGCATGGAGCCTGCTTCTCCCTCTGCCTCTGACTGCCTCTCTCTCTGCCTGTGCTTGCTCTCTCTCTAACTAATAAATAAATAAAATCTTAAAAAAAAAAAAAAAAAAAAACTCTTCAAGGGGCGCCTGGGTGGCTCAGTGGGTTAAAGCCTCTGCCTTCGGCTCAGGTCATGATCTCAGGGTCCTGGGATGGAGCCCCAAATCGGGCTCTCTGCTCAGCAGGGAGCCTGCTTCCTCCTCTCTCTCTGCCTGCCTCTCTGCCTGCTTGTGATCTCTTTCTGTCAAATAAATAAATAAAATCTTAAAAAAAAAAAAACTCTTCAAGATAAGAGGTATAGTTTAACCTTAGCTAGAGGCAACAAGATCTGAAAGAGAGATGGGCAGTAAAGATATTATAGAGACAGAACTTATAGAATGTTTGTGGCAAATGGACATGAAGCAGTCAAAGACAACAGCATTTTCAAACCTGGGTGATTGAAAGAATGGTAACATCAACATAAAGAAGGAAGTAAGAAGGCTACAGTTTCAGGAGGGTTGAGTGTAGCTCTAAATAAATTTCATTTTAATTATGTAATCTAACAACCAAATAGAGGAATAGGGGGATGGTGTCTTACCTACCTTATAGTTAAATATCAATCTATCTAAGAAATCAGAAATTTAGATGGACCCTGGGCTGTTAACACTCATTATCTTTCCATTCTTTCCACTAGTTACAACACATGGCATCAACATTTCTTTTGTAATAATAATAATAATACCCTAGAATACAATCTGAAATACAAAATAAGGATTCTAGCGCAATGTTACATCTTTCACTTTGTCAAAACTAATTGGGAAACACCTCTGATTCAATCCATAAATGAAAATTAAAAATAAATATTGAGGGGCTCAGTGGGTTAAGCCTCTGCCTTCGGCTCGGGTCATGGTCTCAGGGTCCTGGGATCGAGCCCCGCATTGGGCTCTCTGCTCGGTAGGGAACCTGCTTCCCCCTCTCTCTCTGCCTGCTTCTCTGCCTCCTTGTGATCTCTGTCTGTGAAATAAATAAATAAAATCTTTTAAAAAAATCTTACAAAAAAAAACACTATAAAAAAACTGGTTTGTAAATAAACACAACTAATTTTCGGTGAGTACCCAAATCATTAGGTAAACACAGAGTTGTCCCCAGAATCGGGCACCCTATTTAGCTGTGAGCATTTAGTTGGCCCTGGGGATCAGTAAGGACAATTTACAGAGAGAAGAGAGAGCACAAGGTTACAGCTATGAATCAGTTCAGAGGAAGCCAGTTGAGGGTGCTTCTGCTGTTATTTTCCCACATTATTACTTATTAATGGTAGCCTACATGATAGAGCAGAAAGCTGGAGTCAGTACTAAGCCACTCACCAGCTAGCTGTATAATTCGGGCAAATCACCGCTTGGGTCTTCAGTTTTCTTTTCGGTTAAATGGGATTAAGTAAATAGCACAGGCAACTATTAAGGATTTGGATTTCTAATAGCAGCTATTATTTCCTAAGTGCATAAATGTGCATGAGAATACATGAAGTCTCTACACTGAATGGGTCTTTTGTGGTCTCACACACTCTGGCAAACAGGGGTCATTCCTCTCTCCCCTTCCATATGAGGACACTGAAGTCAAATGAGGTTACAGATATCTGCTGAGTAGCAGGGTTCAGTGTGAAGCTGGGATTGACTCTAAAGGCCACACACTTCAAGTATAACACATGGCTTCATGCTTATAAAATATTCTCATTTGGAACTCATAACTACTGTGTGAGAAGGTAAGAGTATGCATTAACCCCCACTGTCCAAACTGGGAAGCAGATTCCCAATATGGCTGGCTTGTACAAGGTTACATATCAAGGAGTAGTAGGGCAGACTTAAATTCTTTACCAAAAAGATCTGACCAAAATAAAAGCAAATAAGGCACTAAGAGAGAGAGAGAGAGAGAGAAAATAGTCCTTAAAGAACACATCACTCCCAATTTAGCAAAATACTAAGTTCATCATAATTGCCATTAAATGCCAAAGTGGTCTTTATTTCTAAAGTACAAGAGCCTCCCAGATTTCTCCCCACTTGACTCCTTCCCAATTTCTGTCACTAATTCTTATTGGGCAAAGTACAGATCCACAGTAATATGTATTGAAAGTATCTTTTCATCCCTCAACTGCTTATTGGTACTAATATCTGGTAGTAAAGCAAGCAACATTAAAAAAAAATAAGTTAAACTAATATTATATGGCCTTTTTATCCCTGAACTCATCTGTAACAGTTATCACAGTTGCTACTATGAAGACCACAGCATAATTATAACAAAAGGTTTACTTTTTTAAAAAGCCCTTTCACTTGATGATAGGTTAAAAAAAAAAAAAAAGAGGGGCACCTGGGTGGCTCAGCGGGTTAAGCCTCTGCCTTCGGCTCAGGTCATGATCCCAGCATCCTGGGATTGAGCCCCGCATCGGGCTCTCTGCTCAGCCGGGAGCCTGCTTCCCTCTCTCTCTCTCTGCCTGCCTCTCTGCCTACTTGTGATCTCTGTCTGGCAAATAAATAAATAAAATCTTTAAAAAAAAAAAAAGGAAAGATTTTCTTGCCATTCACTCAGATTTTGTGAATTTTGGTATATATTTGCTGTGGCACAAGGATGAAGACTGTTATGCCACTGAGATCATGGCAAACCACACAGTCCTACTGATCCTTTATGGCTGGCATGTGCTGTGACACCCAACTGTCTTATGTGCCATAAAAAGTAATAATCTGGATAACCATCAGTTTGTCTTTTACTGACCTGAACCAAACCCAGTATTTCTATCTTCTGTGTAGCTTTATGGTGATGGAGGAAAATATAGGAATCAGTCAGTACTCTCTAGACACAAATATAATCAAGCAAAATTAGCTGGGTTCTCTGTACACATAATGAGCCAACCACAGATCAAAGTTGAGTCTGCTGCAGAACAAATCAGATTTTATACGTTGTGTATTATCCGGAACAGCAAAATTTGGGTAAGGGTAGTAAAGGGCAATGTAAGCAATAGAGAAAAATGCGAAGCACTATTTCTCAGCTGCCTGTAATTAGAAACAGTTAATCAATACAAATGTTATACCAGTTAACCATGATAAAGAAGTTCCCTGGCTTCCCCTACAGCTAGACATTAAAAAAAAAAAAAAAAAGCCACCAATTCATTCGACTCCAGCAAAAAGCAAAATGAATTATGTCAGTGAGTCAAATGGCCATCAGTGGACCAGTGGAGGCTAAATTTATTTCTCAGTATTAATTCAGTGTTGTTATGAGGCAGGTCAGAGCAGGCCTCCCAAACCCCTCATCCCTGGGGATGGAGGGGAACATGACAAATTTAGGACGAATGGGTCAGGCCCCTCCAAAGCACCATGCTGAATCTGTTCTAAACTCCTGTGGAGCAGGAGCATTGTGTATTCCTTCTTTCTGCTTATCACAGAAATATCTCCCCAAAGAAAGGCAAATATTAAGTAAAAGTGACCCAACCAGGGACACCTGGGTGGCTCAGTTGGTTAAGCCACTGCCTTCGGCTCGGGTCGTGATCCCAGGGTCCTTAGATCGAGTCCCACATCCGACTCCTTCATCAGTGGGGAGCCTGCTTCTCTCTCTGCCTCTGTCTGCCGCTCTGCCTGCTTGTGTTCGCTCGCGCGCTCTCTCTCTCTGACAAATAAATAAATAAATAAAATCTTAAAAAAAAAAAAAGTGAACCAACCAGACTCAGTCTAAATCTCTCCTCCACTCTCCACTATAGCCAAAGGAACCTTCCAAAGTCCAATTCATGACCATATTACTTTTACTTAAAACTTTTGTTTTCCATCACCGACAAGCTCAATAAAAGCTAAGATCTGTAGGATGGAAACCAGTGTTTCTAACAATCTAGGTTTCTGCTACCTTTCCAGCCTTGCTTTCCTCTCAACTTCTCTTATGTCACATTTTTTCTCTTATAAAAAGAGTTAAAACACACCACATCAAAGGAAGCAAATGAGTATTACTGAATACTTCCCAAATGAAAAGGGCTATGGAAGATACTACGAATAATGTAAGTGTGAATGGAGTTAAATCTCATTCCCTTCTGCATTTAACCTTCGGTTAACTCTCTTAGCCCTGTTCCCTGGTGAACTGATAGAAGTATATAGGCCAACTATGTTACCAGACAACATTGCTTATAGTAAAAATGATTAGTAAATTTGCACCTGGACTCAGAGGAACTATAAATAAACTATAAATACCTCATAGGAAGCCCACAGCTTTGTCTTCCCTGAGTGTGATGGCTCTCGTGACTGTCATATCCCTTATGGGGTCCCTGGAAGCTAAGTCGATGGGAGCTATATGGTATATGGTCTCCTGGGAGACACGAGATTTTTTTTTTTTTTTTTCAAACCAAGAGAGCTCCTGCATCTACCTTCTGTGAGCTTTCTCTCCTTCAGCTGAGCTTTCACTCGGAGCAAGGACTCGCAGATGGCTTCAGGAACTGCTTCCCCAGACTGCTGTGAGGATCACAACCACTGATGAGGAACATTTGATGCTGCCTTCCTGGCAAGCTGTGGTTCCTGCCTGCTACCCTTCTAAGTAAACAAGCCTACGGTAGTTTTCTGTTTAGCTGAACCTAGAAAGACACGTCCTTTTTCATAGCAAGAAGAGTAAAAGAACGCCTTAAAACGGCATTCCAGAAGTTCTACAATCTGTACCCAAACTCCTCCCTCTCTGTCTGCTCTTTTAGGTTAGTGTATATCCCAGACAAATAAAACACACAGCCTTTACTCACTCTCTCTGTTCTTATTCCTTTCCTGGGGATCCTGTCTTTCAGGGAACATATACTACCTCCCTTTAGTCCATTCCTTCAGCCATCTGCGGAGATGAAGCTATGGGTATTCACAACCAGAGAGAAAGGAGATATTGGGAGGTAAAAAAAAATGCAAGGGGGGGGGGCGCCTGGGTGGCTCAGTGGGTTAAAGCCTCTGCCTTCGGCTCAGGTCATGATCCCGGGGTCCTGGGATGGAGTCCCGCATCGGGCTCTCTGCTCAGCGGGGAGCCTGCTTCCTCCTCTCTCTCTCTGCCTGCCTCTCTGCCTACTTGTGATCTTTGTCTGTCAAATAAATAAATAAAATCTTTAAAAAAAAAATGCAAGGGAACTTTGCTAAGAGAAGCTAAGTGTACACACTTACAGAAAAAGAATGGAAATTACTGAGAATAAAAAATAGGTTGAAGTTGGTGGAGAGATATGGCAATAGCAGGTTGAAGTGTAAAATGTCCAGATAGTTATCAAGACCAACTGTAGAAAAGAGCAGAGCAGGGCAGTATATTGAATGCTTCCTTCTTTCCTGCATTATTAGCCATGGGGAGAAACCAGGGAGCCCTGGATGGGCATCAAAAGCAGGTGACTTGTAAGAGTTAGATGATTCAATAACCCTTGGGAGAGGGAGGAAGGGATGGAGGAAAGGATTACAAAGGAGATGGCGGTTATCAGCAGCTCAGGTAAGGGGCGGTGTTGATACAAGTGCTCCAACTCTACCTTCTTACCCATTATCCTCATCAGCCTGCCCAGTGGAATTTGCAAGCTGATGTTAATTGTGTCGTAGAACTTTCATTGGCATCACAGCTTTCTTTAATCCCAAACTATTAGAACTGCCTCCTTTTCTATTACAAAGTTGCCAAATACCCTAACTTTTTATACTTTAGGATCAACTCCATTATTTCTGAACTCTGCTTGTGGTTAACAAGATGTAATCAAGATGTGGCACTTAGACAAAAACATCAGTTCTTCTGGACTTGCTAAAGGCTCTAGTAGGTTTTCTTGAAGTGTGTGAATTCTTAGGTTAAAACACCTATTTGAAAGCAAAATAAAGAAAATCAGTCAACAGAGAAAAAGAGGAATGAAGTACACTCGAAGAGAGACACTAGCAAGATATCATAGAGATATGGAGAAGGAAAAGAGCTCCAGCTTTTTAAAAAAATATTTTATTCATTTATTTGAGAGAGAGAAAGAAAGTGAGAGATGGCACAGGGGGAGGGGGAAGGGGCAGAGGGAGAAGCAGACTCCCCATTGAGCAGGGCCCAATCTGGCTTGACCCCAGGACCCTGGGATCATGACCTGAGCTGAAGGCAGCCGCTTAACCAACTGAGCCACCCAGGCACCCCTCCAGCTCCCAACTTAATGTTATTGATGTCAGCTGGCACTGAGACTGAGCTGTATTCCCTGCTCTTGGACTCTGTGACATAAAGCTATATCTTTCTTTTAACAAAATATTCTTTTTGGTTAAGCTAGTTTAATTTGTCACCAAAAAGTCCCTAAGCCAGAAACAGTGATTGGGGAAAAGTGTATACATAATCAGGTTTTATCATATTGAAAGATTCTATTAATGTTGTTTTAAAAAGAAAGAGAGCACTCAATTATAGCTATTTTATTTGGGGCTGTTAAATTTCCCATTCATCTTTTTATTATCACAGGATCTAACATAGTGCCTTATACACACCACATTTAACACATTTAAATGTTTATAGAATGAAAAAATAAATGTTTATTGAAGGAACCTATAATTAGAAAAGAATGAAATCTACTTGGTCAAAATAGTTTGCCTAATTATGGAGTCTTTGAAAGCATTTCATCTCTAATTAATAAAAAATATTCTTTGCAATTCTCATTAGCATAATTCTATGATTAAACATACATACACACAAAAAAATGCTGTATTCTGTGCTCTAAATACTAAAAGCATAATTTGGATTTCATTTATTCAGATTTTGTTAACTCATGGGACTGTAAAGCCTGCTTAGTGTAGTCATTAAGACTACAGGCAGACGGGGAGCCTGGGTGGCTCAGTGGGTTGGAGCCTCTGCCTTCAGCTTGGGTCATGATCCCAGGGTCTGGGATTGAGCCTCGCATCCGGCTCTCTGCTCAGCAGTGAGCCTGCTTCTCCTTCTCTCTCTGCCTGCCTCTCTGCCTACTTGTGATCTCTCTGTCAAATAAATAAATAAAATATTAGAAAAAAAAAAAGACTACAAGCACACTCTTCCAGTTCTCCTCCTTCTGGGTATAGGATAGAACTGCATTTCTCAACCTCCTTGAAGCTGGATGTAGCCATGATTTCTTCGGCCATTAAAATGGCAGTGGAGGGCGCTTGGGTGGCTCAATGGGTTAAGCTGCTGCCTTCGGCTCGGGTCATGATCTCAGGGTCCTGGGATGAGTCCTGCATCGGGCTCTCTGCTCAGTGGGGAGCCTGCTTCCCTCTCTCTCTCTCTGCCTGCCTCTCTGCCTGTGATCTCTCTCTCTGTCAAATAAATAAATAAAATCTTTCAAAAAAATTAAGTTAAAAAAAAAAAAAAAATGTCAGTGGAAGTTACACATGTCCCTTCCAGGCAGAAGCCTTTAAGAGCCAAGGTGCAATTCATCACCTCCTTCCACCCCTCTATACTAGCAATTATGGAAGCCTGTGTGAAGACCAAGGCTCTGATAAACTGGGACTCCGAATGACTACCTGGACCCCAGTTCTCATGTTGACGCTAACTGCACACGTCCTGTAACTAAGATACCTTTTTCCAAACTGCTGAGATGTGAGGGTCTTTTGTTACAATAGACTAATTCACCCTACCTGGCATATTCAGCAAACACTTCTCTCATACATGGAGTAAAAACAAGGACTAGCTCTGGCCTTTAATTTGCCTTCAGAATAGTAACATTCTGTATAGCACTGCAACATTTATAGAATGCTTTCTTATAGCAGTGCACCTCATCTTCCAGACTCTCAAAATCCAAACACAGCAACTGAACGGAGTCAGATCCATTTTTGGACCAATCCCTCCTTCTCTCAATTCCCACTACCTGCTATCTGAAACTCAGGGACCAAATATATTTTGGAGGAGGTGCTATTCCTTGCCTTTCAAGCCCTTGCCATCTGAACTCGGGAGTGAAAAAAAATTTAGACATTAAAGGATCCTTGATCATTATTTTACTGGTTCCCTTAAAGCTGTTTTGCTACTACAATACCTCTTAGACCCTCAATGTCCATAGAATGAGCTGTGCGCTGTCATTATTCTAATTTTACAAACAAGGAAAAAGATTCAGGGAGGTTCATAAACTTGCTGGGAACCTTACATGTTAGCGGCACAATCCCAGAGTTTCAAGCTTCAAATCCCTTGCTCTTTCCATTTCCACTATGTACCATGCTTTCTAAGGTCTCTCACAGCTACAGAATTCCAGGATTTGATACTAAATTAATAGTGTCAATAGTGTTGATTTTTTTTAAAAAACATGCTAATCACATATTTACATCCAAGAATAATTAAGGTCATTCTTTAAGCAATTCTACTTGGCTGAACATAGTCTAATTCAGAATCCTGAGTGCCCTGAAGCACAGAACAGGAAGAAATCCTAGAGATCACTTGGTCCTAGAGGCAATTTGCAGAACAATGAAGAACTAGGAAAGAATTCAGGGGGAAGGTAGCCTTTTCTTTTGACATACAGTCTACTTAAAATTCTGACTTTTAGATTATCTTCACTTTGGTTCTTACCAAATCCGCTAACCTCAAACTCTTTGCTCTCCCAATTTTTATCAAATCTCAGTTTAAGAAATACTTGTGAAAGATTGCCTGTCCATCCATTTCTATAGGTTCAATGGTTCTAAGTAGTCAAATAAATTTGGAAAAGGTCACCGAATATAGCTTCCTTTAAAAGAGTCATCTTTCACATTAGCCAAGAAATTGAGTAAAAAACTATTGAAATTTGTCTAACCCAGCTATTTCAAAGTTATATGAGTTCAGACTCTTATTTCAAGAAATAAACTACTGATTGTCACTTCTTAGAACAGTTTGGGAAATTCTGTTCTAGTTAATTCTGAATGTTATGACTGGATCAAGTTAAGCCTTCAGGGAACTAGATCTCTAGAGTTTTATTCCTGCCCTACATTGATGAACACTGTCTAAAATTCATTACTTTCTGTAGGGATTTTTTTTTTAAGATTTTATTTATTTGACACAGAGAGGAAGAGAGCGAGAGAGCAAGCACAAGCAGGGCGAGTGGGAGAGGAAGCAGGCTCCCTGCACAGCAGAGAGCCCGAAATGGGGGCTAGATCTGGGGATCCTGGGATCAGGACCTGAGGCAAAGGCAGATGCGTAGCCTACTGAACCACCCAAGCGCCCCTGTAGGGATTTTTTAAAGATGTTGCCAACTGCATCATACAATCTAATCTCCCTTTTTATTAGGGCCCATTAGATAGTACTCTTCTCAGGCCTCATCACCAGAAAATGCCCTCCTTAGGCAGAACTGGTTTGTTTCAGGGATCATTTCTATAGTTTGTTTTTATATTTTAAGCAAAAACACACTGAAACTTACTTTATCCCCTTCCCCCCTTTTTCCTGCTGCTGTGAAGCCCAGAGCCAAAACTGTGACTCACTTTTAGTACAGGATCTTACAGTATGCACTTGGGGTTATCTTATCCCTTGACTTTGTTTCCTTTTTCTCCTGTTCTGCTTCAATTTTATCATTCAGTTTTGTTTGATCCCTTTGTACCATATAGGCATTAAGTGGCTTCAAATCATTTTTGGAACTCTATGCTGTATGCTTTAGTCCTATCTCCTTACTAGTTTCATATTCATTTTTCCCTACCTGCCCCATTACCCAAAAATATCAGTGCATTCACCTTTCTGTAAAAGTATAATTATGATACCAATAGAACATACACATTCACAATATAATCAAATCCGCAGATGCTTAAAACTAGAAAACTAGTTATTATTGTTCTTTTAATGGTCTAATAACCAAAACTACTTACTAAAACTGTGCTCTAAATGGAAGGAGAATTACCATTTATTGTGTAACACTAACTGCCAGGCACTTAATATACAACAGTTTCACTTTTTGAAGGATGAAGCAAGGGCATTTGCATATACACAATCTCTGAAAGGATGCATTGGAAACTGGTAATACTGGGGGAAAAAAAAAAAAAAAAGAAGAAACTGGTATTATTGGTTGGCTGGGGGAGCAGGAGTAGACCGGGGGAGACTTTGTATATATTTCCATTTTGTAACTTTTGCATTGTTAATGTATCAACTATTCCAAAATATTTGTAAAAATCAAATGGGACGATAGTAAAGGTGGTAGTTGTGCTTTACTCTGCCAGCACAAACTTTTTTCATCACTTTTGGATCCCTGAACACGCACTGAGTTTCAACGTCAGTTGAAACCCAACGGAGTTTCAAGCAGGCACACCAGTTTTTATTTAAATAAAGTCCCTTTCTGATTCTCCACTCTTTTGGATGAGGCAATTACTTAAAATAAAAACTGAAATTGTGATAGCCTGAGGATAACAATGAAAAAAAAAATCCGAAATGGTTTCCAGTTGGTTTTATTAGTGGAAGAGTGCGGGGAGGAAGCAACGCAGTGCACGCGTCGGCCGGCCGGCCGCACCACCGCGTCCAGAACTTTGCCCAAGTCCGAGCGCGGCCCACACGCCGCTCGGGACCCCCGGTGCGCGGCGGGGAGCCGGGCCGGGGTTCGAGCCCCGGGCGCGGCTGGGGCAGGTCCCCGCCCGGCCCACCCCTCCGCTCGGAGGCGCCCCAGAGGGCCCCGCGGGACCCCGGCCGTCGAGGCCCCGCGGGAGGGTCGTCGCTTGGGGGCGGGGAGTGGGCCTCGTCGCGCGGCCGGCCCGCCGCGGCCCCCTCCGCGACGTCGAGCAAGAAGGCGCACTTACCGCGTCGGGCTCCGGAGGCGGCCGGGGGTCACGGCGGGTCGGGGAGGCCAGGCGTGAGGCGAGGGGCAGGCGGGGGGCGGGGGCCAGCGGGCCGGGGGCAGGAATGCTCGGCCCCACGGACGCCCCCAACCCCTCCCCGGCAGCCTCACCCCGCGCGCCTGCCGGCCCGGAGCCGGCCACTCCCCCTCCGTCAGGCTGCACCAGGCCGAGGGGGCGCGAACTCGTCGGGCAG
The DNA here is from genome assembly GCA_003697995.1 of Taxidea taxus jeffersonii. Taxonomy (NCBI): domain Eukaryota; kingdom Metazoa; phylum Chordata; class Mammalia; order Carnivora; family Mustelidae; genus Taxidea; species Taxidea taxus. The sequence goes on from ML104819.1 coordinate 172,288, forward strand.
CCCTGGAGGGGGCGGGCGAGCTGGCGGGGGTCGGGCCGGCTCGCCGGGCAGTCCCGGAGCGGCGCGAGCGGCTGCCTGCCCCGCCCCCTCCCGTCAGGCCCCGCCCCCTCCGCTCCGGGCCGCGTGCCCCGGGAGACCGCCGCCGCCGCCGCGGCCGCTAGCTGGGCGCTTTCTCTCCACCCCCAAAGCGCGGCGCGCGCGGAAGGCCTGGGCCGGGGAGGGAGGGGGTGGAGGCAGGAGGAGGGAGTGGGTGGGGGGAGGCGGAGGGAGGGGAGTGAGGATGGGGATGGGAAGGAAGGGCGAGGCGCGGGCTGCGGCTGGGGGAGCTCCTGGGGGAGGGGCGCTCCTTGGGAGAGGGGGTGGTAGACGCCAGGCTGGGCGGGGCTCCGGGACAGGGGGCGGGGCGCGGCGGACCTGCCAAAAATTCCGGTTGTTCCCGCCCCTTGCAGCGGGGATGAGGGGAATTCCTGGGGCTGGAAGTTTAGGAAGAGGCCCCTCTTCAGGGCAGGAAGACAGCGGGCCTGTGGATTTTTGATTCCTTAGAGAACAGCACTGTATTGGCCTAGAGCTTTGAGGCTTTGAGGGAACTCACCAAGAGTTGCCTTTCTTCTCCAACCCCCACAGCTCTTTCCCTTCAACGGGATAATTATTGTGTACCAAGTAGTGGGTTTGTGCCAAAGTAATTATGATCCTCACCTCTGGGACCATAATCCTTGTGTTCCAGTGGTGGGATAATAGGAATGCAAGAGAAGTAGGTTCTCTATTCATTCCAATCGCCAACGTATATTAAGCAACAGCTGTGTGCTAGGTGCTGAGAATAATGAGAATTTACTCAGCGCCTATATACCAAACACAAGTTTAAAGGGCTTTACATATAATCAGTCTTGGGTGAAACAGCTAAGGTCTCTGCCCCGTCCCCCACCCACCGTGGGGCTCATGGTGGAAAAAGGAGGGAAGGAGTTTCCTTAGCTTGTCTCAGTGATGTGTAAAAGAAATGTCTACCTGCTTTAGGTCCTCAGAGTGATGCCTGTGTTCATTATTGGCAGATTCCGTGTTCGTTACTTTGGCTTGAGGAAGTGGTTAACAAAAGGCAACATATAAAACAATGAAGCATTGACAGGGACTGCCAGCTCAAAGGGAAGGGGATGGGCCTACTTAGAACTGTTACAATCAGGAAGAGACACATCACAGAATACCACCAAGGGCTCCTGTCACAAAGCACAGGATATATTTTTATCAGAGCCCTGTGGTTGTAACTCCCACCCCACCCAACCCCATCCCCTTTGCAACCACACCTCCACGCACAAACAAAAATTACTTCAGTGCCAAGGTTTTTAAATAAGACGGTTGTGTAAACACTTGCCCTGAATTTTTGGGATTTGGTTCTGTTTTTCTGCCCTTATTTGATTTTTTTCAGTGTTAACATTTGTGCACAGTAACAGCAAATGACATTCTTCTCATAGTTATTTTGTCCCCCCTCTCATTTGTTGTTCAGTTTTGGAATTTTAATTCAGCCTTTCTCTTTGGGCTTTATAGTGAAAAAGATTAGAAAAACATTGCATTCAATTCAGATTACAGTTGCAGTAAAAAAAAAAAGAATCCTAATTTAAGACAGGAATTCCTATAAACCCTTTTTTTTTTTCACGTCAAATAAATGGTTAGTTTGTCTTGAAATCTCTTCACTTTGATTTACTCATCTGTATTTTCAGCTTGTTTGCTCTACCACCCCTATAAAAGCAAATGGAATAAAACATTCCCCATGACCTTGGCTCCCTGCTGCTGACCTCAGGACCCACCTTGCTCCTGCCAACATTCTAAGCACTTACCAGTGAAGCTTTTGCTGTTCCTCCATCCAGAAGGCTTTCAGCTAATCACGTGACTACCTCTCTTTTCCTTCAAGTCACCTTTCCTGACTGTCCTAGGTAAACCTGCAAACTGTGCCTTCCCCCCACTCTCTGGCTACTCATTTCTCAGCAGATAGCACTGCCTGACATATGTATCTGTCTCTATTCCCTCTGGAATGTGAACTCCATAAGAACAGAATCCTGTCTCCTTGGTTCAGTGGCACATCTCATGTCTATTACTTCTCACGTCTGTCACATAGCACATACTCAACAAACATTTATGAATGAATGAACAGCTTCACATAGGAAAGATAATGTGTATTCCTTTTTGTAATGGCCAAAGTGCTTTCATGCAATTTACCTTATAACTGAGTCATAGGCCTTAGATGTATTAATAAGGTTGAAAATAAAGCCGTTTCACCCTACTTAAAATTAGTATTTGAAATAGCTGTTTTTTAATCTCCTATTCTGGCATTATACCAAGGAACAGAATTTGAAAAAGCATCCACAGCTAAGAATTCATGCTGACATTTTACAACTTGGCCCATAAATGGATCCATGGAATCAGAAAGTAATGATGGTTCAGTAAATCCTGCCAAAGGCTTCATATTTTTCCCTGAGATGAAACAATGTAGCAGGGATCAGAAGTGGAATAATTGGACTTAAATTTGATGACTGATAACTTGATAGATGGCGTTAATGTTCCTTGGTCAGTACTCTAATAATTTTATTTGATAATCGTGTTGGTGAATTTAACAGTGTTTTAATCAGGTTAAACAGCAGTTCTGATAGCAAATAGAATTTAACCGTAATGTGTACACACCTTTAATAAAGAAATGGTGTGTCTTTATATTTTCTGCCCTGATTACCAGTTAGTGTGGGTGTGGGAGGGGATTAGAGGTTTAAGTATCATTAAATACAGTGTCTGTGTTCAAAATCTGGATCCCAGGGATGGGATGTCTTTTAGAGGATTTAGGATTTCTTTTTTTTTTTTAATTAACATATAATGTATTATTAGCCCAGAGGTACAGGTCTGTGAATCGTCAGGGTAGGAGGCTCTTTCGGTTTGCCTCCCTCCTGATCCCTGATCCCTTTACAAATACTGCTGCTGTCCATGTTGTGGCATGAAACAGCCTCTTATGACAATATGGAGCTTTAAAAGGCAGGGGCAGATCATACCCCGGAAGAAGAATTTCCGTGTTGACAGAGGCAAGTGGCCAAGTAAACCCCACTCAAACTTTGTCCCCTTGAAGTTCACCTCAGATTTTCACTCTGGTTTCTCTTGGTTCCCCCAGGGTAATTCATTCCCCTTTTAGTGTAGTTTAAACCACAGAACTGATGGGGAGGGTGGTGTGGAGTGGGTTGGGGGTGCAGAGAAAGGATGAAAGAAAGAAAAAAGTGGGGGGAGCTTCCTCAGCTTCCTTTACCAGAGTCAAGCCAATCTAGAATGTTTACCATGAACTTTTCTAGAATCTAAAGGAGAAGGACAATGAAATTGTTATGGAAAGTGTAAGCAACATACATAATTCCATTCAATTGTTAAGTGGCTCTTTTGCCAGTTTCCATTCTTCTAGGAACAAATATCTGTCCTCAAAGGACAGGTATAAATTTGCAGGCATTCTCCCTAGTTTCCTCCCCTCTTGGCTCCCTTTCTTTCTCCACATGTTAGGTCACTTTTCTGTCTTTCTGGTGGGGGCCATCAAGCCTGTCTCAGAGCCAAGGCTAAAAGCCTCATTTGTACTGTTCAATTCCTACCTGTGGTTCCCAGGGATACAGCATGGTCCCAGTCATGGGACACATGACTTGGGGGCTGACACTATATATGAGCTCCTTCCTCAGGTGGCAAAGGTCATACCAGCCTAGTCAGGCCACACCCATCATTCCCCAGAATGGCTCTGGTGCTGGGCACAAGGGGAAGGAATGTGCATTCTTTCATGCACATATTTCCATCCACCCATATGTAAGTAGCCTAGCCCTCCTACAATTAATCAGGCCACATTCTCTGACTGGAAAAAAGGTTTTTGTAAAACAACTTTCAGCACTTCCTGCCAGTCACCTCAACCTTTGTAAAAATCACAAACCTGGTTCTGTTCATTCACCAGGACCCCGCTTAACACACTTTAGTGACTCTTCATTGTCTTCAAGGCAAAGGTCAAACATCCTAGCATGGTTGTAAGATCCTTCATAATCTAACTCTTCTCTGTCTCCCCAGGCCTGTGCCCATGGCAGTGTCTGGTATGTGTTGTTTCTTTCACAATTATTATTTTTAAGTATGTTCCTTCCATCTGCACTGCTCTACCTTTCCAATCCCTGCTTGTTTAGGTCCTTCAAGACTCAGCTGAAGGGTCACGTCCTCTGGCAATCTTTATCCTCATCTCGCCAGGTTGAATGTGTTCCTCCACTGTATTCACATAATACTGCAGGGGAGGAAAATAATTTTCCCTCTACCCTTCTAAGGTTCTTGGCTGAGACACTCCCTTTAATAAAAGATTAATAGGAGAAAAACAAACTAATATGTATACCTCCTATAAACATGGGAAATACCCAGGAAAACTGAGTAACTCCCCCACATCACCCAAGCCCCTACCTTAAAGACCATCTCCAGCCAAAGACAAGAGATGTTAGGGCCGGGTTGGTGGGTTGGGTAGCAGTTTCTTGATGGGTAGTGAACATTGGCTAACTTGTTTTTCTTCCCTACTACTGAAGAGGTCTATGACCACAGGTGCTCTTAAAGATTTGTTGAATGGAGGAATGAATGAATGAATGAAAAAATACCCCTTGTCTATAAAGCCTTGAAAGGTAACAATTTATTAGAGATGGCCATTTTTTCCTCTGATCACTATAACATACACAAGCAGGAACTTTCCCCTAATTTATAGCATTAAACTATCAGTTTCATGAAAAATTAGAAGGTCCTTAATTTAGGATTCCATAAACTTCAAAGGAAAGGGAATGAACACAAAATACTTATATTTATTTTTTTGCATTAAAAATTATTTCAGCATTTCAATATACTTTACTTTTAGAAAATAACAGTTTTATTGCTTTTACTTTAAAAAAAAAATAACACTTGCAAGCCTACAAATGGATGTCAATTTCTTATGAGTTAAAAAACCTGTTCCAGGGTGTATCTTCATATTTGATATATGACTTCCTGATTCACCAACAGACAGGAATCACTCAGTCTGGCTTCCATTGTAATTTTCTTGGAGCACAAGTTCATAACCACTAGACAAGGTTTGTCACTGTGCTGATGGCGTACTTAACGGAACATTTATTCAGCAACACTCACCAGCTGCGATGAAGAGGCCCACAGCATAGGAGACGCTGTGTTGCTTGTTCCGGGGGCGAGAACAAACCAAGATGAATCAGACAGATAAGTAAACCAAAGAAAAGTCCTTATCAGTCATTATGCTTCCTCTTCCTCCTCCATTTTGTTCATCTCTTTAAAAGCACACATGCCTCTGTGTTCACACTTCCATTCTATATTCAGTGACTATACTTAGCACAGAATTCTGGGGGAAAGATCCTGGCTGAGTAACGAGCAGCTGACCCGAGAGTGGAAAGAGTGGGTGAAAAGATGGTAGGATGTACCACGCACATCAGAAGACACTCCGTGTCGGTGGTCCAAGCAACACAAAGAAGGGAGAAAATAAGCATTTCACTCTCCTCTCCTAAGAAAATCAAGAAATAGCATTACATGTAGAGTCCCCATTAAAAAAAAGAGAAGAGCACAATCGAGATATTCTTCATGATGCTAGAATAAAACAACCTTGACTCTTCACAAAACAGAGTCATAGTGATTGCTCTATTAGTATTAGGTCTAATAGGTCCAGCCTGAGATAAAAAGAACCGGCTGTAACAAGAGGGCCCTTCTGAATCTAAGTAATACTATTTCTTGATTTTCTTGGTGGATGGAGAGGAAGAAAATGACATGCATTCATAATTTGACATTGAAATGCCCTCTTGTTACAGTCAGCCCTTTTTCCCTCTGACTGGACCTATTGGACCTGATACTTTCAGACTCTGAACAATTGATTGTACTCTATTTCCTGGAGAATCAAAGATTGTTGTATTCTAGCCTCATGAAGAATATTTTGATTTGTGCTTTTCTGTCTTTTTATACATGTAATTAACAAGGAGTGCATTCAATGTCAAACAACTTGCCAGAAACTTTGTTCCCGAAGACTGAAATACTGCAGCAGTTCTAGAGATCAATTACAGGCTGGTTTCATCCTCATTTTCTTCTCCTTCCGTCCTGCCCCTCTCCTTTCCCTCTCCTCCCTGCCAACCCTTCCCCTTCTCCTCTCCCTCCTCTTCCTACTCAGTTCTAGGAATCCATTCCAGGCTGGTTTCATTCTCATCTTCTTCTCCTCCTCCTTCTCCTTTTTCTTCTTCTTCTTCTTCTTTTTTTTTTTTTTTTTAGATTTATTTATTTAATTGAGAGAGAGAGAGCACATGTGTGGGGATGCTGCAGAGGGAGAGGAAGAGAGCCTCAAGCAGAGCCTGCCATGGGGCTCCATCTCAGGACCTGAGATCAGGACCCTGAGATCATGACCTGATCCAAAACCAAGAGTCAGCTGTTTAAGGGACTGAGCCACCCAGATGCCCCTGGTTTTCCCTTCTTGCTTTCCCTTTCTGAATATACTGGCTGGGCAGACAAGCCTGCCTCATATTCCTTTGAAGGAAAGTGGCCCCACCAGGTTTTGTCCCACATAGACTGATATCTCCTTGTGGTGGGTTTTGTTAGTGAACATGGATTCTGTTTTCCTGGCCACAGGTGACTGGTGGTGGGGACAGTGGAGGCAAAGCAACCATGAATGGGCCGGGTGCCAGAAGGCCAGACATCTCTGAGGAGGCCTGTGTGTGGAGGCCTCAGGTAGGCTCTGAACCCAGTGGTGGCAGCTCAAACCAGATGCTCCCCAGAGGGGAGGAGAACAAAGAGAAGGCAGCACTATGAACCGCAGCCCATAGTGTGAGCAATGCTGAGCCCTTTTTCTGCTTCTCTGAGGTTCTGGCCATATTTCCTAGGGTGAACTGGCCGACATGGCCGCTGAAGGGGTGACCTCCTGGGTACCCTCATGCCCTGGGGTTCTTCACAATAGCCTCACTACAGCCACTGAAAGCAAGCAGGAACGGGCCTGGGGTGTCCTCCGGCCTGAACCAAGGCTTTGTCTGAATTTCCAGCTTTGGCCCTGGCTCCCAGCCCCTTTCTCAATGATCTCTGATTCTAAAACAGAAAAAAAAACTGTGTGGACTGGAGGGGAGAAAAAAGATTCCTTTCTTCCCTTCTGGATCTTTGGCTGGCCTAATATTTAAATTGACACAAGACAGATGAACGGGAGACAAACAAGTTAAATTTTATACATACTGGAGCTCATAGAAGTATGAGGCTCAAAGAAGAAACCAAAGCCGGCAGCATTGATATCTTTTAGACAAAGAAACAATTATTTGTGAAGATTGGACAAGGAGTTTGGGTGTGGGGTAGCAAATTAATAAATAAACAACAAGGTTTGTTTATACAGCCTTCTTGGCCCTGCATTCCCCATCTCTGGCAATAACGATGCCTTCTACCACTCTAGGTGCAAAGATTGTATCCTTCACGTGGGGAATTTATTTCGTGCCTTCAGCAGGGCCAAGAAGGGTCAGAGTGTCCTTCCTGCCCTTAAGTAATTTTAATTGAAAATAATCAATATACCAAAGTGGCATATTTTGGGGCAGTCCGTCTTGACCCTCATCAGGAAAGAAAGAGAGAGAAAATATTTACATATAGCAAAATCCACACCTGGGACCGTACAGTTCTAGAGCTTTGACTAATGCATACAGTTGTAAACCACCCTCATCAAGCTCTAATCCATATATAGAACATTTCCATCACCTAGAAATTCCCTCAGGCACCTTCGTTGTGAAACTTCCCTCCACCTGCAGACCCTTGTGGCAACCACTAGTGTATTTTCTGTCCCTGTGGTTTGGCCTTTTCCCTAGTGTCATATAAATGGATCCTACAAGACCTTCTTTCACATTCTTATTTAAAGCAGTATATGCCCTGCCGGACTCTCTGTCAGCACATTATATTTTGCCTTTTTTTTTTTTCCAGAACAGTTAACATTATCTAAAAATAAACCGTTGTCATTATTTGATTATTGTCTGTCACTGGGATGTACACTCCCACCAGAATGTGAGTGTAAAGACCTCGTCTTCATTTGCTACTTCATCTCCAGGGCTCCGGTCGCTGCCTGACATCATGGAGACTTTTGGTAAACATTTGTAGAATGAACCACAAAATGCACGAGGACGTTGGAACTTCCCAAAACCCTCTCCAGACTGAGGCCGACTTTGTTAATAAGAGATTATCTCCTCCCACAAAATGTGTTAATCCCAGCATCGCCGTATTGCCAAAGTAGTTTATCCTCAAGCAACACAACCAGAAGTCATTTGGCTGATCCCGATTATGAGTTGTCTTTTAAACGCACTTTCTGGGTGATGAGATTACCTGGAATGGAGCTCATCTGAAGTGAGTAAAATGGAAATAATGATTTCATAGGGTGGTCAGGGGGGTGAAATGACTGGATGGAAGTGAAGCATTAGGCGCCATGGTTCTCAAGTGGAAGCTAATTGGTCCCCACGGAAACAGCTGGTAAGGCCTGGAGATATTTTGTTGTTGTTGTTGTCAAAACTGGGCCAGGGAGTCGCTACTGGCATCTGCTGGTAAGTGTCCAACAAAGAACAGGACAGCCCCCCTACAAACAGACTTATCCAGCCCAAAATGTCAGTAGTGCTCCCCATGAGAAATCCGGGCACATGGTAAAGGGCTGTGTTTGTTTTTGTTATTATCATTATTGTTTTATAAGTGACACTTCCTGACAAATGTTCTCACATAGTCTGAGGGTTGGGGGGATATAGCACAGGGGTTGAAAGCATTAAGTCTGCAGGGAGACTCTCTGGGTTTGAAGCCAGAGCTTTACTTTGTGTTAACAATGTGATTTTGAGCACTTTCTTGACTTTTCTTTTCTTTCCTTCTTTCTTTTTCTTTTTTTTTTTAATATGAAGGGAGCCCGATGTGTTTGGATTCGATCCAAAGACTCCAGGATCATGACCCGAGCTGAAGGCAGATGCTTAACCCACTGAGCCACCCAGGCGTCCACTTGCTTGACTTTTCAATACCTAATAGTCTTTGCTTGTAAAATCAGAATAACAGTAGTAACTCCCTCAGAGATTTGTTGGGGGATTGCATAAAAGAATCCATATACGACATTCAGTACTGTGCAGGAACATATGATAAATGTCCAATAAACGTCATTGATCATGGCTATTGTTTTTGTTGACTCCAAAAGATCTCTTTACACAATATCGTGAAAGGATTAAGGGTAATTTCAATGAAAAAGGAAATAAAAAATGTATTGTTCACATGAAGTATATACAAGTATGTATTTCACATAATAATAGATGACTACATAGAAGTTAATCTGAATCATCCTTTTTAAGGCTATTATTTATATTTATATTATTTATTTAAAGTATGTTGTTCTTGCTTCCTTGGGTAGAGAAGCTCCTGGAAATAAAGAATTCTGTCATTTAAAAAATTTGGGTCTAGGGGTGCCCTGGTGACACAGTTGCTCAATCCTAACTCTTGGTTTCCGCTCAGGTGGTGATCTCAGGATTGTGAGATTGAGCTCCTCCCTCCCTTGCTCTCTCTCTCTCTCTCTCTCAAATAAATAAATAAATTGTTAAAAACTTGTATCTAGCACACAGGGTACAATTATTATTAGGGTTTTAGCCTTGATTAGAAGTACGAACACATTAAAGTACTTTGAGAACCTGAGTCTATGATATGAAGTATAAGACTTAGGGAAGTTAGGGGCACCTGGGTGGCTAGTGGGTTAAAGCCTCTCCCTTCGGCTCAGGTCATGATCTCAGGGTCCTGGAATCAAGCCCCACATTGGGCTCTCTCCTCAGCAGGGAACCTGCTTCCTGGTCTCTCTCTGCCCGCCTCTCAGCCTACTTCTGATCTCTGTCTGTCAAATAAATAAATAAAATCTTAAAAAAAAAAGACTTAGGGAAGTTAAACACTAATGTAATAACACCCTTTTATGTTTTAGATGTATTAACTTCTTTTTTTTTTTTTTTTAAAGATTTTATTTATTTATTTGTCAGAGGGAGAGAGAGAGCGAGCACAGGCAGACAGAGCGGCAGGCAGAGGCAGAGGGAGAAGCAGGCTCTCCGCCAAGCAAGGAGCCCGATGTGGGACTCCATCCCAGGATGCTGGGATCATGACCTGAGCCAAAGGCAGCCGCTTAACCAACTGAGCCACCCAGGCATCCCAGATGTATTAACTTCTTACTTCTTCATTGAGGTAGGAGAGAGAAACCCACAATGCATGGGTAATAGCAGATTTGTTCTCATGTTCTTAGATTCTCCCTTTATAATCTAATATCAATGAAGGAGCTTTGGAAATTATAAAACAAACTATGGAGCTGTAGTCCTTTACCATTATTATTAACTCTCTAACAATTTATTAGAAGGCCAGATGTTTCCATTGTTATAAAAGATGACCAGGCTTCTTAGTTTGTTATTATGCATTCCAGGCAGCCAAAATCAGGCTGCAAGTAAATTTTGTATTTAAGAGTAAACTGCTTGGGGGCACCTGGGTGGTTTCAGTCTGTTAAGTGTCTGCCTTTGGCTCAGGCCAGGATCCCAGGGATCCAGCCCTGCATTTGCCTCCCTGCTCAGCAAGAAGCCTGCTTCTCCCTCTCTCACTTCCCCATTTCTATTCCCTCTCTCGCTGGCTCTCTCTCTGTCAAATAGATAAATAAAATCTTAAAAAAAGAAAGTAAACTCCTTGGTAAGTTGTACATTATTATGACTACAATGAGGAAGAATTGTGTTTAATGTTATAATTACAATTATATTTTGTAAATATTATATTTATATTTAATATTACAAATGAGGAAGAATTGTGTTTCTTAACATAAAACTTTTAAGTCCATAATCTACCATATTATATATTCAGTCACAAATAGGGAGAAAAAAACCCACTCTATACAAAAAGAAATGGAACATGACAACCTGAGGGAAAAGTTTGCAACATATGTGGCAAGGGATACACATTCCCAGTAGAGAAAAAGGCCTATAAAGCAACAACAAGGATACAAATGTTCCAGTAAGAGACATGAACAGCCAATCTATAAGAAATTCAAATTGCCAGCAAATATGAAAAACGTTTAGACTTGCCAGCAATCAGAGAAATGAGTATTAAAACAAGTGTTTTCCCTTCCTTTTCAAATTGACAAAAGTTGAGAGAATAAAATGGCCAGTGTTGAAGTCTGTGACATGGGTACTCTAATACGCTCTTTGTTGAGTCTATATTGACTCACTTCTTCTGGGAGATGGTTGTTTATATAAATTAAGAACTTTAAGAGGCGCCTGGGTGGCTCAGTGGGTTAAAGCCTCTACCTTCCACTCAGGTCATGATCTCAGGGTCCTGGGATCCTGGCATTGGGCTCTCTGCTCAGCAGGGAGCCTTCTTCCCCCTCTCTCTCTTCCTGCCTCTGCCTACTTGTGATCTCTGTCTGCCAAATAAATAAATAAAATCTTTAAAAAAAAAAACTTCAAAAATTTTTACACTGTTTGTTTTAGTAATTTCATGCCATAAATCAGACTCACACAAAGATTTATGTATTTGAATATTCATGTTGTAGTGCTACATAAACAAATATTTTTAAGGGACACAATTTAAAAAAAAATAAAGGACACAATTGGAGTACCATTAAATGAATTATCTAAGGACCATTAAAAATCTAATGAAGTCTTTAGAAATAAGTTATTCTGCAGAGTTTTCATGTTCAGTTGATTGAAAGGGGGTACAATTAAAAGAAGAACAAAAGGAAGGCGAACACTGACGGAAGGGGAGAATATTCCTGAAATATCTCAGGGCATATCATATTTCTCACAATTTGTTCGATCAGACATGACCCACTGGTGTCCAGCAAGTGGATTCTAGGCAGGTTTGAGATCCTGACTCCCCTACATCCTCAGAGCAGTGAGGCACTGGCCTGGGATTTAAGAACCCTGGTTGGTCTCTTGACATCCACCATCTGCACAGCTCCAGAGAAGCCGATGGAGCTTACTAGGGAAGTTTGTCTTCCAGGTGCTCAAGAATAAAACAACCCGTCTGACGCCATGTTAGGGGGTAGGGGTGGAGAAGGAAGAAGGAGGTCTGTAAGAATACTACCACAAAGAAAACTCACAAACCCATAAAATCTGATATGGACAAGAGAATCAATGAACCAAAGCATTGCTGTTCATAAAAAAGGACAGATACTAACAAAACTAATTTCACTGAAATCAAATTAAAGTAAAAAAATAAAAAAGTGGTTTAGCTATCCTTTTATTTTTATTTTTTTAAATATTTTATTTATTTATTTGACAGAGAAAGAGATCACACATAGGCAGAGAGGCAGGCAGAGAGAGGGGGAGGCAGACTCCATGCTAAGCAGAGAGCCCAATGTGGGGCTTGATTCCAGGACCCTGAGATCATGACTGGAGCCGAAGGGAGAGTCTTAACCCACTGAGCCACCCAGACACCCCTAGCTGCCCTTTTAAAGAAAATTGATCAAGGAATTAAACTAACTGAGTCGTGGAACACCAAGTTAATCTTTTCTTGATCAATTTCTTCTCCATTAGTAAAATTATAGTTGGAATGTTTGTATTTGTAAATAAAAATCAGGGAATCAAAACAGGGTTAAGGTAGGAAGTCCACTGTCACTTAGTGACACCGGCAAGATAGGAAAGAATTAAAGGACAGGGTCTCTTATCCCTTTCTACCGGCATCTTTACTGAAGACCCTGCTGGACATATGACATAACATGTCTCAGTCCCATATGCTGTGCAGGCAATGACTCTCATCAATTGCTCCCCTGTTTAGAATGATCCTTGATGCTATTCATAAAATAAGCCTAATGTTTGAAGTTCTAGTCCCATTTTGACTGTTCTTAGATTCAGTTTCTAAAGTCTCTTAACCCACGATTCCCATCTGTCAATCCAATCCCCACGCCCAATCCGAAGAGGAGATAGTTAATTTGTACTCAGGGCGGGACTTTTGTTCCCTGCCTCCTACTCCCCAGTCACCCGTTTCATAAAGCCCAGGGTTGGGTCTGTAGGAACAGACAGGATGAATGGAAACAGATGGGACGGTGGAGGTACCAGAAGGAATGACCAGGTAGAAAATGATTGGAGATATTCCCTACCATTTTTTTTTTTTAACTAGAAAACAAGAACAATGAAATAAAAGTATTTGTTTGCACATATTCTTTCTTCACCCTGAACTTCCCCTACTCTTCATTTATATTCTTTTTTTTTTAAAGATTTTATTTTTATTTATTTGTCAGAGAGAGCGAGCACAGGGAGACAGAGCAGCAGGCAGAGGCAGAGGGAGAAGCAGGCTCCCTGCCGAGCAAGGAGCCCGATGTGGGACTGGATCCCAGGACGCTGGGATCATGACCTGAGCCGAAGGCAGCGGCTTAACCAACTGAGCCACCCAGGCATCCCTTCATTTATATTCTAAGACAACGTCTTACTTCACTGGGATTATCATAATGAAAGGTCATTTTCTGAAACGGAAATGGACAGTGTGGGTCAGGACCAATTATCACACTGTTTATAGGCATAATATTAATGAGTCCCATTCCACTGTTTTATACAAGGTAGTAAAGTAGAATTGAAATTTTGGTTTTTCCTTACATTTATCCTTACATCTGTACTGTTTATAGTCTAATAGACACACTCTTTTCCTGAACACCAGAATCCAGGTCATTGGTATTTAAAAGGGGCCAACAATCATTTAACAAGTACATGAGTAACTGGAGATGACTGACCTTCATCGTTTTGTTTCTGGCGTATATAATGTGGGTTTACATTTACTCCTACAGACTGGTAAACGTGGGAAAATAGCCTCAATTCTGGCTGAGGACAAGACCCCTTTGCTTCTTGAGATTTTTTTTTTTTTTTATTTTTATTTATTTACTTGACAGACAGAGATCAGAAGCAGGCAGAGAGGGAGGCAGAGAGAGAGGAGGAAGCAGGCTCCCTGCGGAGCAGAGAGCCTGATGCGGGGCTCGATCCCAGAACCCTGGGATCACGACCTGAGCCGAAGGCAGAGGCTTTAACCCACTGAGCCACTCAGGCGCCCCGAGATTTTTTTTTTTTAATATTTCTTGTTTAGAGGACAGTTTGAAAGTGTCTTACTTCTTAGACCGTAGTTTTTGTAATGGAAAGTGACTCAATCAAAATGAAGACGTCTCTGTTCAAGCCCTCTTTTTTTTTTTTCTTAAGTCTTACCCAAAAGGAAGTGAGTGTGAAGTAAATTGCATAAACTTAAAGTACTACAGAGATGAAACCCGAAGCAGGAAGAGGCATGCCACCCATGTCTTGGACAGGAACACACAGTGTCATGTGAAGAGACATGACAAAAACAGCCCTCTTTAAACTACTTTTGGCAATAGTGATCGCGTTCATTTTACTTTTGCCCGAATATTTTAAGACACCAAAAGGTAAGTATATCATTATAATTTATTTTTTCTTTTTTCTAATTTTTTAAAAATCATGATAGCTAATGGTCACAGGAAAGGTCTTTTTAGATACACGCTGCATGGGCTGAAGGTCTACGTCTAAAAAGTTACGCAAATGAGATTGTAATGTTAATTGACTCTTACAGAGCACAGTAACCTTATTCCCTGCACTTAATTATTGTGGCATACGATCATGAGATGAAAAATGAAGCGACGTCTTTAATATCTGGAGTCTAGATTTTAAACATCCAGTTTACATTAATCTTCTCACATGATTTTGCTCTTTGAAGTAGTTTCCTTCAAAACAGTTCTAAGTATGCTTTTAGCTTCTGGAATGACTTTTATAATGTTATTTATTATGTTATTATGTTAAAACTGCTTGATTTCCATCCATTACAGCCATTTCACACAAATAACTCACTGCTGCCTTTTGAAAAATAAGAGTATTCAAAATAGAATTAAAATGAGATGGGTGCAAATTTCAAAAGGTGTGCGTGTTTGTGGATTTGTTACTAGAGTAAAAAGGAACAAAATAAACTCTGTGGGTAATTCAGGGTCTTGTGTGTGTTTGTTGAAACCTAGGACAAGAAAATAAATAAATGTAAATTTCAACTCTTTTCATAGGTCAATAAAAGATTTGAAAATATATTAATGTGACTGTTTCGATGGTAAATATGCTCCCCAGCATTTAATAAGGAGAAAAAAAGAAAATACTGTATTCTATCATCAAAGTTATATGAATTTGTTTAAGATCAGCGAAAAGCTTCGATTTGATGACTGGCTGTGATGATTATTGTTGCATATACGTGACACTAAGTGGCCAGATAACAGATTTTTTTTTTTTAAGATTTTATTTATTTGACAGAGATCACAAGTAGGCAGAGAGGCGGGCGCGGGTGGGAAGCCGGCTCCCTGCTGAGCAGAGAGCCCCATGCACGGCTCTATCCCGGAACCCCCCGGGATCATGACCCGAGCCGAAGGCAGAGGCCCTAACCCACCGAGCCCCCCAGGCGCCCCCAGATAACAATATTTTGCTAAATAAACACCAAGTGCAATTTTGTGAATAATTGACTTTTTCACATTTTTCTTGGTTTTCTGGAGCTTTGTTGCTTAGGTGAAACAACTGTAACATGTATTTTTAATTCTTGATTCCACATAGTGAAACAGAAAGAGAAGAGTAAGAATTGGAATGGAGATAACATATTTCGATTTTTAAGCTTTTTGTGGTGGCGAGTAAGCTCATTTAATAGTTAATCTAACGTAGGCCATAAAGATCGACCTTGACCTCCAAAAAACTAGGTTCAGCTAATGAAAACCAAGTAATCAGCCTAAAAAAGATTTCTTAAACTGCTAACTATTGGTTAGTGTTTTATGAGAACTGGTGAATGCCAAGGGCATGTTAAAAGTTTTTCTTTTTTGAGCAGATGACTTGACGGTAATCAGCCATCAATAATTTTCATCTTCTTACTTTCAAGATGATTACATCAGCTCTCAATACTCCCTATATTGCCTCCTCAGGCTGAAAATAGCCATTTGTCTTTTCCTGGTCCAAGAACAGCATAGATATTTTCTTGGACTCTTTGAGGGGGATGGATTTATTTGGGAATTTTGTTTCAAAGGAACCCTCCTTGGGGCCAGCAAACAAAAATGTTTGAAAACCATCATCTTAATCCCAGTGTCATTTTGTGGTAGGAGGAATTTTGCACAGAGCCACCATTAAGGAAGGGTTGATTATTGGGCAAACTATTTTGCACATGCAATAGTGCAATAATAATGCTTTATATTTTATAATGGCTTGTGGATCACCAGGAACAAGTTCATATCACCTCATTTTGTATAGTCTAATATAGACTTGACTAAGGTCACATAATTGCTTCACTTTTTTCAGTAATTTTTTAATCACAATTACAGTTGCCTCATGAAACGTGTTGACTTGTCAACTAGCATATTTCATAAAATACCTTGTAAATTATTTAGATGATAAGCTAAGAGTGTTCAGGAAGTGCTAAAATTAACCTTGAGACTCTCCTGTATAGTTTTACTCTCCCTATCAGTTACTTGTGGGTTTTCCCCCCATTTTTTCTTATATTCTATTCACTTTAATTTCTAAGATAAATACTATAGAATGATTTTTCCTTATAAATTATTCACTGATACCATGTCATTCAGACATCAAATGAATTCAGAAGGAATCTTAATGAGGAATAATGTATTCACGAAGTTTAATAGATTTGATTTCAAAATAATAAACCCTCTGAAGGCCCAAGTTAAAAATAGAGAACCGTGTTTGATCCTTTTTCATCAAGAATGTATCTGAGTCTCTGAATAATCATTACTCAGAATATTCAATTATCATAATTACACAGTATAAGCTCTCTAGTCTAACTTTGCTGAGGAAGAGGAACTTCTTCAATGGTGTTTTGGACTTTTAATGAGTTTGCACTGAGCACATGTATGGGCAAGAGAAATTATTTTAATACTTTCAGTTTACTTGAAAGGCAGCTTATACTGAGAGCCAATAGCTGGTGTCATGAATTGAAACACTTATGTTGCATGTAGATAATGGAGATAGAAAAAGGAATGGATACATTTTGATTCAGAGCTCCTTGCAATTAAGGGAGCCTGGGTTGCTCCCAAACAAAAGACCTCACCAACCTTTTCTTGGACTTGCAGTGTTAAGAGAGCGAGACCTGGTTAACAAATAGAAATCTGGGGGTGCCTGGGTGGCTCAGTGGTAAAGCATCTGCCTTGGGCTCAGGTCATGATCCCAGAGTCCTGGAATCCAGCCCAGGGCTCCCTGCTCAGCGGGAAGCCTGCTTCTCTCTCTCCCACTCCCCCTGCGTGCGTTCCCTCTCTGGCTGTCTCTCTCTCTGCGTCAAATAAATAAATAAAATTAAAAAAAAAAAAGGACTCTCACAGATTATTTATTTATTTATTTATTTATTTATTTATTTATTTATTTATACTTATAAGTAACGTCTAGTCTACCTGTGCTCACTTCGGCAAGTGTATTGGAATGAATAGCCAGGAACCTGGGGCTACAAAAAACGGAAGGCAATTCTTCCTTCAAGTTTTCAGTCAAGGGATTGCCTGACTGGTAAATAATTAAAATCATTACTAAAATAGCAATGTAAAAGAGGTGTGACGGGGACATAAAAGTTGCTTCCAGGCCTGTCTGAGGAGGATGTTCCTTCCCTTTTTTTGTTGCAAAGAGGAATCACTGTCAGAGTTCTAACCATCAGCTAATATTCCTCCTTAACCTGCTTGCAGAAGCACTTTCTAAGAGAGGTGATTATTAATTTTCAGCTAAAACATACTCATTTTCAATATCTCAGACATTCTTGAAACCAGAAACTAGTGAGTTATACAAGTGTCTTACTGATGGTCCGTGGCAATGTGAGACAGGGGTGGTAGCCATAAAAACACCTGAAACCTAGGGACGCCTGGGTGGCTCAGTGGGTTAAGCTGCTGTCTTCGGCTCAGGTCATGATCCCAGCGTCCTGGGATCAAGTCCCACATCGGGCTCTCTGCTTGGCAGGGAGCCTGCTTCTCCCCTCCCCTCTCTGCCTACTTGTGTGATCTCTGTCTATCAAATAAAAAAAAAACAAAAAACACCTGAAACCTAATTTTATCTAGCTGTTCGACTTCCTCACTTACATTTAAGAACCAAACTAACATAAACTGTGTTTACCAGCTTTCATTTCCCCCTTGCATTTCACACTTTCTGATGGAAAGGGTAGTATGATGGGCAGTGAACTTTAAGCAAACAATGGATAAAGGAACTTGACTATGGACTATAGGATAAACCCTGAAGTATGTGAGGCTCTGTACGCCTTAACTTACGTCTGTATGATAAAGAACAGTGTTATCAAGGATGGCTGCAACTCATTTGCCTGAAAGTGTTATCTTCCTTCTTAAAAAAGGCAGGTTATTTCCCTCTTATGACTGGCTCATTAGAAAGTCAATCAGTGATGGCCTCCTCTGCTGGTGCCCTGGGGCACCCCTGTCCCTGGACCAAGGTCTTCCGAAAGGCCATTCTGAAGACTGAGGGGGAGCTGGAGGAGGAGGACGAGGAACTAGACTGTGGGGGCTGACAGAGATGTTCCCAGAGAGGGTCCCGTCCACAGCTGGAGCCACTTTGGATCTCTCCCTTTTTGTGAGAGAGGGCGTTTTCCAGGTCAGCCTTGTGGATTGGGACCACTTCCTTCACGCTCCTGGTTCTTCTGTTGTCTGAGAAGCTACAAGTGCAACAGCAGCAAGAACTGTGACAGCAGCAGATACTTATAGGGCCTAACCCAGGGCTCTCAGGAGGAATGCCAGGGGCTCTCCCTTCACTTCCTGGAAAGATCTAGATGGCGACTGCTCTATGACTGGGCTTGGTGGGACAAGTTTGAAAATTCAGTAGGTTCGAACTAATTATTTGGATTTTTTTTTTTTTTTTTAACTTTGGCACATTGATCTATCTAAACCTGGTGGGGAGAAGGGACGTGCCCACAATATGAAATAGTAATGCGTTACAGCTGGGGTGTAAAGCAGCTGCTGTGAGCTTCTATGCTGGAAAGGAGGGAGGGCCGGGCAGTAGTTTGAACCATGGGATGGGGACTGTGGAGGACAGAAGAGGAGCTCATTTCCGCTGCCCATTTTGGCTACAAGAGACCTGTGTGTCTGTCTAAAAAAGAAAAAAAGTAAGTGCTCACTTTTTGTATTTAAATACTAAAAACGATTCCAACTGAAAAAAGAAAAAAAAGAAAAAAGCAAGTTAATTAGTGATCCCCAATAAAGTCTGGGAAAGAGGCCAATGGGTATTAAATTTTATTAAAGAGATTTATTTATTTATTTGAGGTGGGGAGAGAGAGTGAGCGAGCACACGGGCAGAGAGAGAGAGAATCTTTTTTTTTTTAAAGATTATTTATTTATTTGACAGACAGAGATCACAAGTAGGCAGAGAGGCAGGCAGAGAGGGGGGGGAAGCAGGCTCCTCACTGAGCAGAAAGCCTGATGCGGGGCTTGATCCCAGGACTCTGGGATCATGACCTGAGCCAAAGGCAGAGGCTTTAACCCACTGAGCCACCCAGGAGCCCGAGAGATAGAGAGAGAGAGAGAGAGAGAATCTTAAGCAGGCTCCCGGCTGAGTGTGGAGCCTGCTGCAGGGCTCGATATCATAACCCTGAGATCCTGACCTGAGCCAGAATCAAGTCAGGTCCTTAACCAACTGGGCCACCCAGGTGCTCCTAAAATTTTTTTCAAAACATAATAAACACTTACACATGTACGAGGTACTATACCAAGTGCTTTTATATATCACTCATTTTGACGCATTAAATATGTCAACCCCTTCATGGTGAAGCATCATTCTCAAGAGAGACTTTCCAGAAAATATTCAGAGAAGGAATAAAACTAGATGGATAGATTTACTTTGTTGTAATGTTTTATTTTTTATGGGATTTTCCGAATCTTTGTAGCATGAAAATGGCTACTAATCAACACAGTCTGCTTACATGTATATTTCATACATTAGGTGTTGGCAAAAAAGAAAAAAAAGATACTGCTGACAATACTATTTTCCACTGTTTTGGCTGAACTGGTTTTATTCTCTTCTCTATTAGGTTCTATACCTACCCTAGCTTGGGATGCTTTCTATCAGTTTGTCTCATTGGTAGATAAATGCTCTCTTTGTATATCTTTTCTGTTTTTATAGAAAAAACAACTTTCTTTAAAACAGTAATGTGGTAATATATCTTAACCCTCTATACTTCTCTTTTTCCATATTTACTTCTTTTTTCCATAGTACTTATACCCTATATAACTTGCTTATTTATTGTGTATCCTTTTTGTTGTCTGATTTCTCCAAGTAGAATGTAAGCGCAATGTAAATGAGGTTTTTGTTTATGTTGGTCATGTTTTAAGCGCTTAGGACAGAAGTTGTCACATAGGAGGCAATCACAACAGTATTTGTTGATTGAGGGAATTTTCTGAGTCATATTGTAAAGGAAACAAAAGGGAAACACTCTCAAACGAAGCACTTCTTAGCTGACCCTTATAACGACCTTCTGATTTAGGCTGACCAGGCATTATCATCCCCACCTTATATTTTTGAAACAAATTCTACTGCACACTGAATTTTTAGGGTCCTGGGATCGAGCCCTGCCTCTAGCGCCTTGCTCAGTGGGGAGCCTGCTTATCTCTCTGCCTCTCCCTTGCTTGTGCCCTCTCTCTCTCTCCCCTTCCCTCTCCCCCTCTCAAACAAAGAAACAAACTCTTAAAAAAAAAAAAAATTGTCTTACCCACATGTTCTGTGAATAAATCCATATCCTGTCCAGACTCCCCTATTCCTTATCTGGTTAATGTCATGGGTATATCATTCATTTGCAACATGATATACTTTTACCCCTTCCCTTCAATTACTGAACCCAAAATAGAAATAAAATTATTTGTTTTCGCTATTGAAATTGATACTTTGTGAGTCTATGCCAGTTGCTAAAGAGGAGACTTGTGACAAAAGGAAAACAATGTATGTTAACAAATATCTCTGTAAATTAGGCACCTAAGCCATAGGCTTTTTTCTTTCCTGGCAGCTAATCTTTTTAAATTGCTGAATTATGATACAAAATATCCAATAATGATGAAAGATACTCAGAAACCATTGGCTGTGTTATGTTTAGTTTGGCTATTTTTTTAAAAAGGCACAATTTACAATAAGATACAAAGATCTTAAGTGTTCGATTTTATAAATTTTGACAATTGTCCACACTTCTGTAATACAAAATACAGATTTTCCTCACTCCCAGAAGATTCCTTTTGCTCTTTTCTGTCAAATCTCCTCCTCTCCCCCACGCAACTTTCTGACCTATGTCACCATAGTTTTGTTTTATCCCGTCTTATTTTTTATATGGATGGAATCATCACACAGTGTCTATTTTTGGTCTAGCTTTTTAGCATGATGTTTTTGGGGTTCACCCACGTTATGAAGTATGTCAGTAGCTCCTTTCTATTTATCGCTAAATGGTCCCTTATACAAACACATCACATTTGTCCCTTTGGGCACTGGGTTGTTTCCAGATTTTGGTCATTGTAAATATGCTGCTATGAACATTCTTGTACAACTCTTTGTGTGAAAATATGTTTTCATTTCTATCCGGTAACTACCGTGTAGTAGAATAGCTCAGTTGTTTGTTTTTTTTTAAAAGATTTTATTTATTCATTTTAGAGACAGAGATCACAAGTAGGCAGAGAAGCAGGCAGAGAGCAAGGAGGAAGCAGGCTCCCCACGGAGCAGAGAGCCGGATGCGGGACTCAATTCCAGGACCCTGGGATCATGACCTGAGCTGAAGGCAGAGGCTTTAAACCACTGAGCCACCCAGGCGCCCAAATAGCTCAGCTTTATAAGAAACCACCAAATGCACCACCAAAGTAGTTGTTTCTAGTGGTAAAAATTTCTCATTTTCTTCAGTTTACGTTTCATATACTTAAGCAGGAACACTTAGAATAGGTAATGTCTGAAATAATCCACGCTTCTTCCCAAAGTTCCTTGACAACTCATTAACAGAGAAATAGCCTAGGTATTGGGAAAATATGACTTGACATACCCTAGTTTCTGGAGTGCCTAGTGCCTGTCAAGCAATGAAGGTTTTATTGTAAATTCTCACTTATTTTTGAAGGTCAACAGAGAGTTGAAACTTCTGTTCTTGCGAACATATCTTGAAAAACACTTTTGGCACAAAACATCTAAAAATGTGAGATAAAACATTAAAGACAACAACAAAATACATAGTTGAAGTACTAAGAAAGTAAGAAAACTCCGCAAAGGTGGAAAATGATTAGAAATTATTAATCCAGGGGCACCTTGGTGGCTCAGTGGCTCTGCCTTCAGCTCAGGTCGTGATCTCAGGGTCCTAGGATCAAGACCCGCATCCGACTCTCTGCTCAGCGGGGAGCCTGCTTCCCCCTTCCTCTCTGCCTGCCTCTCTGCCTACTTGTGATCTCTGTCTGTCAAATAAATAAATAAAAATCTTTAAAAAGAAATTATGAATCCAGATGGGTAAGTAAACGTGAACAGGTTGGTGACCTGAGGAACATCTACCAATTCCTGGTGGCCTAGAGTCTCAGTTTCATGGGTCACACACTGGGGGACAGAAGCCGAAGCTTAAGTCTGGGACACAAAATGTGACATGCTCTGTGAAGGATTAATGAGTAATTTAGGGAAAAAACTTGCCTGGCTATGAGGAAGTTTGCCTGTCTCCATCCGGGCCCTGGAGAGAGCCAGGAAGAAACTGCCCTTGAGAGTTTGTGAACATGAACTGGGCCATGACTTGGCTATTAATGCTTATGGCCTATGACATATGACAAGCCCAATCCAAGAATTAATTTTTGTTTTTGTTTTCTTGCATAAATTTTGGATAAAATTTTGGATAAAATTTATCCAAATTTTACATATGTAAAATTTGGATAAATTTTGCATATGTCTTTTTACTTAAAAAAAAAATTTTATTTATTTATTTGACAGAGAGAAAGATCACAAGAAGGCAGAGGCAGGAAGAGGGAGAGGGAGAAGTAGGTTCCCCGCTGAGCAAAGAGCTGACTTGGGGCTCTATCTCAAGACCCTGAGATCATGACCTGAGCCAAAAGCAGAGTCTTAACCCACTGAGCCACCCAGGCGCCCCTTCTGCCCACTTTTTTATTGGATTATTCATTTTTGGGGTGTTGAGTTTTAATTTTGTTAAATGTTTTCTTCACTTGGCAGAAGCTTTTTATTTGGATGTAGTCCCAATAATTTCTTTTTGCTTTTGTTTCCCTTGCCTCAGGATACACATCTAGAAAGAAACTGCTATGACTGATGTCAAAGAGGTTACTGCCTCTAGGACTTTTATGGTCTCATGCTCCACATTTAGGTCTTTAATCCATTTTGTGTATGGTATAAGAAAGTGGTCCATCTTCAGTTTTTGCATGTTGCCGTCCAGTTTTCCCAATACCATTTGTTGAAGAGCCTTTTTCCCATTGGATATTCCTTCCTGCTTTGTCAAAGATAAACTGACTGTATAGTTGTGGGTTCATTTCTGGGTTTTCTATTCTGTTCCATGGATCTATGTGTCTGTTTTTGTGCCAGTATCATACTGTTTTGATCACTACAACTTGTTTTATAATATGACTTGAAGTCTAGAATTGTGATGTCTCCAGCTTTGTTTTCCTTTTTCAAGGTTGCTTTGGTTATTTGGGGTCTTTATTTTGGGGTCTACAAATTTTAGGATTGTTTGTTCTAATTCTGTGAAAAATGCTATTGGTATTTTAATAGGGACTGCATTACATGTGTAGATTACTTTGGGTAGGATAGACATTTTAACAATATTTGTTTTCCTAACCCATGAGCATGAAATGTCTTCTGTGTCACTTCTTGGTGTCATCTTCAATTTCTTTCATCAGTGTTTGATAGTTTTCAGAGTACAGCTCTTACACCTCTTGGGTTAGGTTTATTCTTAGGTATCTTACTGTTTTTGGTGCAATTGTAAGTGGGATTGATTCCTTAATTTCTCTTTCTGCTGCTTAATTGGTGTATATCCTGCAACTTTATTTTATTTCAACTCAATCTTATTGAGTTGATATTTTATTTCAACTCAATTTGTTGAACTGTTCCAGCAGTTTTTTGGAGTCTTTCAGGTTTTTTATACATAGTATTGTGTCCTCTGCAAATAGTAGAAATTTTATTTTTTCTTTAATAATGTGAGTGCCTTTTATTTGTTTTTGTTGTCTGATTGCTGAGGCTAGGACTTTCAGCAGTATGTTGAATAAAAGTGGTGAGAGTGGACATCTTTCTCAGGTTCCTGAAAGCCTCTCAGGTTTTCTCCATAAAGGATGATGTTAGCTGTGGGTTCTTTTGTATATGCTTTTATTATATAGAGGTATGTTCCCTCCAAACCTACTTTGTGGAGGTTTTTTATCATGAATAGGTATTGTACTTTGTCAGATGCTCTTTCTGCATCTGTTGAAATGATCATATGGTTCTTATCCTTTCTCTTATTATTGAGATATATCACATTGATTAATTTGAGAATAGTGAACCACCCTTGCGACCCAGGAATAATCCCACTTGATCGTGGTGATTTTTAAATTTTTTTTTTAAAGATTTTATTTATTTATTTGACAGACAGAGATCACAGATAGGCAGAGAGGCAGGCAGAGAGAGAGAGAGAGAGAGGGAAGCAGACTCCCTGCTGAGCAGAGAGCCCGAAGTGGGGTTCGATCCCACGACCCTGGGATCATGACCTGAGCCGAAGGCAGAGGCTTTAACCCACTGAGCCACCCAGGCGCCCTGGAATTTTTTGATTACTGATTCAACTTCTTTACTCGTTATCAATTGGTTCAGATTTTTCTATTTCTTCCTGTTTCAGTTTTGGTAATTTATGTGTTTCCTGGAGTTTATTAATTTCTTCCAGTTTGTCCAATTTGTTGGCATATAGTTTTTCCTAATATTCACTTATAATTGTTTGTATTTCTGTGGTGTTGATTGTTATTTTTCCTCTCTCATTTGTGATTTTATTTTTAAAAGATTTTATTTATTTATTTGACAGAGAGAGACACAGCAAGAGAAGGAACACAAGCAGGGGGGTTGGGGCAGGGAGAAGCAGGCTCCCTGCTGAGCAAGGAGGCAAATGCTGGACTCCATCCCAGGAACCTGGGATCATGACCTGAGCTAAAGGAAAATGCTTAACAACTGAACCACTCAGGCGCCCATCATCTGTGATTTTTTATTTGGGTTCTTTCTCTTTTCTTTTTGACAAGTCTGGCTTGGATAAGAACAGAACAACAATCTGTTCTATTGTTTTTTTTTAGTTTCTAGATCATTTATCTCTGTCCTAATCTTTACTATTTCCTTCCACCTGGCCTTAGGCTTTGTTTGTTGTTCTTTTTCTTGCTTCTTTAGGTGTAAGGTTAAGTTGTTTATTTGAGATTTTTCTTGCTTCCTGAAGTAGGCCCATATTGCTATATATTTTTCCTCTTAGGACTGCTTGTGCTCTATCCCCAAGGTTTTGGAACATTTATTTTCATTTTTATTTGTTTTCATGTCTTTTTAATTTTTTCTTTTTCTTTTTTTTTAAATTTAAATTTTGGTTAATTAACATACAGTGCAACACTAGTTGCTGGAGTAAAATTCAGTGATTCATCATTTACATACAACACCCAGTGTTCATCATTGATTTCTTCTTTGATTTCCTGGTTGACTTAGTAGCATTTTGCTTAACCTCCCTGTATTCGTGGTCTTTCCAAGTTTTCTCTTTTGGTTGACTTCTAGTTTCATAGCATGGTGATGAGAAAAGATGCCTGGTATGGTTTCAGTCGTTTTGTATTTGTTGATGTTTGTTTTGTGACCCAAGATGTGATCTGTTCCGGAGAATGTTCCACGTGCACTTGAAAAGAACGTGCGCTCTTCTTTTTAGGATGGAATGCTCTGAATATATCTGTTCAATCCATCTGGTCCAGTGGGTCATTTAAAGCCATTGTTTCTTTGTCCATTTTCTGTTTAGATGATCTGTCCATTGACGTAAGTGGGACGTTAAAGTTCACTACCATTACTGTATTATTACTGATTATTCCTTTAAGTTTGTTATTAGCTGTTTTGTATATTTGGATACTCCCATGTGGCATGCATATTCACTATTGTTAGATCTTTTTGTTGATTGTCCCCTTCATTACAATATAGGGCTCTTCTTTACTCTTGTTACAAGCCTTTGTGTTAAAGTCTAGTTTGTCCAATATAAGTATTGCTACTCCAGCTTTCTTTTGACATCCATTTGCATAAGAAATGTTTCTCCATCTCCCTTACTTGCAATCTGCAGGTGTCTTTCGGTCTAAAATGAGTCTCTTGTAGGCACCATATAGATGGGTCTTGGTTTTTTTTTAGTCCTTTCTGACACAGTATGTCTTTTGACCGGAGTGTTTGACATCTATTTGCATGACAAATGTTTCTCCATCCCCTCATTTTCAATCTGTAGGTGTCCTTAGGTCTAAAATAAGTCTTGTGGGTGGTTCAGTTGTTATGCATCTGCCTTCAGCTCAGGTCATGGTCCCAGGTCCTGAGATGGAGCCCTGCATAGGGCTCCCTGTTCAGTGGGGTGTCTGCTTCTCCTCACTCTCTTTTTCTTAAATAAATAAAATAAATAAATAAATAAAATGAGTCTCTTGTGGGCAGCATATAGATGGGTCTTTTTTTAAAAAAATATTTTCATTCTTTTTTTTAATTTAAGCTTTTTAAAATTTAAACATATAATGTAACCCCACCACCCTCTCCCAACCCCTCTCCCCCCCGCCCCCCTCAGTTTGTTTTATGACATTAAGAGTCTCTTTTGGTTTGTCTCCCTCCCGATCCCATCTTGTTTCATTTTTTCTTTTCCTACCACCTTAACCCCCACCCCCGTTGCATCTCCACTTTAGATGGGTCTTTTTATTTGTTTATTCATTCTGACAGCCTGTCTTTTGATTGGAGCATTTAGTCCACTTACATTCAAAGTAATTATTGATAGATATGTATTTATTACCATTTTATTACTTGTTTTGTTGTTGATACTGGAATGTTCTCTGATCCTTTCTTGTCACTTTTGATCTCTCCTTTGTACTCAAAGAGTCCTCTTTAATATCTCTTGCAGGGCTGGTTTAGTGGGCACAAACTCCCTTAGTTTTTTCTATCTGGGAAACTGCCTATCTCTCCTTTTTATTCTGAACAATGGCTTTGCTGGCTAGGGTGTTCTTGGCTGCAGGTTTTTCCCATTCAGCACTTTGAATACATGCCACTCCCTTCTGCCTTGCCAGGTTTATGTTGAGAAATCTACAGCTAGCCTTATGGATCTTCTCTTGTAAATTAAGGACTCCTTCTGTCTTGCTGCCTTTTTTTTTTTTTTTTAAGATTTTATTTATTTATTTGACAGAGAGAGAGAGAGAGAGAGAGAGATCACACGCAGGCAGAGAGGCAGGCAGAGAGGGAGGGGGAACCAGGCTCCCTGCTGAGCAGAGAGCCTGCTGAGCAGAGAGCCTGATGCGGGCCTCAATCCCAGGACCCTGAGAGCATGACCTGAGCTGAAGGCAGAGGCTTAACCCACTGAGCCACCCAGGCACCCTGTCTTTCTGCCTTTAAGATTGTTTCTTTATTACTATATTTTGCAAATTTAATTATATGTCTTGGTGTTGGCCTGCAACTTATTTATTTATTTATTTGAGACAGAGAGGGAGAGAGTGCATGCATGAGTCGGGGTAGGGAGGGGCCAGCAAAAGAGGGAAAAGCAGGTTCACGGGGCTTGATCCCAGGACCCTGAGATTATGACCTGAGCCAAAGGCAGATGCTTAATCAACTGAGCACCCTAGGCACCCCTCTTTTGTTGATTCTTTTTCTTTTTTTTTTTTAGATTATTTATTTATTTATTTGACAGGCAGAGATCACAAGTAGGCAGAGAGACAGGCAGAGAGAGAGGGGGAAGCAGGCTCCCTGCTGAGCAGAGAGCCTGACTCGGGGCTTGATCCCAGGACCCTGGGATCATGACCTGAGCCAAAGGCAGAGGCTTCAACCCACTGAGCCACCCAGGGGCCCCTCTTTTGTTGATTCTGATGGGAGTTCTCTGAGCCCTTGGATCTGGATGTCTGTTTCCTTCCCTAGATTAGGGAAGCTTTCAGCTATTATTTCCTCCAATAAATTTTCTGCCCCTTTTTTCTCTCTCTTTTTCTCTTGCAGCTCCTGTAATATGAATGTTATTATGTTTGATGGAGTCACTGAGTTCTCTAAGTCTATTCTCGTTGCATAAGTTGTCTTTTTCTCTTTTGTTCAACTTCATTATTTTCCATTACTTTATCTTCTAGGTCACTAATTCATTCCTCTGCTTCCTCCAGCCTGCTGTTCATTGCATCAAGCCTGTTTCCAATCTTGTTTATTGTATTCTTCATCTCTGATTGATTCATTCTTAATTCTTTCATCTCTGTGGTTACGGTCTCACTGATGTCTTCTATTTTTTTTAAAGTTTTTATTTATCTATTTGACAGACAGAGATAACAAGTAGGCAGAGAGGCAGGCAGAGAGAGAGAGGGGGAAGCAGGCTCCCTGCTAAGCAGAGAGCCCAACGTGGGGCTCGATCCTCGGACCCTGAGATCATGACCTGAGCTGAAAGCAGAGGCTTAACCTACTGAGCCACCCAGGTGCCCCTTCTATTTTTTTCTCAAGCCCAATGAGTATACTTATGATTGTTGCTTTAAATTCTCCATCAGCCATGTTACTCTTATCTGTTTCTCTAGTTCTCTTGCTGTGGCCTTATCTTGTTCTTTCATTTGGGATAAATTCCTCCACCTAGGCATTTTGTCCAAGTCTCTGCCTTCTTCTGTATTTTAAAAGCCAGTATGTTTCCTGCTCCTGGAAATAATGGCTATATGAATAGGAGGTTATGTAGTGTCCAGGGCCTGGTCCTTTAGGGAGTGTCTCTGACGTGTACTGTGTACACCCTGCTGTTGTGTTTTGCTTGATTTATTCTTCAGGCGAGTCATCTTTAGAGGCACTCTTTACGTGCTGTGGGCAGTGTTTTGTCCTTGGCCCGAATGTGGTGAATTTTAACCAGTGTTCTGATCTGCTTGTGAAATGAGACCTGATATCACTTCCACCAGAACTGAGACCCAGCAGAACTCACAGGTCAGGAGATGTGGTGTGAGTAGGAGTTTGTACTGGTTTTCCCAGTGAGGGGCTCACTGAGCTGGGACTGAGGCAAGCTTGACTGAGGAGAGCAGTCTGGCCAGACAGCAGGTGTGTGGGACTTGGTGTAAGCAAGTTAGGCAGCTAGTGTCAGTAATGTGTTGCCTCCTGCTGGTGGTTCTGTGTCTATGCTGAGGGGCTGGGAGGCGAAATGGTACCAGCCAACTCTTTTGTTCCCAGAGTGGAGTCTTCATGAAGATTGCCTCTCAGGGACATGCTCTGAGAAGAGCAAGTAATCTCCCCACTCGGTGCCCCAGGCATTCTTCAGACTGCTGTTTCCATGCCATTTGCTCCCTTCCTGCCCCTCCAAGATTGTTTGCCTGCCTTCCTTCCAGGAGCAGGGCAATGTCCTCCAGGCTCTAGCTTGGTCAAGCCTACTGGCATTTCAAACCCTAGGCTTTAAGCCCTCCTGGTTGCAAGAACTCATGAAATTAGTCCCTCTCATTTTCCAAGCCCGTCACTTTAGCAAATCATTCTCCTTGAACATTCCCCTGTGTGCTCTCTCTCTCTTGCTCTTCTCTATGACCATGGCTTCCTCCCCTCCACAGCATCCATGATCCATTTCTCCCCTAAGCCATGTCTCTGCCTCTTCTCTCCCTTTAGTCATGGAGTTTGTTCTGTCAGTCTTCAGGTTGATTTCTGGGGTCATAGGATGGTCTGATACTTATCTAGTTGTGTTCATGGGATGAGATGAGCCTAGAGTCCTCCTACTCTGCTCTCATCTTCCCTCTTTTCCATTTAACATTCTTAGATTTCACATATGAATTATATCATACAGTAATTGTCTTTCTCTGTCTTATCTCGCTTAGTATAATGTGTTCAAGTGCATCCATGTTGTTACAAATAGCTGGATATTCCAGGAGATTCTTTCTCATAAGTGAGTAATATTCCATTGTGTATATGTAACACATCTTCTTTATTCATTCACCCATTGATGTGCACTTGGGTTGTTTCCATACCTTGGCTATTGTGTATAATACTGTGACAAACATGGGGGTGCAGATATCTCTGTGAGTTCCTTTTTTCATTTCCTTTGGGTATCTTCCATAAAGTGGAATTGCTGAATAGTATAGCCTATTTTTAATTTTTTGAGGATCCTCCACATTGTTTTCCACAGTGGATAGACAAATTTACATGCCAACTGTATATAAAGGTTCCCTCCCCCCCCCTTTTTTTAAACCACACCAAGAAATCTAATTTAAAGTGGTTTTGAGATAATGTGCTATTAGACACCAAGCAGAGGTAAACACCAATCCTCTCTGGGGGAAAATCTCTTCAAACCAGAACTCAAATAATTTCCTGAACAAAATTCTAAGGAACAAGAGCTACTACCAGAAATCATAAAACACAAAGACTTGATAGACGAGGATCAATAGAGACAAAAAAGCAGAATCAGATCTTTAAAGAATTCAGATAGGGGTTATGAGATATAAAGTAAGTATTTAGTTTGTTTTAATAAAAATATTATCAAAAAGTATGAGTAAGAAATAAGTCTATTAAAAATAATCAGACAGGTTTATGGATCATTATATTGTGCACTGGAAACCAATATAACACTGTATTTAACTATACTGGAATTTAGGGGTGCCTGGGTGGCTCAGTGGGTTAAGCCTCTGCTTTTGGCCCAGGTCATGATCTCAGGGTCCCGGGATCAAGCCTGGCATCGGGCTCTCTGCTCAGCAGGGAGCCTGCTTCCCTCTCTCTCTCTGCCTGCCTCTCTGCCTACTTGTGATCTCTCTCTGTCAAATAAATAAGTAAAATCTTAAAAAAAATCTATACTGGAATTTAAAATTAAATTAAATTTAATTTAAAAAACATAATCAGGCAGGGATGCTTGGGTGGCTCATTTGGTTAAGTGTCTGTCTTCAACTCAGGCCATGATCCCAGGGTCCTGGTGTTGAGCCCCACACTGGGCCTCCTGCATAGCTGGGAGCCTGCTTCTCTCTTTCCCTCTGCTTGCCACATCCCTCCCCCTACTCGTGCTCTCTCACTCTCTCTGTCAAATACATAAATAAAATCTTTATAAAAAAATATAAAATCTTTATAAAAAAAGATTTTATTTATGTATTTGACAGAGAGAGATCACAAGTAGGCAGAGAAGCAGGCAGAGAGAGAGGGAAGCAGGCTCCCTGCTGAGCAGAGAGCCCGA
Organism: Taxidea taxus jeffersonii; assembly: GCA_003697995.1. Lineage (NCBI taxonomy): Eukaryota > Metazoa > Chordata > Mammalia > Carnivora > Mustelidae > Taxidea > Taxidea taxus. The sequence continues at coordinate 203,560 of ML104819.1, forward strand.
TGCGGGACTCGATCCCAGGACCCTGAAATCATGACCTGAGCCGAAGGCAGCGGCTTAACCCACTGAGCCACCCAGGCGCCCCCATAAATAAAATATTTCAAAAAATATGGAATCAGGTAAATTTGAAAAAGAATCAACTCAAAATTCTAATTATGAAAATACAATAGCATGAAGTAGAAACACAAGGAATGGAATAAACAGATCAGACACAATTGAAAGTGAGTTAATGAATGGGAATCTAGATCTGAATAAATTAATGAGAACACAGCACAGAAAGTCAGAGAAAGAGAAAATATGAAACAGAGGTTAAGAGACATAGAGAGCCAAGGGAGAGATCTCTAACTGAAGCTACCAAAGGAAAGAAGAGACAGAATGGGGAAAAGACAATGTTTGAAGAGATGTGGCTGAGAATTCTACAAAAGTGGTGAAACACATAAGTCTTCAGATTCAGGAAACCCAACAAGTCCCAAACAGAATAAATACAAAATTCCATAGAACATAAAAACTAAAGAGCTCTTAAGAATAACCAGAGATAGGGGCGCCTGGGTGGCTCAGTGAGTTAAAGCCTATGCCTTTGGCTCAGGTCATGATCCCAGGGTCCTGCTCAGCAAGGGAACCTGCTTCCCTGCCTACTTGTGATCTCTGTCTGTCAAATAAATAAACAAAATCTTAAAAAAAAAAGGAATAACCAGAGATAAAGACTCATTGTCTTCAAATGAACAAGAATTAGCTTCACAGCTCATTTCTTGTAAACAACAATGAAATTCAGAGGCCAGTGGAATAATGTCTGCAAAGTATCAAGGTAAAATGAATGTCAAGCTGGAAATATTGAGGTGTACATCTTCACATGAGCAAAAACAGTGAGATTACAATCAGCAAATCTTCAGTGAAGGAATTTATAGAGATTTAAATTCAGGAGAAAAACTATGATCCTAGAGGGAGGCCAGAGATGCAAGAAATGGCAGGAGAAAGACCTTCAATAATTAAAAGCATGTGGGTTTATCTAAATAAATCTTGAAAATATTAACTGCATACGATAAAAATAACTACTAATTTGTGTGTCAGTGAAAAAACAAGAGAGAACTAAAATGCTGTATAAAAATAGCATTCCTTTCAGGAGCTATAGGTGAGAATTCATTTTGTTGTTGTTTTCAGCTTCTGGAAGCTGCATGCATGCCCTAGTTTGTGTCTTCCTTCTAACTTAAAAGCCAGTGATGGCCTGTTGAGTCTTTGTCACATTGTGTTACCTGACACACATTCTTTTGCCTCCCTCTTTTGCATTAGTGATTATAATAGGCCCTTGGACAATCTAAGATAATTTCCCTATTTAAAAAAAAATTAAAAGATTTATTTATTTATTTTAGAGAGAAGAGGGAGGGACGGAGGGAGAAGGAGAGAAAATCCTTAAGCAGACTCCCCAGTGAGCATGGAACCTGACATGGGGCCCGACCCCAGGACCCTGAGATCATGACCTGAGCTGAAATCAAGAGTGGGACACTTAACCAACTGAGCCCTCCAGACACCCCAATAATTTCCCTATTGTAAGATAAGTGCATCGGCTACCTTCATTCCATCTCCTGCCTTAATTTCTCTTTGGCATGTAATGTAACATATTCACAGGTTTTGGAAATTAGGATGTGGAGATTTTTAGGAGGCCATTATTCTGTCTATTAAAACTGAATAATCAAAAAATGAGCAGGCACAAGTAAGTAATGTTAAGACTGGAAAAGGATAGAGTAGAAATTTAAAATGTAATAGAGATTATTGTGAATAACTTTAAGTCAATAAATCCAAAACATTAAGGACATATTTATAGAAAAATATAACTTATCCAAACCTACTTATGAAAAAATGGAAAACTGAAGAGTTGTACAATTAAAGAAATGAGCTGATGATTTAATATTCCCTGAAAGAAACAAGAGGCTTCAATAATTTTACATGCATGTTCTGCCAAACTTTCAAGAAATAGATTAAATAGAAAAATGCAATTTTTAATAAACCCTTTTAGAAGACAGAAACACAGGAGTATTGGGACACCTGGGTGGCTCAGTTGGTTAAGTGTCTGCCTTTGGCTCAGGTCATTATCTCATGGTCTTGAGGTGAAGCTCTTTGTCAGGCTCCCTGCTTAGCTCTCTTTTCTCCCTGCTTATGCTCTCTCTTGCTATCTCTGCCACTATCTCTGTCTCTCTTAAATAAATAAATGAAATCCTTAAAAAGAAAAAAAAGAACAGGAATATTTTCCAATTTTTTTTTAAGTCTAGTTTATCTTGGTACCCAAACCTAACAAAAATGGAACAAAAAAGAAAAACTTACAGACCAATCTCATTTATAAACAGATAAAAAAAAAAAATTGGGCAGTACCTGGGTGGCTCAGTTAGTTAAGTGCGGACTCTTGATTTCAGCTCAGTTCTTGATCTCATGTCATGAATTCAAGCCCTGCATTGGGCTCCATGCTAAGGTTGGAGCCTACATAAACAAACAAACAAAAAAATTAAATAAAATATTAAGAATCTAATTGGATAAAGATGATCGAATATATATAAAAGTGTGTAAATTGATCAAACCAGATTTCTACCTGGAATACAAGATGAGTTAGCACTAGAAAAATCTAACAATGTAATTCACTGTGTTAACAGATTAAAGAAGAAGACCATATAATCATCTCAAAGTTGTTGAATGAACGTTCAATTATATTCAGCAGCCCTTATAATGAAAAATCTTAGCAAAGTAGGAATAGAAGAGAACTTCCTTAAAGTGATACAGGTCCTCCAAAAATGATTACACGACCTATTATTCTCAGTGATGAGACATTATAAGTACACTTAAGATTGAGAGCCAGCAAGGATGACCTCTCTCAACATGTCTATTCATTGTGGTACTGGGGTCCTGGCAGCAGAGTAAGAAGAGTCAAAGAAATGGGACACCTGCATGGCTCAGTCAGTTGGGTGTCTGATTCTTGGTTTTGGCTTAGGTCTTAATCTCAGGGTTGTGAGGCTCTGCGCTCAGTGGGACGTCTGCTCGAGATTCTTTCCCCTCCCACTCCTTCTCCCCTGTTCCTTCCTCTGCTTGCACACGTGTGCTCTTTCTCTCTCTCTCAAACAAATAAAATCTTTTAAAAAGTACAAGAAATAGGGCGCCTGGGTGGCTCAGTCATTAAGCGTCTGCCTTCAGCTCAGGTCATGATCCCAGGGTCCTGGGATCGAGCCCTGCATCGGGCTCCCTGCTCGGTGGGAAGACTGCTTCTGACTTTCCCACTCCTCCTGCCTGTGTTCCCTCTCTCACTGTGTCTCTCCCTATCAAATAAATAAAATCTTTAAAAAAAAAAGTACAAGAAATAAATGTATAAGGATTGGAAGTCAAGAAATAAAGTTGTTGGGACGCCTGGGTGGCTCAGTTGGTTAAGCAGCTGCCTTCGGCTCAGGTCATGATCCCAGCGGCCTGGGATCAAGTCCCACATCGGGCTCCTTGCTCAGCAGGGAGCCTGCTTCTCCCTCTGCCTCTGCCTGACACTCTGTCTGCCTGTGCTCACTCTCTCTGACAAATAAAAAAAAAAATCTTTAAAAAAATAAAAAAAAGAAATAAAGTTGTTATTATTTACACTTGCTTTGGATAACTGCATGGAAAACCCAAAAGGTTTACAAGAAATAAAAGTTAATAAGGACATTTATAAAATGGTAAAAAACAAAACTGATATTCGAAAGTTAATTATATTTCCATATACCACTAAAAAGCTGAAAACATATTCCTTAAAAGATAATGTTGGGGGACGCCTGGGTGGCTCAGTTGGTTAAGCGGCTGCCTTCGGCTCAGGTCATGATCCCAGCGTCCTGGGATCGAGTCCCACATCGGGCTCCTTGCTCGGCGGGGAGCCTGCTTCTCCCTCTGCCTCTGCCTGCCTCTCTGTCTGCCTGTGCTTGCTCTCTCTCTCTCTCTCTCTAACAAATAAATAAATAAAATCTTAAAAAAAAAAAAAAAGATAATGTTGGCACTACCAACAAAAGTAAGGTACCTAAGAGGAAATCTAACAGAAGCTATATGAGACTATCATGGAGAGAATTTGAAAATTTCATTGAAAGATATCAAAGAAACCCCATATAAATAGAGAGGAAAAAAAAGGAAGAAAAAAGTGATAGGAGAAATTCAGTATTTTATCTTCTGCAGGGAATTTCAAGATTCAAGTCACAATCACAGCTAGGTTCTTCACTGAAATTAAACAAGCTGATTCTAAAATTTGTTGGAAAGAGTAAAGGGCCAAGAATAGCTAAGACACTCCTAAAGGAGATGAACAAGGGGAGGGGATTTTCCTATCAGATATAAAAGCTTTTTTTTTTTTTTATTTTTTTTAAATTTTTTTTTTAATTTTTTAAAAATATTTTATTTATTTATTTGTCAGATAGAGAGCACAGGAGCGAGCGCAGGCAGACAGAGAGGCAGGCAGAGGCAGAGGGAGAAGCAGGCTCCCTGCCGAGCAAGGAGCCCGATGTGGGACTCGATCCCAGGACGCTGGGATCATGACCTGAGCTGAAGGCAGCCGCTTAACCAACTGAGCCACCCAGGCGTCCCAGATATAAAAGCTTTTATGAAGCAAAAGTAATTAAGTCAGTATAATATCTTTGCCAAGATAGAAGAATGGACTGATAAAACAGATCCCAGATACACACTCATATATCTATGGATATTCGATATATGGTAGCGGCATCTTTTGAAGTAGTGAGGAAAAGAGACTACCCAATAATTGCTAGTGCAAATGATATCACGTATGGAAAAATTAATGCGGCTTAACTGTACCCAGTTAACCGGGTACCACACCGAACCCAGTTCCAGATAGATGAAGAACATACATGAATGTCTGGGTGGCTCAATCAGTTAAGCATCGGACTCTTGATTTTGGCTTAGGTCATGATTTCAGGGTCATGAGATGGAGCCCCTGTTGAGCTCTGGGCTGGGTGGGGAGCCTGCTTGAGATTCTCTCTCTCTCTCTCTTGCTCTACCCCTCTCCACTCACATTCTCTCTCCCTCTCAAAAAAAAAAAAAAGAAAAGAAAAGAAAAGAGAACATAAATGTAAAGGGCAAAACTTTAAAACTTCTAAAAGATCTTTTTAACTTTAAGGGAGACAGATTCCTTAAGTAAGTCACAAAACACAAATTGCAAAGAAATTATTGATAGCTTTGCTGCATTCAAATTAAGAGCTTCTTTTAAGAGATTGGGGCACCTGGGTGGCCCAATGGGTTAAAGCCTCTGCCTTCAGCTCAGGTCATGATCTCAGGATCCTGGGATCGAGCCCTACATCAGGCTCTCTGCTCAGTGGGGAGCTTGATTCCCCTTCTCTCTCTCTGCCTGCCTCTGCCTACTTGTGATCTCTGTCTGTCAAATAAATAAATAAATAAATAAATAAAACAACATAATAATAAACATTATTTCTTATAAACAAATATACAATATACAAAAAACCAAATTATTTTAATAATAAAACAAATAAATAAATAAAATCTTAAAAAAAAGAAAATAAAAAAAACCTTTTAAAAAAAGCTTCTTTTAAGAGATCATAAAGAAGGGTGCCTGGGTAGCTCAGTGGGTTAAGCCTCTGCCTTTGGCTCAGGTCATGATCCCAGGGTCCTGGGATCAAGTCCCGCATTGGGCTCTCTGCTCAGCATGGAGCCTGCTTCCCTTCCTCTTTCTCTGCCTGCCTCTCTGCCTATTTGTGATCTCTGTCAAATAAATTAAAAAAATCTTAAAAAAAAAAGAGATCATAAAGAAAATGAATTGATAAAGTATAATCTATGAGAAGATATCTTGGTAAAATAATAAAAGAATTTCTTGGGGCACCTGGGTGGCTTGTTGATTAAGTGCCTGACTCTCAGTTTCAGCTTAGGTCATGATCTCATGGCTGTGAGATCAAGCCCTGTGTCAGCCTCTGTGCTCAGTCCTGGAGTCTGGTTGAGATTCTCTCCTTTTCCATTTCCCTCCCCCTCTGCCCTTCCCTCCTCTTACATACACACACGTGCTCTCTCTAATAAATAAATAAAATGTTTTAAAAAATATTAAGAGGGGTGCCTGGGTGGCTCAGTGGGTTAAAGCCTCTGCCTTTGGCTCAGGTCATGATCCCAGGGTCCTGGGATCAAGCCCCGCATTGGGCTCTCTGCTCAGCGGGGAGTCTGCTTCCTCCTCTTTCTGCCTGCTTCTCTGCCCACCTGTGCTCTCTGACTGTCAAGTAAATGGATGGAATCTTTAAAAAATAAATAAAATAAATAAATACTTTGGGCCTTTAAAAAAATATTAAGAAAATAAGGAACTTCTTAAAATTTTAAACAGAAAACTTAAAGAACTCCTAAACAGTAATAAGAAAAAGATGAACAGGGGCTCCTTGGTGGCTCAGTTGGTTAAACGTCTGCCCTTGGCTTGGGTCTTAATCTTGGGGCTCTGGGATCAAGCCCTGCATCTGGCTCTCTGCTCAGTGGGGAGTCTGCTTCTCCCTCTCTCGCTCTCAAATAAATACAATCTTAAAAAAAAAAAAGACAACCTAACAGAAATAATGGAAAAGTAGAAAAAAAAATAAGAAAATACACCTTTAAACCATGATAAGATTCTGTTTAATGCTCACTGAACTGGCAAAACTTGAAAAGCTTTGGCCAAGATATATGTCAGTGGGAACTTTTATACATCACACATAAGAATATCAATTGGTGCAATCACTTCATATAATGATTTGACATTTTTCTAGAAAAAAATCAAAGATGCACATTCTGAATTCCCAGCAATTTTACTCAGTATGTATACCAGAGAAACTACTGTATTTTTGTGCTTGCAGATACATTCATGAATATTCATAGTAGCATTATTCAAAAATGAAATTTATTGAGATAAAATTTACATATAATAAAATGCTCTCATTTTAAGTGTTTAGTTCAAGGTTTGACAAATGTTTACACCAATGTAATTAGCACCAAAATCAAGATATACAATCTTCCAACAACCCCCACAAAGTCCCTCTTTCTCCTCTGCAGAAGAACGCTTCTCCCACTGTCAATATATCCTAGATTTCATATAGATGGAATAATAAATCACTTGTAATCACTTGTATCTGGTTTCCTTACCTTTCATAATGCACTTGAGATTTAGTTTGTACATGTTGTTGTTTGGATCAGTGTTTTCTTTCTGAGTACCATGCTATTTATAGATATGTCAGGAATTGCTTTAATTTTATTTATTTATTTATTTTTATTTAAAGATTTTTATTTATTTATATGACAGACAGATATCACAAGTAGGCAGAGAAGCAGGCAGAGAGAGAGGAGGAAGCAGGCCCCCTGCTGTGCAGAGAGCCCGATGTGGGGTTCGATCCCAGGACACTGGGATCATGACCTGAGCCAAAGGCAGATGCTTAACCTACTGAGCCATCTAGCTGCCCCAGGAATTGCTTTAATATCCACTAGTTGTTGGGCTTTTGGATTGTTTCCAGTTCTTGGCTATTACAAATAAAAAAGCTGCTGTAAAAATTCATGTACAGGTATTTTGATTTTTCTTCTGTAAGTTCTTAGTAGAATTATTGGGTCATATGCTAAGCATATAGTTAACATATGAGAGATGTAAATCTGTTTTCCAAAGTGGTTGCTCTGTTTTTTGTTCCCACCAACAATGGATGCGGGCTATAGTTCATAGCAGCATTATTCATGTTGCAAAATAGCAAAATTAGAAACAACCCAAATGTTTACTGTCAGAAGAATGAGTAAATTGTAGTATAGTCATTCAAAAGAATATCAGAGACAATTAAAATTAACCATAACTATATGTAGCAACATGACTAAAACATATTTAAAAAGACAAGTTACAGATGAATACATAAAGTATATTCTCTATATACATGTGTATATGTGTGTATATATATATACACACATACACACATATATACACATATATATACACATACACATATACACATACACATGTGTATGTATATGTATATATATGTATATATATACACACATGTCTAAAATGTGCTAAATGAAACAATGTTATTTAGGAAAATATACATTTTGCCAAGACTCTAAGATAAAGCAAAGGAGTGATAAACACAAAATTTACACTAGTGGTTAATCTCTGGGAAAGGATCATATGTAGGAATAGGGAGGGATAGGGTGTTTCAAAAATATTGGTAATATTGACATCCTAAATCTGTACGATAGATACATGGTGTTTATCTTTCTTCTTATTATTTTTTAAGAGTTTACTTATTTATTTGAGGGAGAGAGCAAGAGGGAGAGCGCGAAAGAGAGAGAAAGAGAGAGAGAAACACACTCCCCACTGAGCAGAGAGCCAAACTTGGGGCTTGATCCCAGGACTCTGAGATCATGACCCCAGCCAAAAACAGGCCCTCAACTGACTGAGCCACCCCTATCTTTAGGCACCCCTATCTTTATTATTCTTTAACAGGCACCAACATTTTACAAATACTTATTGATGATAAAGTTTTATAACAAAAAGTAAAAAAGAAAATAAAGATAGTTGTTTCTTTAGCCTCACTCTCTGGGTTTCTTTAAAAAAACAACAATAAAAAAGATTGACTTGAGCATTTGTCCTGTACTATAATATATTTTCCTGATTCTATTTAGTTTTCTACATACTTAGGCTGAGAGATTGCAGTCATAGTACTGGAATAATTCTGGAATGCATTTCTATCTATGGGAGTAAGAATTTAGATGTCTGGCTCCTAGCAATAAAAATGGCAGGAATTAAACTCATATATCCTTGTTTATGGAGATGAGAATATAGCCCATCTGATAACAAAAATGATTGAATAGAATTCACTATTTCTTAAAATTATAGCAGAGAATGGTATATCTTCTATTTATTTCCTTTCTGACTGAATTATTTAAAACTAAGTTTTAAAAACCATCATAAAATGACCTCACAGTCAAATATAAAGGACATATCATTAATTCTAGAAAACCTGGCTGGTCAGTTATTGGATAAGAGGACTGTAATATATATAGCAAAAATTTTTCTCTCTCTCTATTTCCCTATCTTGGTTGTATCATAGGATTACAAGGTCAAGAAATAGAAAATTCTGTAAGATGAAAAATGCCAGTGAGTTAAATAGAAACATGGCAGGAAATGTTTTTGTATGTTTTGGTAGTATAAAAAAACCAAAGGTTATAGCGTTCCATCAGATGGTACATTTCTATCTCCTTTTTGGGACCTTCTTACTGAGCATAGTTGTTTTAAAAGTTAATTGAATTTGGTCCCAACTTTGCTTATAAATATATTAAGACATAAAATTATCTATAGATTTGAATAAAATACCATTTTCTCCCCTGAAAAACCTTTATAGCAACTCAAGTATGAAATGTGTTTATAGCTGGAAATCACAAGTGAATTATCACAGAAACAACTTCAAATGTAGAGGTTGGTAATAAGCCTCTAATTTTCTTAAATAATAAAAATATAATCATCAGCAATGAGACACCTATGTCAATCATTTGCCTGTTTTTTCTCTTAAGATTGAACTAAGTTCTATGAGTAGGAGTAATCATTGTAAGAACCAAAGTGATTCTTTCATTGTGCTCTACATTATTTAGAAAAATCAAAAACAATTATTTTGACCTATATGATTACACAAGAAATGGTAAAGAAAGTCACATAAAGGTACAGTTGAGCATGTGAGTTATTTTCTCATACTAGCAAATGACTGTCAGACTAGGGATACCTGAAAGAGGTTACCTATTCCTTAAATGATCATTACTGCTAAATAGAGATTCTTGATTTTTTATACAGTGAGCTTTAATTACTTGTGTGAATTGAATCACAGATAATCCTACCCTAAATGAAGTTTGAATTTTTAATTTTCATTTTGGAATACCAGTTTGAATGTTTTCAAAAAGATTTATTATTTATTTATTTGAGAGAGGGAGAGCGTGTGTGAGAGTGGTGGGAGGGGCAGAAGGAGAAACTCTTCAAGCAGACTCTGTCCTGAGTGTGGAGCCCAAAATGGGGCTTGATCCCATGACCCGTGAGACCGTGACCTGAGCCAAAACCAAGAGTCAGTCGATTAACTGACTGAATCACTCAGATGTCCCTATAGGTTTGAATTTTAAATAATATACACTTGTACAAATTTCAGAAGTGTTCTCGTATGTACGATACCACTTGATGCTACTATGAGGTTAGCAGGATCTAGAGTTACTGCCTCTACTTTGCTGATGAGAAGACAAGTCTTGCCTAATGACAGATACAGCACTAGAGTCCTTATCTTTTTTTTTTTTAAGCTTTTATTTATTTATTAGTTAGAGAGAGCACAGGCAGACAGACGCAGAGGGAGGAGCAGGCTCCCTGCCGAGCAAGGAGCCCGATGTGGGACTCGATCCCAGGACGCTGGGATCATGACCTGAGCCGAAGGCAGCTGCTTAACCAACTGAGCCACCCAGGTGTCCCCGAGTCCTTGTCTTTTATTTTGAAGGCAGTGTTCTTCCTTTTGTATCATCATTTCCATATCTGATGTTTGTCTTCAGACAAAAATAAAAATTATGATGTTACCCTGTTCAATTTCATCTTTGGAGGTCCAGATAGGTTGAATAACGACTGCCCAAAGATATCCTGGGCTAAAGCCTGGAACTTGTACACGTTACCTTACAAGGAAAAAAGGTCTCTACAGGTGTGATTAACTTCAGGATCCTGAGATGGGGAAAGACTTCTGCATTTCCCAGGTGTACCCTAAATCCACTTGCAAGTGTCCTAAGAGGCTTATAAGAGAGAGGCAGAGGGAGATGACACAGATAGAAGCGAAGAAGTCAGAGACACAGAGAAGAAGGTAACGTTAATCAGAAGGACAGAGATTGGAGTGAGGTAGCCACAAGCCAAGGAATGCCAACAGCTACCAAAAGTTGGAAGAGGGTCAAGGAACAGAGTCTCCCCTGGAGCCTTCAAAGGGTTGGTAGTCATGCAAACATGTAGATTTCAGACTAGTTAAATTGGTGTTTGAACTTCTGGCCTCTAGAGCTTTCCCAGGAGAGAATGGTTAAAATGTTAGTGTTTCCAAGAATGTCTTTAGTTCTCTTCTATGAAAATTATCAGGGAATGTGTACAAATCTTTGAAAGAAATATTTAAATAAACTAAATGTTGTTAATTCATATAAAAAGTCTTGTCACTGACAAGCTGAAATATACTGTATCCATCTAAGAAAAACTGGGAGCTTACTATGTATTTAGTTGAATGACAAAACCTGAGAATTTCATAGTCAATTTCTTTTTCCTTTACAGGAAATGTATTGGAGCTATCATGTCTGGAAGTATGTTTACAACCTAGTTTCAACTATTCACTCCGCTCTTTGAATTTTTCTTTTGTGACTTTTCTGAAGCCAGTAAGAGAAACTCAGACTATTATGGGACTCTTTCTAAATCATTTCAACTTTCAAAACTTCACCAGGATTTGCCAAGGCATCACAAGTGAATTTAAAATGTGCTCATGTTTGGCTTGTGAGTCCAAAAAAAACATGGATTTTATTTTTCATGAACAAACATCAAAAGGTAAATATAAAATGGTAATAAAGTTTATCAAGAATAAATTATCTTAGTATGTTAAAAAAAGAATAATATATTCCAGTTTAAAAGCCAATGGTATCAGAACACTCAGCAAATGTGGCTTTTGATATGTGGCTTGTGATCTGTAGTGCTTTGGGATATTACTTATTCTTGGTTTACTTTATCAAAAACAAAATATTTACTTTTAAAATACATCACAATCGCCAAACTGTGGAAAGAGACAAGATGCCCTTTAAAAGATGAATGGATAAAGAAGATGTGGTCCATATATACAATGGAATATTACGCAGCCATCAGAAAGGATGAATATCCAACTTTTGTATCAACATGGACAGGACTGGAGGAGATTGTGCTGAGTGAAATAAGTCAAGCAGAGAGAGTAAATTATCATATGGTTTCACTTACTTGTGGAACATAAGGAATAACATGGAGGACATTAGAAGGAAAGGAAAAGTGAATCGGGGGAAGCAGAGGGGGAGACAAAGCATGATAGACTGTGGACTCTGAGAAACAAACTGAAGGTTTTGGAGGGGAGGGAGGTGGGGGATTAGGTGAGCCTTGTGGTGGGTACTAAGGAGGGCACATATTACATGGAGCACTGGGTGTGGTGCATAAACAAAATAAAAAAATAAATAAAAATAAAATACATCAAAATGCCACCATAATTCATGTACCTTTGATCACTAAAAGAGTATTTAGCATGCTATCTTCAAGGTATTGAATTTTTAAAAATTAAAAAAGTAAAATCAAACTTGGATTTTCTAAGAAGTCATTGAATCCTTGACACATTTGTACCTTGTCTTGCCTAACATTTATCCGCTGTGTATGAATTGTCTTTTTACTTGTCTGTCTGCTCAGTGTTGGAGACTTTGTGTTTACTCTATTTCAGATCTTAGCCTAATGCCTGACATTAAGTGTTCAATAAATATCTTTTAATGAATAAACAAATGAAGGAATAACTACATATTATGTGTAATATCTAACTGAACCTTGTATCTATTTTGAGATCAACATATATCATTTAATTGAATCAAATCAACTTGCATCACTGAAAAATTAAATAACTCATTTGTAGCCAGAAAATATACCAGTGGCCTCAGGGCCAGGCATCAGATTTATTATTTATACCTATTCGCTGAGATTTCTTCCTGCATCACCCCATATTGGCATCTTTCCCCATTCTTTCAGAATGGGAATGAGACTTCTTGGCATTGACTTTGAAAGAGGTATAAAAGATCTATCTTTTTCTGGGTTCTTACTTAAGTAACACTGTAACTATTGCAGGATCTGGGTCAAGTTCATTAGAAAGCAAGTTGGGTAAATACTTTTATGGTGACAGAGAACTAGAACTAGAAAAACCTATCAAGGCCAGGTAACTCACATGCTACTTCTCTGTCTCCTTGAAATGTAGGACAGTGCACTGATAAATTATGCCCATTGTTATGCCTGTGAAACACACTACCTCGAAACTTAGTGGCTTAAAACAATGGCACCTTCCTCTTCCTTCTCCATCTTCTTCTCTGGTTGGCCAGGGATTCCGAATGGGCACAATGGGGAACTTTTTTGGCTTGGAGTCATCCGGGAAATGTCTATATTTTCTTTGAGATGCTCCAATTCTATTTCAACCCTACTATCATCTGGTTTTCACAATCTTAAAAAAAATGTAAGCACTTTAATCATTATTTTTAGTGCAGGGAACTTCTTATTTCTACTTTTTCTTGTAGAGGAAGGATAGTATTTAGTTTTGACAGGTGTGTGTTTTTTTTACTATGTATTACTATTTTGCAAATAACATTTTCTTAATCTCTTTCTAGTTCTTATCATGAAAGGATCAACGGAAGTGAAGGCAAATGATGTTCGTTCACCTTGTCGACATTTTAACTTCTCTGTAGCTCCTACAGTTGATCCCTTAGAAGAATATAACATGACTTGTAATCTAAAAACCCACATGAGAAGGCCAGCAATCATTGAGGAAGATCCACTCAGGGAAAAGTCTATGAACCATACTTGTAGGACTATGGAATTCCTGAATAATTGTACGCACATTTCTCTGCACCTAGAAATGGATGTCAAAAGTAAGTATTTAAGGAAGCTAGAGGAAAAAGAGAATTGGATACAAAGTTAAATAAAGGCTAACATGTTAACTTCTTTGAAAGTTAAATAGTTGAATAATTTTGTTCATGCAACAATACGACTGGAAAGAAGGCTAGTGCTTTTATCTGTTTATTTTTTCTTCCAAAATTTGCTTTTCCTGAGGTCTGGCTCTACTCAGAAGCAGAGAAGGCATCTGTGGGTTGTGATTTGAGGGGCACTAGCAAGACTTCAGAGTAACTTTGGACATGCCTATTCGCTGTGCTTGAAACATCACTACCACACCTGGGTATTAAAGGGTGAAATTTATTTTTTAAATATAAATATCCATGTACATTGCGAGGGGCTATTAAAATCATATTTTGAATTGACGTGTATCTTCTCCTAGAGTTGAGAACCAGGACTGAATGAAATGGGATATTTGATATAAAGCCATGGAGATAGACGGGATGCAGGTGTGGTACTTTGGATCTACCAGATAGCTCTGAGGGAAAGGTAGGCGTCAAAAAGATGAAAATCATACCTATCTTACTTCTAGAGCCTAATAGCTTCCTTGGCACCCTCTTCCGAATTACCATAAATGATCCTTTCTACTAAGCCATGTGCCCCTACTTTACCTATAAAATCTATTTTGGAAGAGTATTTTATGATACACCCACTTAATACATGCCTACTGTATGCCAAGCAATGTGCTAGCATTAGGAATGCAAAAACAGATGAATGTAAAACAATGGAGCAAGTGTATCTAGTCTAACAGGTGCGATGGTAGAGTCAGTTGTTGGGCTTTGTGATCTTCCAGACAAGGGAAGCCTTTCCTCTTGCCTAGGAATGCTTTTTTTAAAGCTTTAATTTTTTGGAGGCAATTATTTAAAAAATATCATGTTTTCAAGCAAATACAACTAAAATAGAAGGCTCTGAAAGAATTTCTCTTGTGAGTCAGCCTTCAGTGCCCTTTAATGGCCTCTGCAGTTAAGGGTTATTTCAAGGTGTGTGTATGTGAATCAGGTATGGGAGAGGATCTGAGAAGATCTGAATAGAGAGGACAATTCCTTCAGACTCAGGAGTGAGGTGGGAAGGAAGGCTTTGGAAGGATGGCATAGTGAAGACGACAGTGATGAAGTCTGAAAGATAAAGTGGTCTGGATTGTAAATATTAAAATCGTATTTATTTCCACACATCCACCTAATTGCCTTTTATGTTTTCCAAAACATAAAGGAAAAAGAAGCATTTCCATAATTATGATTTTCAGAGGATATTTTTGTGTTCATGAAAAAACAACCCATACATGCCAGTCAAAGTGAAATAGTAATTATTAACTTCCTTGGGTCCATAATTTAGAAAGATAACATGGTACACAAATACGTAGTCTTGTATTCTAGAAAATGTCTATCCATTTGCCATGTGTAGAAGATTTAAAATTTGTTTATATTTTACTCTGCTGGGCAGAGAATAATTTGATCTCCCTTAAAAGCCCTCTCCACCAGGGGGTGAAAATAAATTTAGTCCAATCTGGTAAATTTACTCTAAAATAATCATTTAAATTGTCTCTTCAGATTGTTCTTTCAGATTCCTGTCTGTTGTCCCTTCCTCCTCTCCAAGATGACTGCCAGGATGGGTGGGGGGGAGAGGTGGGCAGCATGGGATGTGGGGACACACCCTCTTCTGCATTTGCCCTGGTGCTTGGGTAGGTGTTCTGGCTGGCCTGACCCCAGTTGTGCACATTCTGCAATTGCTATACTGAGTTGGTGAATGCATGGGGTTTTTTTCATAGCTAGATCAGTGCCCAATGACACCTTGGTCACTGGGACCATCGTGGTTCTTGCTGGCGCTCTAAGTCTTCATTCCAGTTAACTAACTGCATACTTTTAATTTGCTGAGCAAGGAATGGCCACTGTATCTTTATGGGACCAAAGCAGACAGTGCTAAAATATTGCTGGATGGGAACTCTCCTTTCATGTGCCCACTGTCATTTGAATTAACTAGTTTTTACCTAGGGTAACTAACTGTATGTTTAATTAAGGTGTGCCCCTGATCTGATCCTTGTAGTGAGAGTCCGTGCAGAAAGGGGTTCTGATTATTCATGCACCTTGGCCCCTTACATGCCTCAGTCCAGCCCTTCCTCTTTGTCTTTTTCTTTCCTCTCCATCTTCCTTACACTCACTATCTCTTTTGTCAATTTGAGGACATAATTTTTGACTGTGTGGCCCAGGGCCACAGCTGTTAATTACAAATGGCCCTGATTCTGGGACTCGGCTTGTTGAAGTCTTGGCTTAGGGATAGCAACCACGAGGAAACTAACAGTTTCAGAAGTGAAATCAATCCTAGAATCTTGGAATCAAAGGGATCCCTGGAAGCTCCCTGTCAAATTTCTTCATTTAATATACTCACTTAACATATCAGGGAGGAAATCAGGAGCGTAAATGACCTTATAATAGAGATGATTATATATGCAGCTTTTTAATTTTTTTTAATATTTTATTTATTTATTTGTTAGAGAGAGAGAGAGAGAGAGAGAGAGCAAGCACAGGCAGACAGAGTGGCAGGCAGAGGCAGAGGGAGAAGCAGGCTCCCTGCCGAGCAAGGAGCCCTATGTGGGACTCCATCCCAGGACGCTGGGATCATGACCTGAGCCGAAGGCAGCTGCTTAACCAACTGAGCCACCCAGGCGCCCCATATGCAGCTTTTTTAGTTAAGGCCAGAGAATGTAGTAGAACACAACCACCTCACCTCTCTCTGTTGCATCACTTTATTGTATTCTTACAGTATTTTTTTTTCTTTGCAGATTTCACTTGTTCCATGAAGATCACTTGGTATGTTTTAGTTCTAGTTGTTTTCATATTTTTTCTCATCCTTACTCTTCACAAAATACTTGAAAGCCACAGAAGAATGTGGAAATGGCAGAGTAAGTATTGAGGAATAAATCCATTGTCTGTGGCAATCCAGTTCAGGTCTTCTCTATAGATGTGCATTCTTTTTAAAGTTAAATTTATCATTTATTGAGCACCTACTGTGTGTCAGTGGCAGTTCTAGGTAAACTGGGGAATATAGGCATGGGTAAGACACAGTGTTAGCATTCAAGGAGGCTCATGCATCTTTGTCTATTTAGACAAGAGAGTAGGAGGGGTGGCGGGGCAGGAGCTGAGGGGGGCTGGAGGTTGAGCAGAGGCTTCGTGGAAGGGAAGGCAGAAGAGAGGTAGAAGAACAGGGTGGTGATCAAGAATTTCAGAGTTGGAGATCTTGAGCAGAGTGGCTCTAAGTGATGCGTGGGAGTGGGAGTCAATCTTTAATAGGTGTAGGGTGTTAGTAGATTTTTGGCCGAGCAGAGCTATAATGTGTAATTGGAAATCAGGCAATGGAGAAGATATTAAGAATATTTAACAAGTATGACACCAGCATCCACCTATCAGGATGGACATTGACTTATGGCCCTAGTAGCATGTACCCGTGTACATACCAACGCTTCTTGTGTGTAACCCATGCCTATACTGGCTGAATATCAGGCCTGAGGGGTAGGGGGGAGGGGAAGAAGGAGAGTGAGAGAGAATCTCAAGCAGGCTCCACACCCAGCACAGAGCCCCACGTGGAGCTCCATCTCATGACCCTGAGATCATAACCCGAGCCGAAATCAAGAGTAGACATTTAAGCAACTAAACCACTCAAGCGCCCCTGTTGCCAGTGTTTCTGAGAGCAGTTTCATATCAAGTCTTGCCATTGATACCTTCGTATATAAGGCTAATATATAATAACATCATCAATATCGTATATTTGTAGAATAACCATTTGCAGAGCATTTTCACAAGTTTGTTTTCCTTTTTTAACTAGATTATCCAAGTACTTAAACAGGGTGTATATGATTATTTTTACTTATAGATGAAAAAACCCTTGAGCCTTAGAGAGATTAAGTGGTTTTTCCAAAGTTATATAGCTAATAAAAGGTCAGAGTCAGAGCTTCTGGGTGGCTCAGTGGATTAAAGCCTCTGCCTTTGACTCAGGTCATGATCCCAGGGTCCTGGGATTGAGCCCCAAATCGGGCTCTCTGCTTAGCAGGGAGCCTGCCTGCTTCCCTCTCTCTCTCTCTTTCTCTGCCTGCCTCTCTGCCTACTTGTGATCTCTGTCTGACAAATAAATAAATAAAATATTTTAAAAAAAATGGTCAGAGTCAAGACCAAGGTCTTTCTAATTTTAAAATTATATTATTTTTAAATAAACATTTTATTTGCAAATAGTGTATGTTTTGACTTTCTTGATCCATTTTTCTATATAATTGCATAATAGGAAATAGAGACAGAAGCCAGTTAGAGAAAGCGTCTAGAAAGCAACAGTAGCAGAAAGTGAACATTTTATGAACATCCAACCAAATGACAGGCTTGGTGGATTTTGAAGGTTTGCCTTCCAAATCCAAGTGTATAAAGTAATGAAACATGTCACACTATTTAGGACATTAAATATTATTAAATATTAAATATGCATTAAATATTATGTACATCGCTATATAATAATGTAAGTAATATAATATTCTATACATAAGAGCTGGTGCTTTTTGCTAGAGACGGCATGATGGCATTTAGGGTAGTGGAGAAACCACTTGTTTTAGAAAGATTCTGTGTTTGCTCATGGAAAATAACTTAATGAGGAAAGTCTTTAAAGTCTTGTTACTCCGGGAGCTGTTGTGAATGGCCCATTTTCCTCGGTAATCCTTTGAATCAACAGGGGGAATACATATTAAGAATGTGCTTGTTTATCATTTAAATATTTAATTTCTTTTCTTGGAATAGGTCATAAATACAAACCTACTTCTGCTCTCCTAAGAGGACAGGATTCGGAGAAACTGCGGACCTTGAACGTGCGGGTTATTTCAGGTGAGTTTTTGCAACGTGCCAACAGAGGACGGCTTTGGGACTCCCAGCCCTTCACCATCTCACCATAGAATCAAGATAGAATGATCTGAGCTCATTTAAATTAGCCTTGTATCTGGGAGAAAGGAGCTGTGGGCAAATGAAATCTATATAATATGTCTTATTATCAGGGGACAGATATGATCAAAACCAGCTCCTTAAATAATGGAAAGTTTGCCTAATTGGCAAGAAGAAATTCATGTGAGTAGGCAGAGGAGAGAAAGCAATAAGGAAGAAGCCTTAGATTTATTTTTAAATGAGACAAGATACCATTATTCCTCAGAACCGCATGAAGTAATTGCAGAGTGGGCATGGCTTTTGCTGGAACTTTCGCTTAGCAAAGGGTGTCATTGTGTAAGGAGAACTTCTAATAGCCCCAATTAAAAAGTCCCCTGTCCTCTCCCAAGAAACAGAAATGGAAGGAGGGAGCCCTAATTAGAGCAGCTAAGGGAGCTGTTAACACAGACACTGTGATTCGATCTCCTAATTGCAAAGCCTCCTTCTGAATTCGAGCTGTCAGATCATATTAAAAAGGAAGAGAGGGAGACTGGGACACGGGCAAAGTGCTCTTCTTCATCAGGGACATGTCATCTCCTCGACCGTGTGCAAACCGCGGTGTGAGGAATGACATTTCTGCAGCATCTTGAGTCTATCCGGTGAGCAGGCTCCTTCAGACTTGGGGAGAGGTCAGATAAGGAGGCCTCAGGTCTGGGGTCTAAAGGGTTCTCAAAAATGCAAGGACAGTGTGGACCAAGCCTGAGGTGCCTACCACATGCAGATTGCCACACCATTTCACTGAGAACTCTGTTCCTATCTATTTAAGTGAGCAGTGTTCTTATCTATTTAAATGAGCAGAGTTCTTATCTATTTAAACGAGCAGGGACACAGACTCCTAGCTTGAGGAAAAATTGGATTGAATGCCCCTAAAGAACTCAATTTTTAAAAAAGATTTTATTTATTTATTAGAGAGAGAGAGAGGGCATGAGAGGGGAGAAGGTCAGAGGGAGAAGCAAACTCCCAGCAGAGCTGGGAGCCCGATGTGGGAATCGATCCTGGAACTCCAGGATCATGACCTGAGCCGAAGGCAGTGTCTTAACCAAATGAGCCACCCAGGCATCCCAGAACTCAATTAAAAAAAAAAAAAAAATCCAGACTTTCTGTTCTGTGTTAGCAGTGTTCCCCTCTGGCTACTAATAAGCGGTAGCTAAGGGAGTATATGATACCAGCTAAATTGGGGGGACATTGATGGAAGCTTTGTGCGGTCAGCAACGGTTTTGTTTGATTAATGACATTAAAATCAGAAGGTTGTTTCCAAGGCCAAAATTCATCTTTGGAGGGAGAAAATGGCATTTCCCCTCTTCTCCCCTCTTAGGCGGGACTCAGGCCTGACATTCATGCACCGGGAATGGTTTAACCTAGTTCTGCTGAGCTTTTTCCGTGGCCCCGGGATTCCTGGTCCTTGTTCTTTTCAAGTCATAATTTTGAGCACTGCAACTTTGTCTGAGAAAAAGTCGATAGTCCCTCTGTCAACTCATAGACTCAGGGGGATCACAAATTTAAAGTACTCGCTAACCACAAGACTAACCTCACGAGTTGTGTATTTCTGAGCCTCAGATTTTCACTCACCAGAGGAAACGGTCCCAGCCACCGGCTCCCTTTAATAGCTCTCGCTAAAAATCCTCTGCCTTCATTACCAGGTATATAATATTAATGTTTAGAGCAAACCAAGGGGCGGTGATCCTCCCCCTTTTTTTAAAATCAAGAGTCCTTTTGAGGCTTAGCATCTTCGGGGCGGGGGGTGTGTGGGAAGAAGCAGATTCTTTCTTGTTATTTACAATCCTTTAACCTAAATGCAATTCCCCCCACCGTCGTATTATAACTTGCTCTTTCTGAGAGAGAAATGGGAAGGAAATAGTGTCTCCCTCGAGTGCTGTTTTTAAGGCCTCTCTTTGTCATGATGGATTCTAGGCGGCGGTGAGAATGTAGGGGGAACAAAACATGCCAGCATTGTTCTCTGTGGAGCAGGGACACAAGTACAAAAAAACAGTTCAAAGGGAGCAGTGACCACGATCACGTTCGGCGGAGCAGCTTGCTGTCGTCTCAAGCTGTACGTTTCAGAAGGTCTTTCCGGTTGTTCATGTATTACAAAGGAAGTGTTGGTACACATGTACACAGAGGTAGATAGACTCCCAACCTCAAAAGGACGGCAGAGAAAAAAAGCGAGCTTAGCAAGCCCCTGGCCCCAGGTCCTGGAGCACAGTGAACATGGGCAGAGGAAGGCATCTCTTGGCTGCAGAATGCCTGTCGCAAAGCATCAAATCCCAAAACCGTAATAGGTCTCTAATATTTCCTTCCTTGCTTTGAGAGGCATGATGGCTTCTGTTGCCTGCCTTGGCATGAATCGACTTTGTGTTTTATTCCATCGACCGTCATCTTCACGCAGGTGATGACTCTCTCACTCAGCTTTGGATCCTTGTCGCTGACATTATACCTGGCTCGTAGTTTGTGCATAATAAAAGCTTATTAAATCACACAAAGCCTAAGGGAAGCGAGGATAAGTAAAAAAGAGCAGATGAGCAAGAAAGTTACCTTGGGGGTTGGGAAAGAGCCAGAGAATGATGAGCAGGAATGTAATCCGACTTCATTAAAGACTACGAAACTCTAGAGAATTGCCAAGGACGCCAAAGAATCATGGAACACACTGACCATTCTGAAGAAGAGATTTGGAGAACTATGCAAACGTCCATTTGAAATGTATCTCTAGAAACAGTGTTTAAAGGGTTGGTTCATATTGGGACACCAAAATCAGGGGCAGGAGCAGTGGACCAGGACCCCGATCACTGGATACAAACCAAAGCAATCACAACTTGGCTGGCTTGGCCAAAAGGAGGCCTATTAGAAAACCAGTAAGTAACTAGAAACACCAGGAATGTTAAGCATTCAGAGATTGGAAAATGAACACGAAAATGAAAAATCTTGGGGTGCCTGGGTGGCTCAGTGGGTTAAGCCTCTGCCTTTAGCTCAGGTCATGATCTCAGGGTCCTGGGATCGAGCCCCGCATTGGGCTCTCTGCTCAGCAGGGAGCCTGCTTCCTCCTCTCTCTCTGCCTGCCTCTCTGCCTGCTTGTGATCTCTCTCTCTGTCAAATAAATAAATAAAATCTTTAAAAAAAAGATTATTAAAAAAAAGAAAATGAAAAATCTTGAAAACTTGAAATTCTTCAACCTCCAACGACTCAACCAAAATCAGTTGAACCCCAACTCAGGGCTGGGCATCATGCTAAGCATTGATGTCGAGACAGTGGCCTGGACCAGCACGGTCTCTGCTTTCATGGAACTGGTGTCCTAGTTAAGGAGATTCTACTCCACCCTGTTGCCTTCGGAGAAGGGAAACCTCATTAAATTATACGCACTCATTAAGCAACTTTCTCGGACATTATATTTCTTTTCACAAGAATCTCGCTTTTTTTCTGATGCAAAAAATGGGGACTAAGAGAAGTCTCAGTGACTGACCCACAGCCAGTTCTTGGCAGAGTGGGGGTTCAAACTTGGCTCTGTCCAGCGGGCTTTCTGGCACATGGCTTACGGGCTGTGGTGAACCGGGGAGTTGGCTCGTGGTGGTTCAAGCCACGGATCCAAACTCACCTTGTTCTTTTACAGTTAACACTGAAACCGAGATGAAACATTTTCTCAATGCTCTGGAAGGTTGTAGGAGCTGGTGTGTGACCGTGTGAGTCACCCTCAGAGTAACATTTAGCAGTAGTGAAATGGTTTTTTTTGTAGTTCCTGTGGGTGGTTCTTAGGGACCATGAAGCCAAAGAAGTGGATTTTTATTGTGAAAGAAAATTACTAAATGCCAAAAGGAAGCAGATGACCCAGTAATTTGTCTTACCCCAAAATATAACTAATGGCAAAGTAAAAATCGTAATTTGCAACATGTTTATGGCCAGCATAATAAAGACTAAGCTGTTTTCGATTTCCAACAGAAGCGAAGATAAATTACTTGTGCCAGATGTCCCACAACCAAGCAAAGTAACACGGAAATTTAATTTTTACTTGCTTAACTGTAATATTTATGACTCTTAGACTACGGATTTGGGTTCATAAAACAGTAAAGGTTGGCGCCATCTGCTTGATTACAGAATAGAATGCAGGGGGTGACTCTCGGTGCAGGAATAATTTCTTAAGTGGGAAGAATCTACAGGCAGAATAGGACGATTTATTCTAACTCATCCATTGAATGTCTTTATGAACTAACTTTTTGTGCTAGGTCAGGAAAACTTGATGATAAAACACATACAGATCGACATCTTCTCCCTGCCTGGACCAGCCTGCCTGCCTTGCCCCTCCCAGCAGACCTCCCCTCCTCCCACCCTGCCTTTGTTTAGTTCACCCCGAGCCTCACTTCTGACCTTTGCTTGACTGACCCTTCCTCAGGAAATCCTATTGGACCTCCTAGACTAGGTCAAGTCCCCTTCTCATACATCCTCGTAAGACCATACACCTCTCTCTGTGCTGGTTGTCACTACTGTTTTATTATATATGTGTGTTATTATTTTTTTATATTTAATTAATTTTTTTTCAGTGCTCCGAACACACACAATGTGTGTTATTATTTGGTTGATGTGACTCCCATGAGCCATTTAGCTCCTTGAGATCAGGGCCTCTACCTGGTAATATTGGAAGGCAGCTATGCTCACCACTATACCACCAACGCAGACCCCTACCTGGTAATATTGATCACTGCCTCTCCAGCATGTAGCCTCGTGCCTTTGAGGCCACAGAACGGGTATCTAATAAATATTTGTGAACTAAATACAACTTGACATTGACTATGTGGAAAGAATGGCTGCTGCTGTCTTACAAAGACCCTTCAAAACCCTTTTCCCCCCTAAATTATAACTTTTAAACCCTTCATCAGCTTCATTCCTTGGAGTGCGAAGGAGCCCCACAGTGTGAATGTGCTGGGAGCTGCAACAATGGCTCAGAATATTGGCAGCTGTCGGTTCTCCTTAGTTGTTAATTCTAGGTAATTTTGCAGTCATGTGCTTTCGCATCCTCATTTGATTTTCACACTGGCCAGATTTGGAACAGCTGAGTGCTTTAGGATCACTGTTAACAATAACGGATGGTGCTCCCAACGTAGTAGAAAGTTGGCTCCTTGAATAATGGCAATCTATTTTAAGCTACCATAATTGTTCTATTAGCCCTGAAAAGCAACTAGCTATCTTGGGCTTGCACAAAAGGGCCCAGGTTTTTGTGCAATGCAAAGGTCAGAACGATGCCTAGCAGTGTGGAAGTTCTGCATTCCTAGGGCAATAAGAAGAAAGAAGACTGGAGGGTTTTTTGGGAGCCAGATTAGAGAACTGATTAGGAATCACCAAACCATCTGAAAACGTCCCCATCCATCTTGACTGCAGTAATCTATGAAGATTAATGTGAATCCCTTCATTTCTGGAGTAGCTCTCGTAAGGAAAGCAAGTACTTCGTGGGCAACAGTATAGACATTATTGCCATTGTCCCCACGGAGTCGTGGCTCAACCTCCCCAAGTGCAGGGAGAGGAAGGAAGGGCCGAGGTCCCCGTTTCCGAGGCCAGCCAGCCATAGCCCAGCCCTGCTGAGTGCATATTTGGGTTCTCCCCAATTTCGAGCAGACTCCTCAAGCAGGGTTAAAAAGGTGCTTGGAAAAAAGCTCTGTTTTTGCACTTTGTAGGGTTTTCTATTTTTCAAAGTACATCAAAATACCCATTAATTACCTCGGTTACTCTTACCTTTAGTTTCTTCCTTGTAGCTTCGAGGCAGCTCCAGAGCTTTGCTGAAGACCTTTGCTGAAGTCATGAGGAAGTTCAGGTGTCACTGCTGAACCTTTAAAGACCTAAAACCTCTAGAGACCTTTAAAAAGAGGCCAGGGCCCTGCTATGGGAGGCGGCCTGGCAGCTCCACCCACAAGGCAACACCAGGGACTCTTGTTGGTGACTAGACCCCACCCACGGCCTTCCTTCAGGCCTGAGGGCTCAGTCTCCAGCAATGGCAGCCCACCAAAAAAAGATGACGTTCTTTTAGTCATTCGACACGTATTTTTATCTATTATGTGTCACGCTCTGAGGTTGGTTCTGGGGAATATAGTGTGCATGAAATACAGTCTTTGTACACAGGGAAGTGGACAAATAAGCAATTATGACAAAATTGGGTACATTCACCATTGGGGAAATAGAGGTCACAGAGGATTACATATAGTATGGTTATCTAGCCCTGTTTACCACTCCCTCTTGTTTTTATTTCTAGCTATTTTGACTTTCCAATTTCATAACCGAGTAGAGCTGAGCAAGTAATTTGGGAAATACAAATTTTAAAAAATTGATGGGGCAAATTCTTCAAGCAGCCAAGAGATCCTGGCGAGGATGAGGAGGTTTTAGATGTATCTTCGCTGTGGGAGATGCCTCTTGTCTTGACATGAAAATCATCAGGAACAAAGGGAAGAAAACACCTTCAAGTTTCCGTGACTCAGTGGGAATCAAGAATTACTTTGGAAGGATGAATTGAGGTTAGCTGCCAAATGTCATAGGTGCAAAACACTTTTGAAAAGTGATAGAGATACAAAAAGAAGAAGAAGAAGAAGGAGAAGAAATATCAGAGGGCAATCTGGATAATGTCATGGGCATTGCGATAGGAGTTTATTCAAGGACATAAGGCATGGAGTTTTATTTTTAATCAAAGTTTCTACTGCTTGAAATTTATTTTGTTCACCAGATTCAGCCAGATCAAAACTCATCCTGAGGTTCTTTTTAATTTTTTAGGCTTTTCTGAGTTTCCTGAAAAAAAGTCAAAGAAATGTTTCTTTCCAACCTTTAACAAATTCATGAATAGACTTCTGTGAAGTTTTAAAACATTCCAGACTGCTTCTGCTGCCTTAGCTAGTGTTGGCGAATTAAAATTATTTGAAACAAATTCTATTTCCCAGTGTAGAACTAGAAAAATATCCCACCCATCTAAGCTATTCTGAAGAAGGCATTAAAATGACATATATCCCACCTTTTTGCCTTTTTATCAATTTTTCAGAAGTTTTCCTATTAGCATATAAGTTACATGTCCTTGGATACTAGGAGAAGCTCCTGGACCATTTTTAAGGGAGATTATAATTCAGTAGATTTGGGACAGGGTTCTATAACCTACATTTTAAATTCAGCTTCTTACGGTGTGCAGTCCAAGGGTCCATTGATGGCTTTAATTGTTTTCTATTATTGTGTGACAGAGTACCACAAATTTCATTGCTTAAAATAGCACACCTTTGTTATTTCAGTTTCTGTGAGTCAGAAAACTGGGGACAGCTTTGCCGCATCTCAGGGTCTCACAAGACTAAAGTCAAGATGCGAGCTGGCCTGTATTCTCATTTGGAGGCTCTACTCCTAAGCTCTTCTTGGTTGTTGGCAGAATTAATTGCTTTGAGGTTGTATGCTAAGGGCCCTGGCTTACCAGCTGTCTGCCAGAAGTTGCCACAGGCCCCAGGGGCCACCGGTGGACTCTGGCTACCTGGCTTTTCCAGATACAGTTTGTAGCTTGGCAGTTTGGTTCTTGAAGCCCCACAGGAGATCTTCTCCAACATCTGGGAGGGCCCAGTCTTTTTTTGTAAAGGCTTTTACCTCATTGGGTCGGGCACACCCTGAATGGTCTCTCTTTTCCATGACTCAACATCAACTGATTTGGAATGTTAAATACACCTGCGAAAATCTCATCTTTGCCATATAATGTAACCCAATCACAGGAAGGAAATCGCATTCATGGTCCTGCCCATGCTCAAGGGATGGGGACTACAGGGGACATTCCACCAGGGTGTGGGAAGCTTGGGGGGAATGGAGGGCTATCTTAAGAGTTCTGCCTACTACACCCACCCTCTGAGAAGCACAGATTTAGAAGAATAAAAATCACAGGTTCCTAGAAATTTCCAGTGCGAGACAAATAGGGATGACAGAACTAGCCTCATAGATGTGATTTGTACTTACTGACAATAAGGTAAAAATAAAGAATGTTGAGGGGATCCAGTGCAATGAGGAGGAAAGCAAGGAGACAAGAGCTTTTGTCTAGGTAGAGACTGGTCTCATTTTTTCATCATTGCCTAACCAGGAAAGCTTAGAAGGCTAAATACTCTGTAAGAAGAAATTCTAGCTTTGGTGTTATTTTAACATTTCCGTAGGAAATGGAAGGGTCCTCAGTGTCTGTGAAATGGTTCCCAAAAGACATCTATTCCTGCCCCTTAAAGAGTAGTTGCTACTTTTTAATATCTCTAATTAAGATCGATAATTTTCTGGAAAAATTTCCAAAACCTGATACCAGGAGAAATAGAAAATCGAAACAGAACAATTATCATAGAAGAAATAGAAAATCTGTCAGTTATCCCTCAAAATGTAACAGAAAGATCATTTCACAGGGGCATTTTTACCAATCTCCAAAAAACTGCTATTTCTAGTGGTATTTAAACTATCATTGACCACAGAAAAGAAGGAAAAAAGGATGTTTTCTAATTCTATTGTGAAAGAAATGTTAATAACATTTAAAACTAAGAAAGATTGTGTGTAAAGTGAAATCACTGAGCAATCTTATTCATATCTAAGCAAAAATTGTGAACTATTATTAGCAAAAAAATCCAGTAGTTGCAGAGTTTAAAAATATATATGTATATATACAGACACATACAACTCCTACTATTATCAAGAGAAGATTATTCCAAGAATATAAGAACAGTTCACCATTAGGAGATATTTATTAATGTCACTCATATTAATAGATCAAAGGGAAAATTTCTTTGGTTATCTCTACACATCCCAAAAACACATTTGACAAACTATAAGGCCCATCCTTCCTAAAACCCCCAATAAAAACCAGATAAATAGGCACTGCCTTCACATGATAAAATACATCTGTCTCAAACAAAGACCCAGAATCATACTTACTAGGGAAACGCTAAAAGCATGTCTGTAAAGCCAGGAACTTTCAAGGATGTCCACAGCTGCCACTTTATCTACCATTGTCCTAGCAGTACTGGTCAACACAATTAGGTAAGAGACAGAGATACCTGGTTAACACATTGGAAAGGCCAAACGATCACTTTTTGTGTACCTGGAAAATTCTCTAAAAAAATTCTTTAAAAATAAAACTCAGTAAGGGACAAGGTATGAAATTAAGACAAAAAAATCAATAGCATTCATATCTTTAAATAACAACCAGTTAGACTATATGGCTGCATTCAAAACAACCATAGCAAGATAAAATAACTCGGAATAAAATTAGTATAAAGAACTGCACAAGCTCTTTCTGAAGGAAACTTCAGAAAAATGCTCCCGAGAGACATAAAAATGATTTGAACAACAGCAAAATGGTATATCAGGCTCTGGAATGGGAAGATGAATCTATAAAGTTACCAGTTCTTCCTAAATCATAAACAAAGTCATTTTCATATCCCGATGAAAAATAAGCTGTCAGTAATAGCCAGGAAACAAACTGACATAAAAAAAATAAAGAGAAGTATCTGTTCCCCCATGGTACGGGTACTTAGGTAGATAAAAATATCTAATGAAAGGTGCCTCAGTGGTGCTGTCAGTTAAGTGTCCAACTCTGGATTTTGGCTCAGGTCACGATCTCAAGGGGACCTTGAGGGACCTTGTGGGACTGAGCCCTGGACTGAGCCCTACGTCTAGCTTCCATGCTCAGCGTGGAGTCTCCTTCTAATGAATCACTGAACACTACATAAAAAACTAATGATGGGCTACACAGTGGCTAACTGAACATAAAAAAAAAAAAAAGATTCTCTCTCCCTCTGTCCCTCCTGCTTGTGCTCTCAAATAAATAAATAAATAAATCTTTAAAAAGTATATGTCTAGGGGCGCCTGGGTGGCTCAGTGGGTTAAGTCTCTGCCTTCGGTTCAGGTCACGATCTTGGGGTCCTGGGATGGAAACCTGCATCGGGCTCTCTGCTCGGCGGTGAGCCTGCTACCCCCCCGCCCCCGCTCTCTGCCTACTTGTGATCTCTCTCTCTGTCAAATAAATAAATAAAATCTTAAAAAAATAAAAAATATATATCTAATAAAAAAATCAGAAAGTTTAGGACTTGAGTAAATGACGAGTGTGGCATGTCTAATCAGCAGGAAAAAGAAGGATTACTGAATGAATGGTATTGGGACAACTGAGTAACCAGGTAGGGAAGAAGATTTCCTTAATCCAGAGTTCCCACTAGTACTAGGGTAAATTTCAGATGGATCAGTAATTTTAACATAAGCATGAGACCATAAAAGTAACAGAAGAAAGAACAGTAGAATTAATTTATAACTGTAGGGTTTTCTATCCATGACACAAAATTCAGTCAAAAGGCTGATAAATTTGACTACATGAAAGAGAATGTACACAGTAAAAACCATTTTAATTTTGTTTAATTGTAAACGTTTACAATTCATCACATATGATAAGCAGCCTTTCCTAGTAAATAAAGAAGTTCTAATAATTGATGGAGAGAAGACCATAACCCAGTAGACAAATGGATAAAGGACATAAATTGACTGTTCATAGAAATTGAAATACAAATGGCTCTTTGACATAGGAAAGCTCGCTCAATCTCATTTATGATAAATTCTCTCAAAAGAGAGAATTTTTCCTTTGATGTCCACTCTGTGCCAATAGTATTGGCCTTCTGGGCATAGGAGACACAGCAATGAGACAGAGACCTCTGTTCTCACTGAGCTCACATGCAGGTAGAAATGCAAAGTAAAGCTACACTGAAATGCCATTTTCATCTGCCAGACTGGTAAAAATCCAGAAGTTTGAAATCACACTCTGTAGCGAGGGGCGGTAGCCCTCCACACTCTTGCACTTTGCTAAGGTAAACTGGGAGGCTGAAGTGGTGCAATTTCTATGATATGTAATTTAGCAATAACTATCAGAGTTACACATGCATAAGCCCTTTGAGACAGCAATCCTATTTCTAGGATTTTTTCCTATGGATTACTTACACAGGAGAGAAATGACATGTGTGCAGTGCTTATTGCTAATGTGTTTGCGATATGGGATTAGACACGATCTAACAGGAGGGTGCGGTGTTTGAAGACAGAATGATACATCCGTACTATGGAATACCAGGAAATTGTAAAAAAGAATGAGGGAGCATTTATGGGGAAAGTTCTCCTAGATCATTAAATATACATACATGTGTATAGTATGGTACCAATTGTGTCAAGAAGAACAAAAATAGCATATGTGCATATGAGTATATAAATCTATCTATCATCTACGTATCTATCCACAAAAATCTAAAACCTTGGTTGCCTATAGCAAAAGAAGGAGAGAAGGGAAAGAATTATGTGATGTGGTAGAAAGCAGTTGTTTATAGGAAATGAGGTAAGAGGGAGACATTTTGCTGAATATCCCTTCATAGTTTATAAAATTTTAATCATGTAATATATCCCTTATTCAGAAAATGAAGTCCAAAAAAATAAATCTTTCTTATTAAATTTCTTTTCAATTAAAAGAATATAACTTTAAAAATTTTTCAATTAAAAGAATATAATATAAAGAGATGGTTTGACAGTATTCCTATCTTGGTAATCTATACCAGTGTTTAGTCACCTTCATGAATAAGAAGGATGATATTCTTTTTTTTATGCTTGTAGAAATTTTAAAAAATTAAAAAAGTTTCTTTGATAAACATCATATTCTTGATTACACTTAAATCTTCCCTTTTGATTTGTCTTCTTAAGAAACAGCTGCTCAAACTTCTCCTAAAATTATAGGTCACCTCATTTCCATTCATGTCCAGAGCTTTGTATAAAAAGTAGAGACATCTGTGAAGCCAAAACCACATGTATTATGTAAAACTCAAGTTTCAGTATAAAAATTAGAAAAGCAAGGCCCCAGATCCCAGTGGAATGAAAGAGATACCATATGCCATGGGCCTGAAATTTTATCTCCTACCTTGAAGTCAGCTGCAGATAATATTAGAAGGATTTGATGTCACATAGTCCTAGAAAAGTAAAAAGATTAGAATTCATCTGATTTAGGACTTGGCTTCTTGGTAAAATTGTCCCTGAAATCAATGATGGTATTAATGAAAATTCTTAGGGACCTATTTTAACAAAATGCAAAGAAGGAAATGTTTGCAGTCCATTTTCCATATGAAAGTTCTTTTCTTTCTTCTTGGCTTTGTACGTAAAAAAAAATGTTTTTCTCTACTTTGCTCCTCCTTTAACCATGCATCGGGTCTAGTGCTTGGGAAGTGGGGAGGAGAGGAGAAATGAAAGAAACAGTCAAGAGAAATGGGTTAATGGTGTCCCAGTTGTAGGCAGGAATTTTAGTGAGTGATGGAAATTATCAATATCCTTGCTAGATGGGGGGCATGGTTCTCTTAGTACATTGGAAAATGTTGTATCTGTTTTTGCATTGCTATTGACTAAACAGCTCTCCTTCTTAACAAAAAGAGACCAAGCAGAGGCTGCCCTTGACTCAGGTCAAGAATGGGCTTCCTCCAATACCGGAACTAGAAGTTTCTTCCACGGTGCAGCTGCAAGATCGGTACACACGGTGAGTGATGATTCAGCTTTACTGATGATACTTTGTTCATTATAAATGTGCAGGTCCAAGGAAGGACAGTTCACCCCAACCTTCATTTCTATCTGGGTGCAGGAGACAAAAAGTGATGAGCTGCAAAAGCAGTTTGTATGAATTAGGTGACATGAAATAAACTCACGATTTCTTCCAAGGTCTAGGAAGGACTAATGAACAAAGCTCTTGGTCTGTTAAACAGCATGTGCCCCTGAGATGGCAGCTCATCCCTTGGCTGTTTCCTGGGCTTGGGCTGTACATAATCCCAGCAGGCCAATAATTGTTGGAGTCCGAACAGGAGAGAAGAGAGAATGTGAATTTATAAGCACAACCGCTGGTCCTCAAGTACTGAAATTAAGAACTTCCCTGAATGTAACATCTGATGATCTAATTAATGTGTATTGATTTTCATGTGATCAGAAGTGTCTTAGAAATATTTTTCATTCATTCAACATATACTTATTAAGTAGCTGTTATGTTAAGGCACTATGGATAGCTATGGTAGGGGGCATCAAAATTATAGCAGGGAAGAGGGACGACATTAGCATTTATCAGTATCCTTTCATTGTGCTTTGTGGCAATAGGCTAGATAATTTACTCATATTTATTTTTTTCAGTTTCAGGTGTAGAATTTAGTGATTCAAAACTTAAGTAAAATACCTAGGACTCATCACAAACAAGTGCACTCCTTAATCCCCATTACTGATTTCCCCCAACTCCCCATCCACCTCCCCTGTCATAACCATGCTTGTTCTCTATAGTTAAGAGTCTGTTTCTTGGTTTTTCTCTCTTTCCCCCCACCCCCATTTGCTTGTTCTGTTTCTTAAAATTCAGATATGAGAGAAATCATATGCTATTTGTCTTTCTCTGGAAGGCAAAACAAGTCTTTGACTTCCTTTGCTTAATGTAATACTCTCTAGCTCCATGGGCTTTCTTGTGAATGGCAAGATTTCATTCTTTTTAATGGCTGAGTAATATTCCTCTGTGTGTGTGTGTGTGTGTGTGTGTGTGTGTGTGTGTGTGCATACACCACTATTTACTCTTCATGATATCCGGGTAGTTATCAGTCAAGATTCTAGCAGGAAACTAATAGTATACTCAAAGGGAATCATTTGAGGGAGTTTAAAAAAAGGTCTATTAAGTCAGGATGTGGAAAAATCCAAAAGGAGAGTGCAGCACCCTAAAATTAGTAATAGGAGGGCTCTGCTACTCTCCCTAAGACTACAGGGGCAAGGAACGAGAGAGACAGAGACGGAGGCAGGTGCACACACACATACATGCACACTCACAGACACTGATGGAATATGCGAGGAGGCTACCTGATAGGGACTGTGACTTTTAGTCAAGTGACACAACAGCCTGTGAGTGCCCTGAAGAGAGTACTTCACTTTGGCTGTTCCCTTTCCCCGATGTGTTAGTACTCACCATTGGTCAAACCTAAGCAGAGCTAGAGGACACTGGAGCTGGATTGAGGCAGTTCATATGGATTGGTCTCCCGGGGTACCAAAGAGGGTGGAAAAAAATGGAGTACAATCTAGAGAAGCAACCAGAGGGGTCAAGCATAGGGGGCTCAATATGTCAAACTAGAGAGAAGCAGGTCTTAGTGTTTGGATCTTAGTGGAATCAGAGTCCTCTATTGGCTCAGAAATTGCTAGGTAGACGAATGTAATCATAGAATTGTTTTAATGAAGTATTATGCCTGATAACCTCTCATTCTGGTCCTCATTCTGGGGTGCTTGACCATGCATATGAAGTGATCCCCTTTGTTCATTCACCTGATGCTTTTTGAGCACCTACTGTATGTCCAGAAGTCTGCTACTCATGGACAAAATAACATGCAGTCAGTGGGGAAATCAAATTGAGGAATCCTAATTCCCATAGGGTTCCAATAACATGATAGAGGTGTGCACAGGGGACTCAGGGAGCATAATGGAGAGACCCCTTCATTCAGAGGAAATGCTGTCTAGCATTTAGTAGGTGTTCAGTAAGTATATGTTGAATGAAGGAAATTTGCACAAACACTTATATTTTCATTTTATAGAAGAGGAAATTAACCCAAACATACTGTAGTGACAAGCTTGAGAAGACTCTAGGTTTCCCGAGCCTTAGGCTGAGAAGCTTGATACCACTAACCAGAGTCTTCCTAGGTTTATAATGGAGGCTCCATTGCCCAACACAGGACTGGAAAGAGTTCTTAATCAGTGATACTGGGGAGCGCCTGGGTGGCTCAGTTGGTTAAGCATCTGCCTTTGGCTCAGGTCATGATCCCACTGTCCTGGGATCCAGCCTGCATTGGGCTCCCCAGTGAGTGGGGACCCGGCTTCTCCCTCTGAACCCCCCATCCCCACCCCACATGCACTCTCTCGCCCCCTCTCTCTCAAATAAATACAATCTTTAAAAAGGGGATATTGGGAAGTTTTTTGGTGATTCTTATAAGACACAATTTTTAAAAAAGATTTTATTTATTTATTTGACAGACAGATCACAAGTAGGCAGCGAAGCAGGCAGAGAGAGAGGAGGAAGCAGGCTCCCCACTGAACAGAGGGCCCGATGCGGGGCTTGATCCGAGGACCCTGGAATCATGACCTGAGCTGAAAGCAGAGGCTTTAACCCACTGAGCTACCCAGGCACCCCAAGACACAATTTTGCTAAATGATTTTAAAATTATTCTCCACTAATTCTTTTCAGGTAACACTTAACATTTTTGTGGTAATAATATTTGTCTTTTTTTCCCTTCAATCTTCAGAATATCCTTCTGAATTCCTCTGGACCACTTGGACTGAACCCTTTTGAAGAATACTCATAATTTCATTTTGGGAATGAGTGAACTAGTAAATATATGGGTCCAGCTGAGGATTCACAGTAGGAAACAGTAGCAATGCTGACTGGTTGATGGAAACTGGCTTGAGAGCATTCATTTGACCCAAGAGATCAAAGAAACAAGAATTTTCCAGGAAGCCATCATGAGTCATGGAAAACAAGCTGATAAAACCCATGGAAACAACACAGGCATGCTCACTGTCCTTGCTTATCTGTTAATTATACAGCTGACAGTGACCCCAAGATTTTGATTTTGAAAGGAACCAAACCCAGGATCAAGGATGAAAATCTTTTCTCTCATTTGCCCACATTGCATATTCTGCCTTGATGGGTTTTCTTATACAGATGGATTGTTTCTTTTTGGCAAATTACTTAAGAGGGCCTGGGTTGTTCATTGATACATTTGTTCGGATTTATAAATTCTGCTTCCTTTTGGCACTGAGGATGTTTTAAAAAATTTCAAAGATACCAAAATAAAATGAATTTAAGTGAAATACTAAGTGAAGCTTGAATATTTAAATCTAATAGCAAAATGTTTCTTCTGATGCTTCTTGGTGTTCATATTTTCCATAGCTATCACTGATGTCATGAAAAATTATAGCTATTAATTACAGTAAAACACATATAGACAAGAGGGCATCTCTTAACATTGAAAAATATAAAAATATCTTTCCAGAGTTTAGGTGGAATTTAATCTCATGGCATCATTATATGATCACAATTGCTTATCTGAGCAGATTTCTACAGTTTAACTGCAGGGTCAGATTTAATATTAAGCAATCTAACAGGAACGAATGATTCAGCACACAGAGGTTTTCCCTGCTACTCTTTTTCTTTTCTTTCTTCCCTCTCCCCTTTCTCCCTCCCTTCCTTCCTTTCCTTCCTTCCTTCCCTTGTTCCTTCCTTTCTTCTTCTTTTCTTTCTTTCTTTCTGTTAGATCACAAAGTGAGATCTAATCACAATATTCAGGGATTGAAGATCTGGCAAATGGACTTCTGGTAGTCTCATTTTTTATTGCCTCTGTAAACTCGATTAATGGGTGAGTCAGGCTCAGCTCTGGTATTATTCAGCAGGAGTGTAGGGGTATCACACTCCATGAGGGATGGACGTTATACCATTTCTGAGAGGCCAAATTATTGTTTCCTTGCACATTGGCTATTATGTTCAGACAAATGACTTGAAAATCAATGGGAACTTGGCTTACAAAAGGCATAAATTAAGTTTCCAATTCTGTTCAATTGTGGCAGCTTTCTGAAAGCTAATTTTGCTTATTTGTTGAAATGATAGACCTTAATAGACAGTATGAAATGTTCGAACATGTAGATGGCCTACTCTCTGCCTACAAAGAGTGTACAATCTGACAGGGGAGACTGAACTTGCATACTACTAATTATAATGCTAGACACAATAGGGTAAGATAAATGTCATTTACATGCTCCACACTTCTTTCTGAGAAGTCACAGTCCAGTGAATCATATCCAGTTGGGGGTAAGCAGAGTAGGCTTTTCAAGAAAGTGGGTGTAAGCAGCATTGAAGATGGTTTTTCTTGATCTTTCAGAGGTCAAACTTCCCAAGTATACACTTTCTCAGCCCCCATAGTCCTTTTCATATCTGTTATTTACACTTATTTTCATGGTTATTAATTAATTCTGTTGCCCTTTCTAGACTGATTTCATTCACCATAATATTCCTGGCAGCTGATATGATGCTTGGTTCATAGAAGGTTCTTAATACATATTTGTTGGATAAGAAACTATGTATTGAGCCCCCCATACATCAAGCATGTGCCCTGTATAGTCTCACTTCCTTACAATGACTCCTGGAGACAGATGTTGTTGTCCCTAAGAACTGAGGTCTAAGATGCTCACCAATTTGCCTATGGTCTCAGGAGTAATGTGGATTCAGTCCTAGGTTGAAATGTATAAAATATACTTTGTACCCACTATTTAATAAAGCCAAATTTTACAAAAGACATATCATATGAATTGCATTTTCCTTTCTCCTTCTGTCAGTAGATGGCTTCTGTCTGTCTGTCCTCTCTTTTGCTCTCCCAACTATATTTCTTTCCCTTCATGTAAAACATGGTAGAATGAAGGCTTGGACTCAATTTTCTGACAAGTTAGTATCATAATTTGACTTTGATTGCTTCCTTCTCTGTTTCTTTTTGATTTTGCTTCTCTTTTCTGTCTACATCTTTCACAACCATCCCTAACTATTGGTGTTGTCCTGATGGGTGGTGATCTTAGGACAATGAGTGGAAGGAAGGTCTTAAATTTTTAAAATCTAAATAAGATATGTTATCAATTAACCTACAGGTATGATAACCAAAGATGCATTAAAAACACCTCTGTGAACTGGAAATCATGCACTTTAGTAAAGACAAAGTAGTCTAGATGTTTCTGTGATTTGAAGGACAAGATGAAGTGCACATGCATGGAAAGGGGAAATCAGGACATTTTGTAAAAATATACTTCACAAAATTCTCTGCATGTGTTATTTTCCTTCCTGAGAGTTAAGGCTGTTCCCACAGGGGAATATGGATTAAACATGGCTGCTGACTGGAAGACAATAATTTTGCGGGCTATCAACTGAGATCCTTACATCTGTAAATAATAACAGGCCCAAGTTAAGTGCCTTAAATGATAAGATTTATTGCCTTACCTAACAGGAATTCTGAAGAGAATGCTTGCAGAATTGGTGAATTCAAGAGCTCCCACCAAAATGCACCCACGTTTTCCCCTCACTTTCCTCTCTGCCATCATTGGCTTGCTGGCTTTTGTCCTCAGGTGTTCCCTCTCATGGTTTCAAGAAGACATGGAAAAGTGGTGTCACAGGGCCAGCAATCATCACATCCTCAGCCCATGATGTCCTTTTTTTAAGAATAAAGTAAACTTTATAAGAAGACTCCCCAGATTTCTCCTCACGTCAGAGCATCTGGAATTGGATCATGGACGCCATCTTAAACCAACCAATGATAGAAGGATGGGACCATTGTGACAAATTTAGAAGGGTCAATAATGGCCTGTTTCTTAAGGAGGGGAGAGGAACTGACTATCAGAGTCAAAACAGGGCTCTGCAATGTTGGCTGTTGTAATACTTCCATATTACAATATGGAAGAAGAGGAAAGACGGCGGGTGCCTTCTCAATTCCATGGAGATGTACAGAGAGAAACTGGCTGAAAATAAAACCCAGGCTTGGTTTCTCCCCCAGAACAGTCTCTTGGAGCTTGCTAAAGCTCTTCTTCAATTGTGTGTTATTGCCCAAACTTTCAGGATGGGTGTACACAAAGTTGTCATGGTGTCATAATCTCCCTGTAAAGTTATGTTTATTTTCAGATGGGCTGTAAAAATAGCCCATCTGTTCTCACACGGAAAAGTGGCATCAGTGTGTGACATTACAAAAGCAGGCACAACATCCGTAGTGAAGAGCCACATAGTAGACATCATTTTTCTTTCATTACCTTATGCCAATTTCCTCTCAGCGAATTACCTCTCGCCCATGGAATGATGTCTTGATGGGACTATAAATCAGAGTTTCTTGCCAATCAGCCAAGGGGTGACCTGTGGCCAGAGCTAAACCAATTTGATGCTCTATAGTCAGGACTTCGATCTATATGCACAGTGACCTACGGGTGGAAAAATATCAACTTGGGCTTCTTTGTTTCATCAGCAGAGTTGAGTCATTCCTGTTTTTAGATGCCCCAGTATACCCTGAACTCCCACCAAACTGCCTTGGTTCTGAGCCTGGCTCTCCAGCCTTCCTTTTGCTTCTGTAAGCTACCAATAATATCTTTGCAGGAAGATCCTCTTTCTGCTCAACTTTCCAGACTTGGTTTCTGTTGCCTGCCGAATACAACATCTAACATCCATTTTATTTCGTAAAGTCAGGATGTCTGAGCTGTGGGAAATCTTAGAGATCATCTGGGTAATGCCCTCATTTTACAGCTGAGGAAACCGAAGCCCCAGAGGTGGAAGGGTTTCAGCCAAGTTCATTTCACAGACCGTCCATGACAGAACTGGGATTAAGACAGGGTCTCCTTTGCCCAGGATCCTGGAGTCTGTTTTTTATTTTAATTCCTTTTTAGTACAAACCACAGTCTCCTTCTCTGTCTCTTCCCCCTCTCTCTCTGCAATGCTTGATGGAAAATAGTGGCCTAAAAATCTTCATTCCTCCCTCCCTCAGCTGAAAACTTGCTTTGTATAGTTTAAAAACTCGTTTCAGAGATAGTCCCTTCTGGGACTTGGCATCTGAGAACAACAGGCGTCAGTTTATATCCTTATATGGAGCCTTGATTCTTCCCAGCTGTCTTTAAATGTTTATTTCCCCCTCACATGAAAATAATGTTGGGAAAGGAAGTGGTTTGCTCTAGGCAAGTGTATGGGCTGGGATTCTCAAAGTGATTACTTACCGCTTCCAAGTCTGACTTCTAGCTGTGTGCATTCGGGGAGAACCTTCCTTTACGCACATGAAAAGATATATATCTGCCCTGGGACACCTGGGTGGTGCAGTTGGTTAAGCAGTTGGTTAAGCTGAGCATGCTCAGGTCATGATCCCAGCATCCTGGGATCAAGTCCCACATCGGGCTCCTTGCTCGGCGGGGAGCCTGCTTCTCCCTCTGCCTCTGCCTGCCACTCTGTCTGCCTGTGCTCACTCTCTCTCTCTCTAACAAATTAAAAAAAATATATATATATACATATACCTGCCCCTTTTTGGTTGCTTTAGGGCAGTCATAGCTCATACAAACACTGCCAAAAGGGCCAACTGTTGGGGTAGGAGCCGGGGAGGGGATTAATAATAATACGTAGTCTCCCCTTATCTGTGGGGGATATGTTCCAAGACCCTCAGTGGCTGCCTGAAACTGTGGATAGTACCAACTCCTATGATACTATGTAGTTCCCTACACTAATCTACCTTGAATTTAATATCTAAACTAGACACAGCAAGAGATTAACAACAATAACTAATCATTGAGGATACTTACATGATAATAATATAACTATAAAAGTAATTACAGTATATTATTACATATCATGTTATTACATATTTATTATATTATGTATTTATTATACTATTATATTATAATAGAACTATAATAAAAGTTATGAGAACATGGTCTCTCTTGAAATAACCTACCATACTGTCCTTACCTTTCTTCTTGTGGTGGTGTGAGATGACAAAATGCCTCCTTGATGAAATGAAGTGACATGAACGACTTAGACCTTGTGATGTAGTGTTGGGTTACTTTTGACCTGCCGATTCTTTAGGAGGATCCTCCGTCTCCAGACCACTGGTAACTGATCCCAAGGAAAGTGGAACCCTGGATAAGGGGGAGTGACTGTAGCACTAATTTCGAGCCAGCTACTATTGTAAGCACCTGGCAGGGATTAGTTAATTGGTTTTGTCTCATAACACTCACAGCTGTACCTTCTAGTCCTCTTTTGGAGAGATCCAACACATAGTAACAAACTAAAATGTTTTCCATGGACATGGTTTACTAATGGTTAAACACAGCTCTCATGAAAATCCTTTCCCCTTTCCTTCCCAATGATCCCTAAAGATGGGTAAGGGATCAGGAGGTAAGGACTACAGTCAATCACCCTGATTTACAAGTGAAAAAAATTAAGGCAAAGAGAGGTTAATAATTTACTCAAGTTCACGAGCTATTAAGTAGCAGAGTTGAGGGGAGTCTGTGGTGGATTAAGTCTCTGACTTAGTTTAGGCTCAGGTGGTGATCTTAGGATCTGAACACCGCCTCAGGCTCCACACGGAACACGGAATCTGCTTGAGATTCTCTCTCCCTCTCATTCTCTCTCTCTTTCTCAAATAAATAAATAAATAATTTTAAAAAATTTTATAAAAAATAAGTGGGAGAGTTGAGATTTAAACCCGGGTAGTCTAGGTTTCAAGCTCCATGCTCTTAACCCTCTAGTCTGTTGCACCTTAATCATCTCTTTATGTAGGGAAGAGTAGTTTCTTTTCCTTAGGAAAAAAGTTGTCGAAAACAGACAAATGCCTTTCATAAACACTTCCAAAAAGGGTTCTGTATCATGAACCTCTGTGTTTCAACAATGCTTGGATGGTACACAACAAACAATACTCTATCACAAGAACTGTTATGGTGCAAATGCTTCTCCCGTGTCTACCTATGGATCAAAGTACTTCCACAGAACTGAACTATTTGGTGGCTATGAGAAGAGTTGCATAGAAAGAAGCTTTCAGCTCTTCATCAAACAGACTCAACAAATAATTGTTTCATCAATTACTTAAAAGAGTTAAAATCTTTTCACTCATCTCAGAATCCCTATGGGAAAAGATAGTAAAGACAATGAAAAACACCCAGATATTGATAAAGAAAGGCAGTGAATCAAATACCTAGACCATCCCTTTCTGCTTACTGATTTCCAAAACACATTTTTTGACTTGAAATTTGCTATACAGAGACTGGAAATCATCTCTATTCCTCTCCAAATTTTGGCAAACAGACAATATAGATTTTATTTTTAAACAGTGTACCATAACAAAGTTCCATTATGTCAAAACAAACCAACAGGGCTTAATAATTACATCATACTGAGATTTTTTTTCTTATTTTATTCTTTATTCAGAGTGAAAAATTCAGTAGAAAAAATTTCAATAGAAAAAAATTCAGTAGAATTTTATAAACCTTCTATTTTATTCTAGCTATCTAAATAACAGACTAATGCTAGAAGAAAAGTTCTCCATTATTCAGTAATTATTGCCTTTTTAATAGAACAATTAGATTAATGTGAAGAAAAAGGATCTTTTTCAATGGCATGTTTTAGTGCCACAAATTCCACCAGAGACAGAAATCACATAGGCCATATTCTATACAATGTGCTCATTTGAATGGGATGGATAGTGGTGGAGGGGTAATGGGGAGGTCAGACAAGAAGGAGAGGGGACAATATTCTGCTTCTCTTGGAAACCAGTTGTATGAGCCCTGGGACCCAGGTTGGCCTACCAGTGCCCTAAACAAGCCAGTGTTTGAGAGTCTATCTTTAATTAATTAAATTCTTGTTTAATTAATACTACCACAATATTTGAGCAGTGTGGAACCTCCCCTACTGTCTCAGCACTCAGACTTAATTTTTATTAGCAGTTTTTTCAATGAAATTTAATTGGAGTACATTACCCATTAAAGCTTTGGATGGGCTCCCTTTTGATTATTAACATATTGCTGACATGGAGGTCTTTTAGTTATTTATCCAATTGGTAATATAACAGCTACCTTATTCCAGACACAGTCTCATAGCTGAGACAGGTAACCTAGACAGTTATAATGCAGCCTGGAAAGGGCTGAGCTGGAGCTTAACTCCTTGAGGAACTGGTTTCATCCATCTTTGAAAATCCAGTACCAAACCAGATGCCTGAACTGCAAATTAGCCAATTAGTGTTTGTGGACTTAATGAATAGAGTGCTATGGGAACTCAGACAAGGGGCACCTAAATGAAGGAGGAAGACAGAAGTGAGGGAAGACTTCCTAGAGGAGGGGACACAATCTGAGTCTTAAAGGATAAGTTGGCCAGGGTGGAAGGAACACATATAAAGGCACTTGGGTAATGATGTACAGAAACGGGGGCCCTACTTTAAGATCTATGTGTCCTTCAAATACACACACACACACACACACACACGGGCTGATATTGATATGCAGGAGACAGAAGTATGCTTTCTTTGCAAATAGTAATAACCATGCTATTCTCTGTTTCAAGGACATTGCAGTAATTAATGTGTGACAGAGATGGGCTTTGTTAAGCTTCGGAATGTCAGAGTTCTGCAGGAGAAATTGACAATACTGTGATCTATTGTGATATTTTTCACACTATATAATTTGAGCTTGTAACTGCTTAAGCAATTAAAGATTAAGCATGTAGGTAAATGCTACTGCGCAACTGAAAGAATGATTTATTACAGCAAAGGATATTGGAAAAGAGGGAGGACAGATTGTAGTCAGAGGAGCACCAGAGGAGCACCACTGCAGGGTATTGTTAACTGGTGCTCTGGAACAAGGTTTCCTTGTTCAACCTGGAGAAAAGCTTCACCATAAATACCCTTTTAGAGAGTTCCAGTGTACAAGGATTGGGAAGTCCCTATAGCTTAAAAAAGCTATGTGTGTGTGGGGGGGAGGGGCACTTATTAATGGTTGAACACACTTCACAGAAAATTTTTTTTCCCCTTCTCAGTTATCCCTAAATTCCAGTTTTTGAGTCATTGCAGTAAGAAAAGACTGAGACACTGGAGAATTTATGGAATTTTATCCCACTTTTGGGGTTATACTACAGCCAAACTTTAAAAATTCAGGCAAAAATCAATTCCATCAAAGCGCACTTTCTTTTGTGCTAATGATGCTATACTGATTTTGGAATGCATTGTTCTATGATGTCATCAGAACTGTTCAATACTTCAGTCCATGAGGGTCCTTCATGAGCTCTAGTCAATGCACGATGGCAGTTGTGTATGTTCAATTGCCACTACATAGAGGTAAGAGAGGGCATGGTGCCAGGAGCAGCCCACAAGAATCTCTGTGTTTGACCCTTGAGTGGGCGAGGAATTGATGAAAGCACTGGAAAATGTAGGATCAGACTGTAAAGATTCTTGTTTGGATGTTTTCCAGAATGCTGAGGCCAGCCAGTGAAGGTTTTAATCAAGGCAATAACCAGACTTGCAATCTCAGAGAGTCTGTGCTGACACCACCTTCATGGAAGGGGCCGGGACCTGTCCTGACATCAGGTTGGTGTTATGGAGGAGGAGAAATAATTTCCCCCCTACCTTTCTGAGTTCTTAGCTGAGGCTTTTGTAATAAAAGTTAGAGTAACAAGAGAAAAACAAAAGGAAGTTTATTAACTTGTAAACTCATGTAACATTAAAAAGATACCCAGGGGAAAATGAGTAACTCAAAGAGGTGGCTTCGAATTCAGGCTTATACGCCATCTTAGTAGGGAAAGGGGAAGGTGATATATGCCTTTTCGGGGAAAGTAAAATGATTTTTAGCAAAGATGAGCGGGCCTGAAAAGAACAGATGGGAGGTATGATAGCTTGTGACAAAGTCTGTCTGTCACTTCTAGTCTCTTCAGTAATAGGAATCAATCTTCTCTGGTTGATGAAACTCCAGGGGAAGGGATTTATGACAAGTGAGTTCCTTTTTGGGCAGATAAGGGAGTACAGAGAACACCTTTCCCTGAATTTGCTCTTTTTCAAGTGCCTACAGCTCAAAACAATCAACATACCAAAGCAGCATATTTTGGGGTGGCCCATCCTGAGCTCCTATGGTCATATATGGGTGTGCCATATTCTGTTACCCTTCAATACCTATCACACTAGTCCATAGAATGGATAAGAAGAAAGTGAAACAAGACTGAGACAATGAGATGGAGGAAGATAAACAAAGAAGTAAGCGATAGCACTTGGCAGCTGATCCGATATTGATGGGAAAGAAAAG
The DNA here is from genome assembly GCA_003697995.1 of Taxidea taxus jeffersonii. Classification (NCBI taxonomy): domain Eukaryota; kingdom Metazoa; phylum Chordata; class Mammalia; order Carnivora; family Mustelidae; genus Taxidea; species Taxidea taxus. Next base: position 246,943 of record ML104819.1, read on the forward strand.
CAGCAGCCTAGGGTGACAGCTAGGCTGCTGGCAGAAGTGACACTGTGCATCCAACAGAGCACGTAGGAGGAGAAGGAAAGATGATGAATTCAATTTGGATGTGTTCAGATTACATTTAGTGGTATATTCAAATACTGATGTACAGATGTCTGGCAGGAAGGCAACTCTGGTTAGGATTTAGGAGTGATGTCAGGGTTCCAGGTAGAAATTTGGGTGGCATTCGCATACTGGTGAATGTTTACAGAAACCAAGGATATACTTACTGAATTTCTTGGCTCAAACTGATTTACCTAATTTGGGATGGGAGAAGGGCAGAATGAATTTCAAATTGAACCTAATTTTATTTTATTTGGTCCACACAATTAATGCTATGGACCTACTGGATAGATAGATGAATGGATGGATGATTGAATGAATGAAGGGAATAGGTTCCTGAAAACCAATAGATATTCTCTTCATCTCATGATTTGTTTCAGTTTTAGCTCTGGTTAAGAAAAAGAATGCCTCAGGGTGCCTGGGTGGCTCAGTGGGTTAAGCCTCTGCCTTCGGCTCAGGTCATGATCTCAGGGTCCTGAGATTGAGCCCCGCATTGGGCTCTCTGCTCAGCGGGGAGCCTGCTTCCCCCTCTCTCTCTGCCTGCCTCTCTGCCTACTTGTGATCTCTGTCTGTCAAATAAATAAATAAAATATATTAAAAAAAAAAGAAAAAGAATGCCTCAAAGAGGCAAAAGGGCAACATTTGGATGCAAAACATCGAGGACTTTATTATGCTAACTAATTTCAGCTCATGTGATGTATATTATTCTCTTTAAGTATCAATGACCTAGCAATGACTGACCAACTGCTGCCTTTGCAGCAAATCCAGATGGAGATGACTAGCCAAGTGACAGACTCAGTACTATTCAGCAAGCAATGCTATTTTGCACATGACTTTGCTTGAGTAAATGTGAGTCTTCACATTCCTCGCTAAAGACCAGGTGATTTTAAAAGAAAGAGAGATGTGGGATACCAAGCATTGGCTTGTAACACCCATATCTTACATAAATGGTCATACTATGGTCACAGGTGCTGCAGGACAATCAAGACTCCTTAATAATCAATCACAACCCCATGAAGGCAATGAATGGGCAGGGCAGGGTGGAAACAAGTCTTTGATTACCACTGATGGATAATTTTTATCTTGCCAGGGAAAGATAGTTCTGAGCCTTCACGAATTGTTGAGGAAATGCTTAAAATGTACAGTTGTGGCCCAAAGTGACCAAAATGTTTTTATACCTCATTACCGGCACCATATAGTTTGGGCAATGCCAAATAAATTACAAATCCATTTTGTAGTCAGGAAGGTCATTAGGACTCAGATTCGTTATCCACTGAGAGTTTCCTTTGCTTTCTGTTTATTACTCCCCTTTGAATGAAGTGGAGCTGTAGGAGGAGAGCAGAGACCTCAATTCATTCAACCCTGACACATTATTTGTGTCTACAGTTTTGCCATAAATTTGGAGGAGAAACAGAAATTGCAAATGCAGGGATTTAAATCCCCTTGTGCTACATTTGTCAAGAAGAGCAGATTGTAAACTGCTTCTTGCAAATATGATATGCGTTTGGGCATCAAGCTAATAACTCTGAACCACAGACTCATTTATTTGTGTGATGTTTCCCTCCAGAAGTTTCTGAAATTGCTTCTGTTGCCATTATGTATCTCAGGGCCCTTTGAGTTTAGTAGGAAGATTACAGAGACTATCTGGCTAAGAAAGTTGGAGTCCATCTCCAATGAGATGGAAATGACAAATTTTTCTGTTTACATCATCACAGTCTTTACAAACTATGCATTTGGAATACTTGGCTTGGGCTTCTCTGAGGAAAATGAAAAGAGATTTGTATAGTCATCAGACTTGTCTTAGAACCTTATAGGAATATTGATGCTGAAGAATCCATATCATGAAGAGGCCCTCGCTCAACCTTCTGACGCTTCTATTGAAAAATAATTTGTGTCTTTTATACTTTAAGTCACTGGTAGGTCCCTATCCCCTTATCTCCTTGATCCGAAGCATTTTTTCTTTTGCTTCTTGTTTTGATTGTTTTGAGGTAGGGAGGGGAAGAGGGAGAGGGGGAGAGAGAATCTCAAGCAGGCTCCATGTTTAGCTTAGAGCCCAATGCAGGGCTCGATCTCACAACCCTGAGATCATGACCTGACTCAAAAAGTAAGGGTCGTACACTTAGCCAACTGAGCCACCCAGGCACCTTGCTTCTTGTTTTGATTTTTAAAAATTTTGTTACATAAGTCATCTATTAATACAACTTCATTATTAAAATGTTTAATTATTACAAATAACACCGGAGTTCCCTTTGATTACTATGCCAAATCCTCTACCTTATCACAAGACTTTCCAACCCTGGTCATAGCATTTTTGGTAGTCATATGTGTATCTTTCTAGATCTTCTTCTAGGGGTGTAGTGTGTGTGAATGTGTGTGTGTGTGTGTGTGTGTGTGTGTGTGTAGTGTAGTGTATCTTGAGTGTGTATGCCTGTGTTTAGATAAATATTCTGCAAGTGCCACCATACTGTGAAATTCTTTTTTTCACTCAATAATACATCTCAGAGATCTTGGAGGTCTGTTAGTACAGAGGTCTATTTGATCCTGCTATGGACTGAACGTTTGGGTCCCCCAGAATTCAGTCTAATCCCCAGTGTGATGATATCTGGAGATAGGGCCGTTTGGGAGGTAACTGGGTCATAAGATAGGAACCCTTATGAGTGGGATTAATGCACTTGTAAGAAGAGATGCAAGAGAGCAGTAGAAGATAGTCATCTGCAAACTTGTTACCAGCTCTCACCAGACACCGGATCTGCCAGTACCTTGACCTTGGACTACCAAGCCTCCAGAACTGCAGAAATAAATGGTTGTTCTTTAAGCCACCCAGTCTACACTATATTGTTACATCAACCCAAAATGACTAAGACACATTCTTTTTATCCTTTTTAGCTGTTGCATACTATTCCACAGTATTGGTAGACCTATAGTACTCACTTAGGTGGTTTTAATTTTTCACCATAATCCACCACTGCTTGATGAAGAGTCTTGAAAAAATCTCTCATCAGTTCTTCTAAGTAAAAAATGTAATTCCATTCCCTCTAATGGAAAAAAAGTTTCTATATTTCTCAGCCTCCAAATCATATCTGTCTTACAACATCAAATACCATTAAAATGGACACAATTACTTCTACAGTTAGCATTTCATAATATAACTCAACCAGACATTTTCTCATTAATTACCCTATAATATGGCTGTTTCCATCCTCTCATTCAGTATTCACAGACTGTGCACTTAACACTTTGATGTATTTTTTCATTCAACAAATAATTACTGAGCACCTACTATGCGCCAAGCAACAGCACTGGGTGCTGAGCATATGGTAACGGACAAAAAAAAACCTCTGTCTTGTGGAATTTACATCCTAGTGCAAGAGACAGATAATAGACAAGTAAGATACACAGTGTGTTAGCTAGCGATACAGCCTAAGGAGAAAACAACAGCAGGGAGAGGGAATATGAAATATTGGGAAAGTTGCAATTTGACCTGGAGAGACCTCATTGAGAAGGTGGCTTTTGAATAAAGACCTGGAAGAAGTGAGGAAGGGAGCTGTGAGTCTGCCAGAAACAAAAGTATCCCACACATCCATGATGGAGATGCCCTCTAGGACCAAATAATTCTTTCTGACAGAAATGGCCGAAGTCTTTCTGCTGGGCAGTTCATCATCTGGTTTCTTGTCCTTTATCACATTTCCTAGCCATGAGATTTTTTTTTTTTCAAAGATAGCAGACTAGAGTTTTCCTGCAGAAGTGTCAAAAAAGGCAATCATTGTTTTCAGTGAGAAATGGATCATTCAACATGAGGGAGAATGGGATTATTGGTTGCTCCCCTTCTCTTGGGATCAGAAGCATCAGCAGGAAAAATGTGGTTAGGCTTCTGACAGGGAGATTTGTGGAACAATTTATCTCTGCCTAAAGCCACAGGATAGGAAGAGGAGAGCCCATGTACTAGCTAGGGGAAGACTCAACCCAAGGGAAAATATCCTTTTTATGACCAGGAATCTGCTTATTCATGGGCTCTGTCTGGTATTTTGTATTCTGCCTGGACATAAATCCTAGGTCTTCCAGTTATTTGTTGGATAAACACAGAGATTACTTAATCTCTCTGAGCTTCATTTTTTCACCTGTAAAATGGGTATGATGATAGTAGTTATCTTGTAAGATTGACATTGGGGATTAAACGAGGTCATGGGGGTACAGTGTTTGGAAGATAATGATTTCTCAATAAATAAGAATGCCACCACCACCCCCTCATCACTATTGGGGTTTCATAGGGAACAGCACCAAGGTCAGAGACAAGAAGGCGTTATTTAGTACATCTTGAAGACATTTATTGGTAAATCACAATGTCCGGTACTGAATATTCAAAGAAATGGCTGCCTAGAATAAGTTGGCAATCTTCAAGACAAGGAAAATATTTAAAAAGATCCCTGTGTTCCAGGCAGGTACTAAAGGGTTAAGGATTTTCAGGAAGGGTGGTGATTTACAAATGGGTTTCCCCATTTGTAAAATGCGAAGGGGGCGGGGCAGGAGGAGGAAATGGATTCAAAGGCACCTGTGAGACGGGAGGCTGGGTTGAGAGCCAGGAAGCTGCTTGATGTAAATGTCTGTGAAGACGAGATGTGGCTAGCCTGGGGTGAGCATAATCCAGGGGTGACCTTGCATGGCTTCATTCTGTGTCTCTCTAGTCCCAGTTTGTTCTCAGTTGCGTGGAAACAACCAAAGCTGACAACCAAATCTTTCAGTTACAAATCCACCTCATGGCTAAAGAGAGCTAAACATTCAAGTGTTCAGATGTCTAAGAATTCCACGTGATGTCTCTTTTTTGTTTGGAGGCTGTGTATAGTACTTTAAAATATGCTGGCTGGTCAGGTCAGACGGCCCTGGGCTTGAATCGTGGCTCATTTCACTAGTTGTGTAATGTTGGATGAATTACATAATTTCTCTGGGTCCTGGGGTTCTCATTTGGGCGGTGGAGATTGTAATAATATCTACCCAATAGCGTAATTATGGGCATGAACTGGGACAAAGCTTATAAAACACTCAGCACAGTGTATGGTACACAGTAAATACATATTAATTATTATTATTGAAATCTTCTGGGTGGATTGTTTTCTGAGATCAGTGGGGAAAGGTTAGTATGATCAGAAAGAAAGGGGGGACGGAAGAAAAGCTATGGAAAGGAGAAGCAGGACTGTAAAGTCTGATCCTGGAAGAGAGGCACTTACTAGCTGTCAAAAAAAAAAAAAATCCTGAGAGAGAAAAAGGAGAAGATGGCAAGGACTCAAAAGCAGAGGCTTAGCTTTGTTTTTTGCCAAGGTTCCATCCATCTGGCCTTGGCATCTCTGCCGGCTTTTTCCTCCAAAAGGCAGCTCCAGAAGCCCAGTGGTGAAACCCAGGGCAGGGAGACAGATCATCTCCAAATCACCCTAAATTCTGCTCTCAGGGAAGGCATATAAAAAATGTACATATCATTCTTTTGCAGTATAGCATTCCCCTGAGACTAGTAGAAGAGACGGGCCTGTCAAGTGAGTCAGCAGTGACCGCAGGCAGACATAATCCCATTGCTTTTTGGCTGACAGCTCATGCAGAGGAAAATATTCTCTGATCCACGCACAGGGAAAAGGGGTTTAAATCCCAACGCAAAATTCTAACCGTAATCATCTTCCAGCCCCCGCTGATGATAACCCCAGATGCCAGAAACATCAGAAACACCATCGATGCACTTCTTACCATTGGGTTGTAATGATTTAGTCATTGCTAAAGGTAAGATGCTCAAAGGGTAGGATAACTCATTATTTTCAGATCTAAGCAAACACAAAACGAACAGAATGATGTCTTTTCCTCAGATTTGTTTAATAGCAGATATGGCTCCACGGGATCGATGATGGGTGAACATACAGAAAATGAGCACAAACCTGAATGAGTTATGAGATATCGAGAAGAACAAAACAAATGGTGAACCACATGATTTTTTTTTTTTTTCTTTTCATATGAATGAACGGTGGCTGGTTTGGATCCACTCCTATGGCTTTTTGAATTCTAATCAACTAGAAAAACAAGGCAAATGGCAGTTGTGAAACAGATCTTCAGTATGATCTCTTCTGATGTGCCTTCACAAACACAGTCATTTAAGAAACCAAATTGAAGCCTGGACTGAGTTATCAGAATGTAGGGCATGCTTAAGAGGAAGATCAAAGGGCACTTTTTACATTACAAAAATTAGCTTGATGCTAAAGAATAATTACTCTTGTAAAATGAAGCATGGATTGAAATCATGTATTATGACCCAATCCATCTGCTCAGCATACTTTGTCATCTATCTGTCTATCCATCCGTCTGCTTATCTATTATCTATCTATCATCTCTCTCTCTCTATGTTATATATTTTTTTTTAGGAAAGAAGGGAAATATATTTATTTTACATTTTTGCTAAATTACTTCCCTAAGACATAATTCCAAGACCTCTAGGATGGCTTTGATTGAAATCTGCCCACTTTGGTTTCTAACTTAAGGGCAGCTTGGCCAGCACATGAAGGCTGACTTCCCCGTGGGTGAGCTCTGGGTCAGCTGACTTCTGCAAAGCACAGGAAACCCTTTCATTTCTGCATTCCATCTTTTACCCTAATCTTAGCCCTTTCCTTTAGCCCACCCAAAGCTGATGCTTCTCCATCCCCTTTGAGCTCTGCTGCTGAGGTCCATGGTTCCTTAGCTGGTGCTGCCAAGGTTCCTGTCACCTAGTCCCGCTACTCATTTTTTAAGATTTTATTTATTTATTTGACAGACAGAAACCACAAGTAGGCAGAGAGGCAGGCAGAGAGAGAGAGAGAGAGAGGGGAGGAAGCAGGCTCCCCGCTGAGCAGAGAGCCTGATGCAGGGCTCGATCCCAGGACCCTGAGATCATGACCCGAGCCGAAGGCAGAGGCTTTAACCCACTGAGCCACCCAGGCGCCCCTCCTGCTACTCATTTAATCATGACCTTGACATGCAGCCCAGTGTGAGACCTGGAGAGAAGACAGAATTCAGTTCTCAGTGGGATAGACTATTTAAGCTTGGACCTCTGCTTTAAGATTTGGGACTCCATTTTACCCTTTAGAGCTATATGTATCAATGTCCCAAAGCAATTTTTCTGGGACACATTTTGCTTTGAATTGGAAATACGCTTTTGATGTTTTTTTATTTAATAAGGCACAGACACAGGACTGTATCCATTATCTAGACTAGAACTTATTTTGCACTTGATGTAAGAAAAAAAAGCTGGTACACTTGTTCAGGGTAATTGCATAGAGTGGAATGAACCCAATTTATGTAAAGGATTATTGAAGGAATACAAAACTTCCAAAGTAAGCCTGCTAAATCATTCATTCAGTAAGTGATTGACATTTGCCCATATAGGGATTGCGGGCTTTGCTAGGTTTTAAAGCAAAGCAAAGAAGCAATTATTTAAAAGTGAACATGAAAATCGGCATTGAAAGAGAGCAATCCTGGAGGGTGGATATATTTTAAGTGATTATTCTCTCTTAAATAATGTAATCCACAGACCATGGAGTGAGGCCCCAGGAATCATCTCTCAGCCAATGTTTCTACCTGGCAATCTTTCATAGTCTTCATTAAAACATATGTAAATGCAATGTAAATAATGTCAACTACATTTTTAAAGGATAATTATCTCTTATTCTTCTAGGGATTCCTATTTCATTTTAGGATTAAAAATGTTGCTATAAACTAAATGGGTGCAGTTGGGCTTAAAGTCTATTTCTGGGAATCTAGCTCCTTTGAAACTACGCGTTCCTATTACATTTCCAGTTAATATCTATAAATCCATCTGATGCTAAAAAATCTGATGTGAAGAAATTATAAATCTAAGTCCTTTCCTCTGCTCTAGACATAGTATGTCCAGAATTTACGAAGAGGTAAATGTAACATTTTCATCAGTTAATTGTTCCCTAGACTTAATGTCAGAAGCATTTCAGGCAATTGAAAAGCAAGAAGGAACAACAACAACAAAAAAGCAACTTTAATGGATTCCTCAGAGAGTTCCTTTCTGGATTGTAAATCATTGTTCTTATGTTTTCTCTTTGGCTGTTTTAGGAGATACACTAATGAAATACAAGATGCAAATGAATCAAAGACTAACAAGCATAGGATAATATTAAAGGATGCAAATGAATCAAAGACTAACAAGCATAGGATAATATTAAAATAGTCCCATTTTGCCTGTACGGGACAAAGGCAGTCTACTCCATTAGGGGAATAAAAGCAAATATCAATGAAGGATTTTTACCCTTGCAAAAGTGCAAGCTTCCTTTGCCTTGTGATGAGGGCTGTAGGGATGCTGATGGGGATCTGAAATGGGAGCCATATATGAACCCCCACCTGGAAGGAAGGAATGAACTTGGCGAACTCAGGAGAAGCGCGCACTGACAGTGTCTCTCTTGGCTTCGGGGTCTCATGGATCAGTACACCAGTTAGTCAACCCGCATATCAGTATTTTCTGCCCTTTAGAAACCATGATGGTATTGACCATTGCTGAGTGTGGTCTGTGTATTTACAGACTATCTTGCTTCAGATTGAAAGATACAGTTTGGGGTCTGCTGTGTTGAAATCCCTCTAATTTTCTATTTGAATGTTTCCAAGCTTTGTAATTATGCCATCATGTACTTATAGTCATAATGAGTCAAGTTTAAACTGAATATGCTCTAGCACCCCCTTTTCATATATATTTTCTTTCTTTTTTTAAAAGATTTTATTTATTTATTGGACAGACAGAGAGAGATCACAAGTAGGCAGAGCAGCAGGCAGAGAGAGAGGGAAGCAGGCTCCCTGCTGAGCAGAGAGCCGGATGCAGGGCTCGATCCTAGGACCCTGAAATCATGACCTGAACCAAAGGCAGAGGCTTAACCCACTGAACCACCCAGGTACCCCAATATATTTTCACCCCATATATAAAGTTTGGGGTCAAAAAGTCCAAGGAGTGTGGAAAAATACAACAATACATCGAAGGGCAGAACATTAAAAAAAATTACCTCGCTCTTCAAATTTTTTAAGGTTTAGAAAATCTGTTAGTATTTTTAAGCATTTTAAGAATTATTATAAACCCTCTTTTAGAGTATCTGTCTGAGGGCATCTGGCTGGCTCAGTTGGTACAGCATGTAACTCTTGATCTCAGGGTTGTGAGTTTGAGCCTCATGTTGGGTGTAGAGATTGCTCAGAATGTCTGTCTTTACTGGATTGAGATCATGTTCCTATAGTGAGCACACAGTAGAGCTCAATGAAAGCTAGTTTTCAGAATGAGTTACTATAAAGAGATACTTGTTTCTCTTTTATCATAATAGGTAATATCTGTAAGCAGTGTTATCTTTATTATGATATTTATATAACAAAACTAAGTTCAGTATAAGAACTAATTTAAAGTAATACTATAAAGAATGGGAAGTTAGAGGTGGGAAATTAAAGGATTCAAAAAAAAAGTCTAGGATCTGCCTGTGAATTTCTCAATACAGCATGCTTGGCTAGGAAAACGGAAGTGAATATTGGTGAATGAACTTCAAATGAAGGGCAGTTATCAATATAAAGCCATGTAAATTTAAATTAACATAAAACACAATTATTTGTAAAACCACCATATACAGTTAGAGACAGGATACTTTCTTTCAACTTGCATTCTCCATACTGTCCACGCAAAATTGCTCGTAGAGTCCTCCAAGGGGCGTCTGGGGCCAGATGTGTAGAAAACATCTGGTACATATCAAAGCCATGTGGCCTGCCCACCTCTTTAACTGGATGGAGCCTGGCCAGGTCCTGGCTGTGATTCTGAGCCAGCCATCTGGATGTGTGAGACCTGCAGCACAGGCAGCAGCAGCTGGAGGGCGTCCTGGATGTACGTGGTGCTGTTGCAGCCCTGGGAGGAGGGAGACACGTGCTTGAAGGGCTGCCTTCAGGGTTCAGTCCTGACAATTCTTCCCGCCTGATAACGGTCCCTCTCTTCAAACCTCACAATCTCTTATAATATGCTCCCCTTAATGTTGGTGCTTAAAGCAAATGTAAAACCGCTCCTTTGGATGGAATGCATTCAGCTCTCTAACAGAGAATTCAATCCACACGAGGCAAGTCATTCCCATAGACTCGGAGGGTACGTGGATATGTGTGCATTCATGACCCAGTATGGTCTTGCCCATCCTTCTCCCAGTCCAAGCCCACTGTCCTGAAATAACACAAAAGCATAGGGCATAGGAAGCCCTAGTGTGGGCTAGAGCGTGGGCTCCATAAAGGGAATTGGGGATATTATGATATTATGGCGCAATTATTCATGGCCAGTCCTTGAAGGCTGTCCTCCTGCGCATGTCAGTCCTTTCTACTTGGCTTGGATATTTGGTGTTGCCATTCGTGTTCGGTGGTACCCTAACATACAGCAGTGGACAGAGAGGCCATTTAATGTTTCAGGTCACTAAGTCATAAGAAAACTCCCCGGGGTAATGAATCAACACTTGACCGAATATTCTTCATGACTGACATAGTAAATTAATTGGCCGATGCCTTCTGGGTGGCCGGGGGAGATATTTTCTTGTTCCACAGTCTGACTCTGACTGCCTGGCTTTCCTCTTAGCTGGGTCCCCGAGAGCCTACCCCTCCCGCTCCTTGTCCCTGCTGGTTGACTTCACCCCCCACCACATGGCAGTGTCCCAAATGGTGACACTTGATGCCACTGCTTTGTTATATTTGTACCTTGGTAGTTTTCCTTAACACTAAGGCCCAGTTCCCACAGATGTCACTATAAGGATACAGGGAGCCTTCCCTGACTTGCATTTGGTAATTTCCAAACTGACAGCAACTTCAGCATATGCAAAAAACCTGCTGGATATGCCTTGCCCATGTTCCAGCTTCACGCATTAACACCCGTGGCTTCAGTTGGGCACAGTGGGGCGGCAGATGGGCCAGTTCCTTAGATCGAGGCCCCTCATGGAAGGTTTTCCTCCACTAGCCACAGGTGGAACACAGCAAGAATGACGCCTCCCAGGCCTATTTTCTTCTCTCTTATGTCACTGCTTCTGGCAAGACCACAGCGGTCTAGGGACAGCTTCACCGCAGTGTTACTCAGTCCTGGCAAGCTGGCATGCCACAGAGTGAGCGAGTGGGTCTCTGAGGACAGAGCCTCTGGTCACTCAACAGGCAGATGCTAACCAGTCAACTGGTCGACCCCACTACTCTGAAGCTCAGACACAGCTACACCAAAGGTTCTCATGCATGGAGAGAAGTGCCCATTTTACATAAATCATCGAGCAAGAAGCCCTCGTCGCAGCCACTAATCACAGTGTTAAATCTGGTGTGAAACTTGGTAGCAGAAATGTGCTTCTGCCGGAGGAAACAGAAACAGAAATAACGTGCAAGCTTAGCGTTTTCTCTTTATAATCAGGAATTCTTGAAAATTAGGGATTGTTGTTTTACCCCACGGTTTAACAGCTGGTTGGGCTACACACATGTACTCAAAAAAAGGCTGTTGATGGTAAGATTTAGAATTGCAGTAACACTCGCTGCCTGGGAAAAGGACAAAAAAAAAAAAAAGTAGCTATAACATTTGCTTTGATTCAAAGCACTTTCTCTCTGGGGGTCACTTACCTCTAACAAGACGCTATTGATCATGGGGTTAAGGACCTCAGCCTTCTTGTCGCTCTGTAGAATCAAAAGGAAGAAATTGACAGATTAGGTGCTCCTCCTGTAAGCCTTGCCACGTAAAATGTCATATGCTGGCTTTGTTGAGGGATCTTTTAAAGAGGAAGGCGAGGAGACGTGGAGTGCTTATTTCAGACCAGGCTTCTCATTTAATTTTGACAGAAATCCTAGTAGGTAGGGAGGTACCATGATAACCATAATTTAGAGATGAGAAACTGGGAATCAGGAAGGTTGAGGAACTTGTTTAAGGTCACACAGCTAGAAATTTAAACACAGATGTTTTTAACTATCGAAAGCTTGTAGCCCATCCGGGATTACAGAGGGTGAGTGAGGCTGAGTCCTACAAGCACAGTCTCTACTGAAAATGTTGCTGTTTTGTTTATCATGATCTTTTTGCATTCATTTTTGTTTTTTAAATTTTACATCAGAATATCTATCTGGGGGGCGCCTGGGTGGCTCAGTGGGTTAAGCCTCTGCCTTCAGCTCAGGTCATGATCCCAGGGTCCTGGGATCGAGTCCCGCATCGGGCTCTCTGCTCAGCAGGGAGCCTGCTTCCTCCTCTCTCTCTGTCTGCCTCTCTGCCCACTTGTGATCTCTACCTCTGTCAAATAGATAAATAAAATCTTTAAAAAAAAAAAGGAATATCTATCTGGATGACTAATATTGTTTCTTTGTGTGGGGCGGGGTAATTTTTTAAATTTTGCAGGTGAGTTAAGTGCCTTACTGACCCATCTGGTCCCAGCCGTAGTCTGTAGCTGTATTTTCTTTCTTGTTTTAAATGCAAAGATGGGTATTTTGCTATAGGGTATATTTTCCAGATTAGCAGCAAAAATAACGTATTCTTTTATTAAATGAACTTTTTCTTAATTCTTTTTTTTTCTTTTTAAAGATTTTATTTATTTAGTTGACAGAGAGAGACACAGTGAGGGGGGAACACAAGCAGGGGGAGTGGGAGAGGGGGAAGCAGGCTTCCCACTGAGCAGGGAGTCCGATGTGGGTCTTGATCCCACGACCCTGGGATCATGACCTGAGCCAAAGGCAGCCACTTAACGACTAAGCCACCCAGGTGCCCCTTAATTCTTTTTTTTTTAAATAAAAATATTTATTTATTTATTTTAGAGAGAGAGGGAAAGGGAGAGAGCATGCTCTCTCTTGTGTGCCAGCAGCAGGGAGGGGCAGAGGGAGCAGAAGACAGAAAACCCTCAAGCTGACTCCCTGTTTTTTTATTTTATAAATTTTTTTTATAAACATATAATGTATTATTAGCGAAAGGGGCAAAGGTCTGTGAATCGCCAGGTTTACACACTTCACAGCACTCACCATAGCACATACCCTCCCCCATGTCCATAACCCCACCATCCCATCCCGACCCCCGCTCCCCGCAGCAACCCTCAGTTTGTTTTGTGAGATTAAGAGTCTCTTATGGCTTGTCTCCCTCCCGATCCCATCTTGTTTCATTTATTCTTTTTCTACCCCCCAAATCCTCCACATTGCATCTCTACTTCCTCACTATCAGGGAGATCATATGATAGTTGTCTTTCTCCGATTGACTTTTTTCACTAAGCATAAAACCCTCTAGTAAGCTGACTCCCTGTTGAGCGCAGAGCCCTACATGGGGCTGCATCCCAGGACCTGAGATCATGATCTGACCTGAAATCAAGAGTCTGCCACCTAACTGAATGAGTCACCCAGGCGCCCTGAAATTAACCATTCTTCAATATCACTTCTAGACAGATCTGCAGATTCCAATTTGTAAACCATGAACATATGTAAAGCCTGATGTTAAGTAGGTGTCCAAAAGTGAGAGCTAGAGTTACTTATTATTATTATTATTATTTTCACTATTAGTCTATCAATCAACAGTCTTCTCTAAGTGTTCACTCTACTCTTAGACAATAAATAATTCAAGAGACTGGAAAGAGAGGGCAACTTTAATAGGCTGGTTTTCCTTACTGTACCCAGGAGACTTTATGGTAAACAAAAGTATATAGATTAAATATATCTTTCCAGGGCAGCAAATTTCCATCAACACTGCTCTACTGAGGGCAAAGTAATATCTTACTGGGGAGACCACAATGGAGTCTTGGGGAAACACTCTTTAAAAACCCAGTCATTTTAGTAACTAACCAGAAAATCCATTATGGTATCTGCTTTCATGTTTATTTGATTATCAATAAACCTTTAAAATATAATCAAAATGAGGGCAATAAAATGACATTGGTTTTCAGAATCAATGAGATGTGCAAGCCATTTAAATGGAGTCTGGAGAGCGATACACACTCATTAACTTCAAGTTATGAATAATGGCTGTTTCAGAGAACAGAAACCCGATATCCGTGATTCATCCCAGCACAAGATCGGGGGTGTTGCGGTGACGGGACAGCATTTCAGTAAACTCTGTTTAGCTCTAGCTTTTTCCTTCTCCAAAACGGTAACCCATGTCTTCTGAATTTTGTGTGCAGAAACACCGGGACACCTGTACAACATATGTGTGTACACGGGTGTAAGGGCAAGTGCACACCCAATTGCTAGAACCTCACTACTCAGAATGTACTATGTAGAATCTCAGTCCTGATCCCCGGCCAATGGGCTCAGAACTTGCATTTTAACAAGTTCTTTGGGTGATGTGCCTCCAACTTCAGGTGTGAGAAGCACCGCACTGGAAGACAACAGGTCAAAAGAAATGGGAAGCAACATCTGAACACTACCCACGACTATAAATAAAAGGATGTCCACCATGAGTCATAGAAACCATGTCTCTCTCTCTCTCTCTCACACACACACATCACCGCTAGATGGCCAAAGAGAAACCAATGGCTGGCCACCTGTCCGATGGGCAGCCACCTGGGATGTGATCAGTTGAGAGGGCTGGGGGCATCAGTCACCCCTTCGGGCCCCAGTTTCCCACCTCCAGAACTGGCGGAAGAGTGAGCAGAGGGTACAGAGAGCCTTGGGAAGTCAGGTGGCTGAGGCCGTCTTGTCCTGATTAAGACCTCACACGTTTGTTAAACTCGGCAGTGTCACCCTACAGCCCACAGGGGCCAGTTACTCAGACAACACTGAGCACACACATGCGTTTGATCATGCCTATCATATCCATGAACTTCTCTCTCCCGCCCGTCACTCTGCCTACATACAGTGAAGCTCTCACTGCGGAAGCCCCCAAAATTCTACAAGTACAAAAGCTCAAGTTTTGCGAAATAGGAGAAGCAAACCAGATTCCTTGACGACAGAGCGAACAGGTAGTAGATGATTCAGCCCTAATTAACTGAGTTGCTTCTCTGCTGACAGGTCTGTAATCATTTCCGCTTCTTTTGAGGACTGCCCTTGGCCTTGGTGGGGGTGGAGTGGGGAAGTGCACCTCAACAGCCAGCTAGGTCTGCATGATAACATCCTGCCCCCGTCACTACTACAGGAGATACCAAGAGGACATGTGACCCACACTGCTGAGCCCTGCAGCCTTTTCATCCAGGAACCCCAAATACGAATGGGAAGACACGGGGTCTGGGAAATGCTACAACTGAGTCACATGAACGGCGAGACTTTGGAGAGAGAATACGTATTCTGCCACTGAGTCCCCACGGAGGCTCACTTTCCTCCACTGCCTTTAATAAAGTCCCTTTCCTGGGTCGATTATGTAGAGCTTGTTTCTATTCCTTCCTGTTAAAGGCTGAGTCCTCCCGGAGACATATAGTGCGGTCCTGCCTTCCAGGACATCGGAACGGGCCCCTCCTGGGAGACAGGGTCATTGCAGATGTCATGGGTTACCATGAGCCTTTTCAAAGTTGTTCCCTGGGGAACAGAAACATTATGTGCATTGGTAAAAGTCTTTTTTTTTTTTTTTTTTTGGTTCCATTTGAAGTGTAATAATAAAGTAAAGAAACCTCTCGCTTTGGGTGGCGTCCACACGTCAGGTTCTGAGGGCAACAGTGAATGCGAATATTCAAAATTATTTTAGTAGAGAATCTTGAATTATAGATCATAGATATTAATTAATGAAAGGAACTTTCATTCGGCTTCTATTTATTTATTTGAGAGAGAGCACCAGCCGGGTGGCAGGGAGGGGCAGAGGGAGACACAGAAGCAGACTCTCTGCTGAGCCAGGAGCCCGGTTGGGACTTGATCATGACCTGAGTCAAAGGTAGACACTTAAGACACTTAAATGACTGAGCCACACAGGCACCCTTGACTTCTTTTTAAACAAATAAAGAAAATGAGGCCCACAGCTGTTTCAAAACCCACCTAATATCTTGTAAGTTGGAGATGGCAGGGTCAGGACTAGAACCCAGTCAGGTGAGAGCCCTAGGCTACCTGTCCTGACAGAAGGTGCTCCTGGCCTGGTTTCGGGAGACATCATGGCGCAGCTTCTGTTTACGGAGCTATCAGAGAAGGCATCCTGCACGTCTCCTCACACTTCCTCACAGACCCAGCTTCCATAAAGGGTGGGAGAAAGAATCAGTATTAGAAACTTACCCCAACAGTGGTTAAAAAATTCATAAACTTCTTTGACAAGGAGGCCACTTCTTTACACATCGCAGTAGTTAATCTGAAAGGAAAAAAAAAGTGGTTTTTGGGGACTTGCCATCAGACAAAATAATTTAACCCTCAAGACAATGACTGGTATTGATACCATATTCCATTTAAAGGAACACACACAAATTTAAAAATGTTCTGTAGAAATGTGTTCCTCAACAATCTTCCATGACTCACGATCACTCTTGAATCGAATTCTGGTTTCCTCGGCATGTGTAGTTAACGAATAATTGCCTAATTCACCCTCTTTTTAGAATCAAAAGCATATGCAGGAAAATTTGAGGCTTGAGCGCCATATGTTTAGCAGTGTAAGCCTCTTGCCAAGTGAATTTTCTCTAGCTTTCTGGTCATTTTGAAATAATAATGAACATTCACTGAGGTACTATGTCAAGTACTTTTTTTTTTTTTTTTAAGATTTTATTGATTTATTTGACAGAGGGAGGGGAAGAAGGAGACTATCCACTGAGCAGGGAGCTGGACACAGGGCTCAATCCCAGGACCCTGGGATCAGGACCTGAGCTGAAGGCAGAGGCTTAACCGACTGAGTCACCCAGGTGCCCCATTAAGTACTCTTATATGAGTAATCATATTTAATCCTCATATCGACCTTATGGATTACATTAATATCCCCATTTTATAGATGATAAAACTGGCGCTTAGGAAAGTTAAGCAACTTTTTTTTTTTTAAATAGGTCCTGCGCCCAACATGGGGCTTGAACTCATAACCCTGAGATTCAGTCACATGCTATAAGGACTGAGTCAGTCAAGCACCCTGAGAAGGTTGAATAACTTGCTTAGGACATGCTGGGATAGAGCTGGGATTCAAATTCAGATGTCTTGATTTCTTGATTACATTTTTTATTAGATGCCTTATAATAAAGATCCTATAAAATTTGTTCTTAAGACTTAAATCAAAACTCCCAAGTTCATTCTAGCCATTTGACTTGTAAGGATTTTCCCCAAGAAAATAATGCAAGGTAGGTACAATATTTAGCAAATGTTGCTTTGATGACAAAAACCGGAAACAACCCAGTTAATGTAATGATGTGAATATTGTCTATTTTCTTTTATAATTCATATACATGACTTTTATGAATAGTGGTTAAAATGCTATTAGAAAAACAGTAACTCCAAGTCAAGAATCTTATATGTTAAAGGATCTAGTGTAATCAGTAGAGCTAAGCTTTGTTTTGATAAATAGGGGTTCTAAGTTATGTATTTAGGTTAGTTGAATTCTATCTGTCCACCATCCCATCCATCCATCCATCCATCCATCCATCCATCCATCCATCATCTATCTACCCAAAACTTATCTGCAGAAAGGGTCAGGAGGAAGGTCCAGGGATAGCCCAGAGCCATTTTGTCTATGTTCTTGGGGAGGTGGGTGGAAAGGCACTTCTCATACAGACCAATGTGAGGTCTTGTTAGCTTTTTCTTGGCAAAGCTTGGCAAGGTTGGGATAATCTGGACTGGAAATCAGAGGTGCTAAGAGTAAGGTCTGGCTATACATACACGGGGACTTCTGAACACTCTCCCTATACAAACAAGTACCACACACATATAAAGAGCACTTAGAGGTTTTCCTCACTATTTGAAACGTCTCCTAATTTTCCCTTTCCTCTTCCTTCTATACATTAAGGTAAGTACATATTTTTTCTAAGTCTGTTAAGGGCAGGATTGTGTAGTTCTTCTAATATCTTTCATTTTCACATGCTTAGGTAAGAAAATATACACTCAATGACACGACCTTACAAGGGAGGAGCAATCTACCAGCAGCACAGAGATGCTAATACTGACTTTCTGGAAGGTTCTTTGACGAAACATCTGCTCCCCAATCTACGATGCCGAATGCAGTCATAAGCAAAGACGAGTTAGCTAGCAAAGTGAATGCGGGTGTTGCGATGCGTGCGTGTGTGTGTATCCATATATTTTTAGAAGGTTCTATTTTGACTCCTGTGTCTGTGTAGTAACGAGAAGGTGTTTGGATATGTGCTAATTTCCTATACCACGCGTAAAGCCATGTGCATAAAGTTAATGGCTTGTTTTTTAGCTCCATACCAACTGTTTTCATATAGGCTCCGTACCAACTATTTTCATGTATGTAAAGCTACATTGATACACATTTTTATTTCGCT
Source organism: Taxidea taxus jeffersonii (assembly GCA_003697995.1). NCBI lineage: Eukaryota > Metazoa > Chordata > Mammalia > Carnivora > Mustelidae > Taxidea > Taxidea taxus. The sequence continues at coordinate 265,371 of ML104819.1, forward strand.
AGATCAACTAATCATAGTGGCTACTATTTGTTGGAGAATCTAACATATGACAGCACATATGCACACACATGAAATCCACAGGGAACTGGCTTACATCACCGACCATCTTTTTCAGCATTCAGAATACACAGAGCTGGTGTCAGGCCGTAGGAACAGCAGGGGTGTGTTTGAATATCTTCACAGAGCTGGCTGAGAAGTTGCACGAAAAAATGTTCTTTCTCTATTCTTGTGGTGTGGTGCAATTACCCTTAGAAGTCTGTACTTCTAAGACTTCAATCTGTGAAAATAAACACTTACCCTTGAACGCTTTAGTGTGTCTTCCTTAAATCTCTCTTCATAAATGATTCCTAATTATTATACTTGCTACCATGATTCAGCTAAGAACTCTGTGAATCCTAAGAGAGCCTATTCCTTAAGATGACCACAGAACAACGGAATTAGTTGACTTGTAATTTAAATCTTTAGCAGCCTAGGGGGCGTGTGTGTGAATGGCACATATATATAACACCGGAAACATAATAATTAAAAGTAACATTTACTTTATCAGAACTCTTGCTTGGTCCTGAGCTGGTTTTTCCTCTTCTTGCCCATGAAGAATTAATTCTGCTACTTTATGAAGCTGCTCGATACAGCGTGCTGTTACTTCTGCCAGACTTTCGATGGACAGCATATACACTTCCTGAAACAGATAAATGCAAGTAAGACAATTATCCACGGAGCAGAAGCTTTTTAAAAAACCCTGTGATGTGGGCGCCTGGGTGGCTCAGTTGTTAAGCGTCTGCCTTCGGCTCAGGTCACGATTCCAGGGTCCTGAGATCGAGTACCACGTGGGGCTCCTTGCTCCACGGGAAGCTTCCCTTTCCCTTTCACCCTGCTTCCCTCTCCCTCTCCTCCTGCTTGTGTTCCCTCTCACACGGTGTCTCTCTCTGTCAAATAAATAAATAAAATCTTTTTAAAAAAAGATTAAAAAAATAAATAAAAAACCCTGTGATATGGGGCACCTGGCTGGCTCAGTCCATAGCGCATGGGACTCTTGATCACAGAGTGGTGAGTTCAAGTCCCACGTCGGGGGTAGAGTTTACTTAACAACTACCCTATAATGTTAAAAAATAGATATACAATTCTTTAAAAAAAAAAGGTCTGAGAAGTTTCACCAAAGGTTAATGGGTATATCTGATACTCTTCTAAGGAGCAATGCTGCGCTAAGAAGGAAGTGTTGCCAGGCCCCCAGGTACATGGCAACTCTTATAACTGTGTCCCTAGTTCTGAGAGAGACTCTGGGCATACACCAGGCAGGGGCTCAAAAATGCTTGTGGAAGAGCGACTGAATAAAGAAACCTCAATGGCCATTTCTCTTTACAGTGACTGAATTTACAAAGTTACTTTCTGGGGGTGCCTGGGTGGCCTGGTTGGTTAAGTATCCAACTCTCGGTTTCGGATCAGGTCACACTTTCGCAGTTGTGGGACCAAGCCCCCTGTCGGACTCTGCACTCAGTGCGGAGTCTGCTTCAGAGTCTCTCTCCCTCTCCCTCTGACTTACTTTCTCTCCCTCACAAATAAATAAATAAAGCCTTAAAGAAAAAAAACTTTCTCTAAAATGAAAATCCAATGTAAAAATGAAATTACTACACACTCATTTTTGAACACAGGCAGGCTATAAATTATGCACACATTAATTTATTAAACCACAGAATAAAAACTGTGGCCGTGAAATTTTTTTTGGGAAAAAAGCTTCAATTGCCTCATTAGTTTACGGGGCATAAAGATATTTTATAGTTACAAATTTGCATATCAGATGGAATTTTATCCTAATGATAAATCAACGATGTTCTTGAGGATCTTTTTTCCTTTAAATTAAAGCTCATAAAGCTCTGGAGGAAAACGACAATATCTATACTAAGTCACGAATTGCCCTGGCATTGAGAAATTTTAGTGTTTATCACATTAATCCTCATATTTCTATACTGTTGAGACAGGGTGCAAATGAAAATGAAGTGGTTTCTCCTCACTTGAAATTCAGCTGCTAATGAAATTAAAGTCATATTACTGCTCTTCAGGTGGCCACGCTCAAATAAATGTACCTCAACTGTCTTAGTTCTCCTTTCTTCCTTTTTGTCTTCTTCAGGGTTTTCTGCTTTCTCTTCTGTCTCTTCCTCTCCAGTGTTCTCCTCCGACTCTTCTGCCATATTTACTGACACCGTAGCCTCATCTTCTTCCACCCAGTCATGAGCTTTCTTCATGGCCTGTGAAGCCACCCCCCCAAGCCAAAGCAACTCATTCGTTATGCAAGTCTGGAGATTAAGACATTCCAATCCCAAGAGGAGAGAGTAACGTTGCCCTCTACCTTCTGGGGTGATTCTGTGACCTTCAAAAAGTTGATGGGGGCAATTCCTTAGTCTCCCCCAAAACACTTTGTTGGTGCTTTCTGGTGACTCTAAAGTAAGGAAATGGGCCAGAACGGAAAGGAAGGATGGAGAGAACACTGTGGGCCCTTTTCAAAGATCACTGTAAAAGGATACATGGATTAAGAATAAAAATGACAGGGGCACCTGGGTGGCTCAGTGGATTAAGCCTCTGACTTTGGCTCGGGTCGTGATCTCAGGGTCCTGGGATTGAGCCCCACATCGGGCTCTCTGCTTGGCGGGGAGCCTGCTTCCCCCCTCTCTCTCTGCCTGCCTCTCTGCCTCCTTGTGATCTCTCTCTGTCAAATAAATAAATAAAATCTTAAGAAAATATAAAAAAAAAAAGAATAAAAATGACAGGGCTCCTGGGTGGCTCAGTTGGTTGGGTGACTGGCTCGGGTTGTGGTCCTGGAGCCCTGGGATTGAGTCCTGCATCCGGCTCCCAGCTCCATGGGGAGCCTGCTTCTCCCTCCGAACTTCTCCCCTCTCATGTTCTCTCTCACTGTCTCTCTCCCAAATAAATAAATAAAATCTTTAAAAAAAAAATCCTCTTTTGGGACGCCTGGGTGGCTCAGTTGGTTAAGCGGCTGCCTTCACCTCAGGTCATGATCCCAGCATCCTGGGATCGAGTCCCGCATCGGGCTCCTTGCTCAGCAGGGAGTCTGCTTCTCCCTCTGCCTCTGCCTGCCACTCTGTCTGCTTGTGCTCACTCTCTCTGACAAATAAATAAAATCTTTAAAAAAAAAATCCTCTTTAAAAAAAAATGAGTGACCTTGAAAGAGCAATAGTATATTTTTCACTTTTCATGACCAACTATAAAAGAATAACAGTAATTTTTATGTATATATACACACACACACACACACACACACATACATACATAGGCAAGAGATTTAGCCAGGGTCATTGCTGAAGCAAATTTCCTCATTTGATATGTCTCATGAAGCTCTTAATGTTTCATGAACCTAATAATGTATGAGGCAGGGAGGATGAAGGATGGCTCAGCTCTTGCCCAGTCACGCCAGGGGAAGGAGAGGTGATGTTGTGAAGACCAGGGGCTGCCCTGTGACTAGCTTCATTTCACAAATACAGGCAGAGCAATCTGTGGCCAAAGGCATTATGGCTCATGTGACCAAGCAGAGCGACCTCCCTTCCCTGTTATTCCCTGAATCCAGAAAGGGCAGCTTCACCCAGCTTTTATCATGACAGCTTAAAGCTCTTTGCTTAAGTGCAAGCTATGTCTGGGTTTATGTTAAACTTGCTTCTCCTCTTCAAGCTCACCTGCTTTGGTCAGCAAGCCGGTCGCACCTGGGAGGCACCGCGGGACACACACACACACACACACACTCTCTCTCTCTCTCTCTCTCTGTCTCTCTCTCTCTCCAAGCGGGGGCAGGTGCTGCACGGAGATGAATGAGGCAATTTCCCTGCTGTGTTCAAGTCACTGACCTGTCAGAATCGGTGACCTCTATCTGAGATAAAGAAATTACTCATGTCTCCTCTTCATTGCCTCATCCTGCCCTTTCCACACCCGCCTTGATAAGTGTTACCTGCGTCCCCTACTGCTAGCTAAAGAGAAGGGAAAAAGAGAGAGAGAGAGAGAGAGTGAACGGGAAAAAGAACGCAGTTTTAAGTAATTAATAATGAGTGCCCTCATTAAGAAACTCTACACCAAGACCTTATACTAACTCGCAAAACATACAATTAGAAGCAGCCAGAGTGACAAGGCTGGCTCGTTCTAGGACACCGCATGGCACCGGCATTTGGGGTGGGGTATGGGGGAGCAGAGTGTGGCTGACCTGGCTGATGGGCTTCTCTCTGCTTCATTCTGACCCGCCACCCCCACGGGGGTAAGGGAGATGGAATTTGCAAAAGCCCTTTGGTGAGTCTGCACCCCTCTTCCTTCCCCTGTGCGGAAGATACACACGCCTCCGATGTACAAGTCTACCTTGAGGAGAACTGACTTGTTCAAGGTCACAGGGTAATTACTAGTGACCTGTTGCATGGTCCCTCCCATTACATTTCACTGTGTGGCCCCGGGGATCTTAATCACCGACCTCATACTCGCCTCCCCTCGTGTGCCGTTTGGGGCTCGGGGTTTGTCCATTTCAGGTGGATCACTTGAATTTTACAACGAATACCCTAAAAAGAGCAACAACAATAAAAACTCCGACGTAGACAGTGCCGACCTTATTGAGCTTGTCAGGCGTGGCCGCGACGTGTAATTCAAAGAGAAGTTCTGTAAGCGTGCTAGCAAATTCTTCTCCCTTTTCCTCTGAGGCTGGAAACAGAAAATGACAGAAGTAAGAGGCGTGATTTTTTTTCATCCTTCAAAATGTGGCAACTCCCCTGAACTTATGGCCTGCAGTCAGAATCAAAGTGGGGGGCTGAGCAGCCCCCCCCCCACGCCCGCCTGCCAGAGGGCAGCTTAGGAGCACCTGCTAATAAGGACGACAGTCATGCAGCCGGCTGCTGCCGCCCTGCGAGGGGCTGCCCGAGCCTTGTCGTGTTGTTTGAAGCTCTAGCTGGGGGAGCCCCCAGGCTGGCCTGAAGGCCACATGAGGACAGGGAGGGAGTGATCAGTCTTGCTCGCAGCTGTACATAATCAGTAGCTATCTGCTCAACAAATGACTGAATGAACAAACGAATGATGTAGCAGCTCAGGTCTAGAAGACCCGGACAACCACGCATTTATGACCTGGAGAATTGCTGTGCTTAGCACTGGAAACCTTGTCGTACCCAGGGCACCCTTTTATGGCCACAGAGCCACAGTGCTGAGCGAGCCGAACTCGTCTCCACAGGCCATATGCTATCAGAAGTAATGACACTGCATCTCTGGAGAAATGTCCCAAAGGTTTCTGGGGATAGCTGTTGGCCCTATACTACTTCTTATTATGCTTCCCTGCATGACGGAAGCTGCCTAAGGACAGACATGGTCTTTGCTTCTGCTCATTCCTGAATTCGGAGCATGTAACGTAGTGCCTGGAACATAAGTGTTTAATAAATACTTGGTATTTATTTAACAAGTATTATTTATTTATTCTAAGTATTTATTAAATAGTTTGTTGATAAATTGTATCATAAAGAATAATATAGAGAGCACGCAGATCATGGTATGCATAATATAGCCTCAGATAAAAATAAATTGATATCATTGGTGGGCAATAAAGAGAGATTTTTAAAAATTATAATCCTATTTCTTTTTCTCATTTGTATCTGTGTGTTGAAGCCATTTTTAAAGGGTCCAGGTGCTGAAGAATTGATTGCACAGGGGTTCACCACCAGTTTGTGTGTGGGGGGGAGATAAAAGCATCCTTCATCTGCCCTGATTATATCATCCGAAAATACTCTGGCTTATGTCAGTGGGTGAAGGCAGTAGCTTCAGGGACAGCTAAGCCATGTGAGAAAACCTGTATCTAGCACTTGAGTGTATGTGCTCTTTTCTGTTTTACAGATAAAATGGCTAATTAGCAGGTTGTGAAGATAGCCAGCGTAACCTGCAGGTCTTTGTTCACAACACTGGGCTTCATCACATCACCTAGAATCTGCATATTCTCGGGGGAGAGACAGATTAATAAACATATATGTAAAACATATATGTCAGATGGTAAGTTTTATGGAGAAGTATAAACCGAGGCAGAGGAACAGGGATGGCTGGGGGTCGGGAAACGAGAGGGTAACTGACAAGATGCCATTTGAGTAATGACCTGAAGGGAGGGGTGAGCAACACCAGATGGGGAGCGGGCAGAGATGTCCAGCCAACTCGAAGTCCGGGAAGGAGTGTGCCCGGCTTGCTCAGGGATAGCAACGGGGAGGGGAGGTGTGTACCTTGTGGGGGATAGAGAGAGAGAGAGAGAGAGAGAGAGATGGCTGTCTTTGTTCAGGATGAAGCTGATATTAGCCAGTCATTATAACCCAAAGAGGGTTACCAAAGAGGTAAGTGCGCTGAGTGTACCGAATCTTATCCTCAAGGGGGTGTTAAGAAGGCTTCCTGGAGGAGGTGATACATGAACCTAGTCTTCAAGAATGAGAAGACATTAACTACTTGCACAAAAGGAGAGATGGAGGGCTAGAGAGCCAGAGAGAGAGACAAAGCTGCAGGGCAGAAAGAGCCCTGGGCTTAATTGGGGCAGGTGTGGGTTTTTACCCTAGTTCCTACATTCAGAGAATCTGTGGCCTGGGGCTAGTCACGGGTCTTCTTAGCTTCCATGTCCTCCTGTAAATTTAGGAGAATAAAACCCACCCATTGGGGCGCCTGGGTGGTTCAGTTGGTTAAGCCTCGGCCTCCGGCTTGGGTGGTGATCCCAGGGTCCTGGGATTGAGCCCCAGGTCAGGCTCCCTGCTCAGTGGGGAGCCTGCATCTCCCTCTCCCTCTGCCCTTCCCCCCTGCTTGTGCTCTCTCAAATAAATAAAAATCTTTAAAATATAAAATAAAATAAAACCCACCCATCTCAGCTGTAGCATTGCTGTAAGAGATCAAATAATACAGCAAATGTGAAAGTGTTTTGTAAACACTAAAGTTTTATCTAATTATATTGTTAGGGGCTACAAAGATATAAACACAGGGAGATTAAAAATATCTGGGAATCATCAACATTAAATTTGGATGCAAGTAGTTTGTGTCACTCCAGCTTTTAAACGTGCATTTGTTTTAGAAAACAGAAAAGGACACCGATAACTTTTAGCACATATTTTGGGGAAAAAAATTACATAGAGAAATGGAAGTGGGTAAAAACAGATGATAAATAACGTTGCCACAAAGAACACCTATTACTACAGCACTTGGTTCGTACATATGGTCCAGATCTTCACCAAGGCAATAAAAATAGAAAACAGCCTTTTAAAAACCTCTTTGCGATAGTGGTAAACCAAATTAGAGACCCATGGCAGTGTGATAAAATCACACGCTGCTGGAAAGACAAACATGCAAATCATTAGCTAAGACGATCAAACACAGAGGAGCCCAAGGTTGAGTTTACCTAAAAATGACAGTTGGATACATTTCTCCAAGACTTGCAAATGAATTATTTAGGTGTTAAGAGGCTTTTAGGAATGTAAATGCTTACAAGGGGGGAAAAAAAAGTGTATGGAATGCTTTGGTTTCTCCCAGAGTTTTTGTCCTGGCTTCTTTGCTCACCCCCAATTGATGACATTCTCTCTATGGCGTTCAGATAATCCCTCCCCCTGGATGGAGCTGTCATACTCCATCATAATTGGGCTGATTTAATGACACCCCTGCTATTCTTTTCTCCTGGTTGTTCTTTACGTGTTTGACATTTGTTTATTAAGTTAATTAAAATTAATAGTGTTTTGATAATCTGGAGATGTCCTATGGGAAAATGGATATATTATGGGAGATAATAGGGTTCTGTCACTTAAGGAGAGATAAATCTATCATTTCCTAAGCATTGTGTTCATGACTTTATCATATATATATATATATCTTTTGGGGGGTCATAGGGGAAAAAATCCCAATTTACTGAAGCTCTATATTAAGACTGGAACACATTGCATGTAGTAATATTTTCCATCTAATAGTACTGAATCAAGGTTCCTCTCTAAGAAATTGTGCTAGCTGGGGATGCATACTGCTTTAATTGCACCCACAACACTATCACTTTGAGGTTAGGAGAAATCTGGAATCTTCTTTTTATCCTTTCTGAATGACACACCCTATAGGATCCAGGTCTACCTTTGACATCATGCAACCAAAGAGAAACAACCTGGATCTTTTTGGGTGATCATTACTCTGGAAAACAGGCATCTCTGTTGGTTCGCCTTGGGCCCATGATATTACCTGTATGAACTCTGACAGTCAGTGTCTTAGTTTTGCATTATTAAAACAAAGGCAAGGCTTTGGGACTCTTACAGAAACACACAATGCTCAAAAACATTATTCTCCAATAGCCTCTTGGCTAGTGGCCTCTTTCTATTCTTCAGTATAATTGAGCCTTCAATTTTGATGCCATGAGCATAAATCTCATTAGACGGAAGGCACATAAGGTCAGTAGAGACTAAAGTGGGAGATAGTATTTAAATAACAGTTTGCGAATGCTTATAATAATTTTGCCCTGAGCATCGAGGCTAACGCCCTCAGTCCTCGTGTTTGAGCTTTGATTAAAGGTGTGCAGGGGTGCCTGGGTGGCTCAGTTGGTTAGGCCACTGCCTTCGGCTCAGGTCATGATCTCAGGGTCCTGGGATTGAGTCCCGCATCGGGCTCCTTGCTCAGTGGGGAGCCTGCTTCTCTCTCTGCCTCTGCTTTCCACTCTGCCTGCCTGTGCTCTCTGTCTCTCTCTCTGACAAACAAATAAATAAATAAAATCTTAAAAATAAAGGTGTGTAACATACCTGGGGAGAAAACACTTCTAGTTATTTGATGGGGATGAATGTGCACGATCACTACTGTGCATTTCGGTGATGAAAGTATGATCATAAAGAAAAGCTACAGCTGAGCATACCTTTATTATTTTCCCAGCACTGTTTTAGCACCTTAAAGAATAATACCGGCGAACATTTTTGAGCTGTTCTGTGGGCCAAGCTCTGTAAAAATACATCTTTACATACATTATCTAATTTGAGCCTCACAATAGCCCTGGGGAATATGTATCCGTGTCTCCATTGCACAGGTGCAGATAATGAGTTTCAGAAAAGTTATGTAACTTGTTGCAGACCATGTGGCCAGTGAGAGGTGCACATGTTTCAAATGGACCTTGGAGTTGGGAGAAGCCAGCCTTGTGTGTCCCGTGGTTGCCTTGTGTGTCAGCATAACCCCAACAACTGTGGTTGCACGGCTTGGTGAGGACATCAGTAAGAAATCACTCTCCATGTACAACAGCAAATGTTTTGCTATAGTCTGTTCCTAAATGGGCAACCTAAAGCAACTCTTTTTTTTTAAAAATTACCTCCGATAATTTTTCTTAAAGATTTTTATTTATTTGAGAGCCAGGACACCAATGCGGGGGGAGACACAGAGGGAGAAGCAGACTTCCTGCAGAGCAGGGAGCCCCACACGGGCTGGACCCCAGGACTCCCCTTACCATGACCTCAGCTGAAGGCAGATGCTTAATCGACAAAGCCCCCCAGGTGCCCCTAAAGTAATTCTTAAATTTTTAATTTAAATTAAATTTTAATTTTAAAATTTTAATTTTAAATTCTTAAACTTTGAAAACATTTTCCCCCCTCTCAAGGAAGACTTGTTTGGCAAAACAAGTCTTCGTTTCCTTCGTCTCCTTCATCCAAGGGACGTCTCCTTCATCTCCTGTCATTGGGTGGCTAGAGGCAGAGGGCAGGCCACTTACCAATACACCTTAACTTCTAAGCATATACATTAAAAATAATAAGAAAAATATGCAAAGAAATCCATGGAGAGAACTGCCCACCACATGCAGATAAACAATTAGATATCAGGGCATAAACTCTAGTCACAGGGCCATGCTCAGCATACCCCGTTCTTCGCTGCTTTGTGTACCCATGTTTCCTGTGCACCTGCCAGGTGCCAGGAGCTGTGCTCCCAGCACGGCGATGAAGACGGATCCCACAGGAGTGCTCACCCTGAGAAAGAGGGGACCACAGAGCCCCACGGCCAGCTCCGGTCACGGAGCAGGTGCACAGAGCGCTTTGGAACCGAGGAGGAGGAGCTCTTGAATGAAAGCACCCCCTGTCCAAAGGGCTGTCTTTATTAACTGCCTGTTTGGAAGTTTAACCGATAATTTTCCTTTACCTTGTTCTTCTTGACTCTCTTCATTCTCTAATTCTTTGGCTGCAAAGATGTCTTTAATGGAAATTAGGTCGTTTTTTAAGAGTTCCAGCTTCTCTCCATCGAGGGATGCTAAAAATGACTGAACCTGAAAAAAGAAATGGGTCAGCGTAACTGTCTTCTTTTTTCCCCATTAATCACGGTTACGAGGGGCTGTTGCCAGTTCTGCCAGGACTGAGGGGCTTTGGTGGTGTGGGGGGCAAGGCCAGGGGGAATGCTGGATTTACTGCCTATTAACTGGGCACCTTTGGGTGAGTGACATATGCTCCCTGGGCCTCAGTTCTTAAAATTTTAACATGAGACCCACACTTCATTGGGATCCTTTGTGAGGGTAAATGAAACAGCAAATGTGAATGTTGTTACACAGGTGCAAACAGCAGAAGCAGAATAAATCTGGTGGTAGCCCTTCTAGCCTCGTGGGTAAAAACACCGTTGCTGTCAACTCTGAATTCAAGTCTGAGCCCCTCACTGATGAATTGTGTGCCCTCAGGTAATTTATTTAAACTTTCCTTCCTTATCTGTAAAATGAGGACGGAATAGCATCTACCTTGGAAGGTTATTTTGAGGGTTCAGTGAAATAACGTACTTATAAGTACTTGTAGAGGGAGGAGCAAGATGGAGGAGGAGTAGGACACCTAAATATCATCAGGTCCCAGGAGTTCAGCTAGATAGTTCTCAAACCATTCTGAACACCTATGAACTCAACAGGAGATAGAAGAGAAGAGCAGCAATTCTAGGAACAGAAAATCGACCACTTTCTGGAAGGCAGGATGTGTGGAGAAGTGAATGTGAAGCTACATTTGGGAAGACAGACTGCGGGGGGAGAGGCCAGCTCCGGAACACAAAATCCGAACTTTCAGAAGTTTGTTCCACTGAGCAACGTAGCCCCAGTGGCTAAGCCGGGGGGTGGAACCCTTGCAGGGGCATTATGGTCTCAGGACCCTCAGGGTCACAGAAAGACTGGGGGTGCCTGAGTGTGGCAGAGCTCCCAGGCATCTGAGTGGGGAATCTGGCTGCAGAGACAGAGTCCCATGAGAGGGTTCTCAGATCAGAGTTACCTTAAACAGTGATCCAAGGCACAGTCAGACCATTGCTCCTCAAGCAGGGACCCCACAAGTGGCAGATCCGGGGAGATCCCCTCCTTCCTCCCCCTAGAGGAGTGGCGTGGGAGCATGCGGCAGGAATCTGCTGGGTTTGGAGACTCCAAATGGGGTCGTGCAGCAGAGATAGAAATGCTCAGTCACAGGTTGGCTGAGCTTGGAGTGCCGCCAGAGGCCAGGGAGACGGGAGTGATTGAGCGCTTTTCTCTGAGGGCTCACCGAGGAGTGGGGCCTTGAGCTCTCAGCTCCTCCTGGGGAGATTGGGAGGCCGTCATTTTCATTCTCATCCTCCAGAGCTCTATGGAAAGCATTCAGGGACCAAAAGCTCCTGAGAGCAAAACTGAGCAGACTGCTTAGCCTGGCCCCTGGCAAGGATGGTACAATTCTGCCTCAGGCAAAGACATTTGAGATTCACTGCAACAGGCCCCTTCCCCAGGAGATCAGCAAGAACATCCAGGCAAAACCAAGTTCACCCATCCATGAGAACTGCAGAATTCCAGAGCTAGGGGAAAGCAACACATACAATTCATGGCTTTCCCCCCATGATCATTTAGTATTTCAAAGTTAAATTTTTAAAATTTTATTTTTTTCTTCTTCTATTTTAAAAAAATTTTCCTCTTTCCTATTTTAATGTTTTTAAACTATTTTATCTTATCAATACCTTTCTAAAAATCTAAAAATTTTGATTGTTATAGTCATATTTTATCCCTTCATTATACTTAGGTTTATTTTTTTTGTATACATATAGGTTTTTTTTTTTTCTTTACAATTTTGGGATATTTTCTTCTAATTGATCAAAATATACCCTAAATCTAGCACACGGCTTCATTCTAGTCTTCAGCCTGATCACATTCTATCCTCTTTTTAAAAAATTCTTTTCTCAACCAACTTCTTATCAATTCCTTTTTTAGAATCTTTTAAAATTTTCATCTTTACAGTCATATTCCATCCCTTCATCATTTTTACCCTTAATTTATATATATATATATATATATATATATATATATATATATATATATATGTTTTTCTTTCTTTAAAATGTTGGGAGGTACTTTCTTTTAACAGACCAAAATACACCCAAAATCAAGTGTGTGGCTCTGTTCTATTCACCAGTCTGATATATATATATATATATTTTTTTTCCTTTCTTTTTTTCCCCCTTTCTTCTCTCCCTAGTTTCAGGTCTCTTCTGATTTGTTTAGTGTATATTTTTCTGGGGCATTGCTACCCTTTTAGTATTTTGCTCTCTCATTCATCTATTCTTATCTGGATAAAATGACAAGGTGGAAAAACTCAGCACAGAAAAAAGAACAAGAGGCAGTACTAACTGCCTCTTGGGACAGTTGAGATTGGGTTCCTCTAGGGACCTAATCAATATGGACATCAGTAATATGTCAGAACTAGAGTTCAGAATGATGATTATCAAGGTGTTAGCTGGGCTTGAAAAAAAGCATGGAAGATACTAGAGAATCCCTTTCTGGAGAAATAAAAGAACTAAAATCTAACCAAGCTGAAATAAAAAATCTATTAAAGAGGTATAATAAAAAATGGAGGCTCTTTGCTAGGATAAAGGAGGCAGAAGAGAATTAGTGATATAGAAGACCAAATGATGGAGAATAAAGAGGCTGGGCAAAAGAGAGACAACTATTGGACCATGAGGGAGAATTCAAGAGATAAGTGATACCATAAGATGAAACAATTCTGGAATAATTGGGATCCCAGAAGAAGAAGAAGAAGAAAGAGAGAAAGAAGCGTTGAAGGTATATTGAAGCAAATTATAGCACATAATTTCCCTAATTTGACAAAGAGAACAAGCATCAAAATCCAGGAGACAAAGAGAACTCCCCTTGAAATCAATAAAAATAGGTCAATACCCCATCATCGAACAGTAAAACTTACAAGTTTTAGTGACAAAGAAAAAATTCTGAAAGCAGCTTGGGACAAGAGGTCTGTAACATACAATGGTAGAAATATTAGATTTGCAGCAGACCTACCCACAGAGACCTGGCAGGCCAGAAGTGACTGGCATGATATATTCAGAGCACTAACCAAGAAGAATATGCAGCCAACACTACTATATCCAGCTAGGCTGTCATTGAAAATAGAAGGAGAGATAAAAAGCTTCCAGGACAAACAAAACTAAAAGAATTTGCAAACACCAAACCACCCTTACAAGAAATATTGTAAGGGTCCTCTACACAAAGAGAGAGCCTAAAAGTAACAGACCAGAAAGGAAGAGAGACGATATACAGTAAGAGTCACCTTATAGGTACTACAATGGCACTAAATTCATTCTTTCAATAGTTCCCCTGAATGTAAATGGGCTAAATGCCCCAATCAAAAGACACAGGGTATCAGAATGGATAAAAAAACAAGACCCATCAATATGCTATCCACAAGAAACTCATTTTAGACCCAAAGACACCTCCAGATTTAAAGTGAGGGGGTGGAAAACAATTTACCATGTTAATGGACATGAAAGGAAAGCTGGGGTGGCAATCCTGATACCAGATAAACTAGATTTTAAGCCAAGGGCTACAGTAAGAGATGAGGAAGGACACTATATCATACTTAAAGGGTCTGTCCAACAAGAAGATCTAACAATTTTAAATATCTATGCTCCTAACATGGGAGCAGCCAATTATATAAACCAATTAACAAAATCAAAGAAACACATCAGCAATAATACAATAATAGTAGGGGACTTTTAACACCCCCGTCACTGAAATGGACAGTTCATCTAAGCAAGAGATCAACAAGTAAATAAAGGCTTTAAATGACACACTGGACCAGATGGACATCACAGATATATTTAGAACATTCCATCCCAAAATAACAGAATACACATTCTTCTCTAGTGCACATGGAACATTCTCCAGAATAGATCAATCCTGGTTCAAAAATCAGGTCTCAACTGGTACCTGACTGGGTATCATTCCTTGCATATTTTCAGACCATAATGCTTTCAAACTAGAACTCAATCACAAGAGGAAAGTTGGAAAGAACTCAAATACATGGAGGCTAAAGAGCATCCTACTAAAGAATGAATGGGTCAACCAGGAAATTAAAGAAGAATTGAAAAAATTCATGGAAACAAATGAAAAGGAAAACACAATTGTTCTAAGTTTTTGGGACACAGCAAAGCCAGTCCCAAGAGGAAAGTATATAGCAATATAAGCCTTTCTTAAGAAATAAGAAAGGTCTCAAATATACAGCCTAACCCTACACCTAAAGGAGCTGTATAAAGAACAGCAAAGAAAGCCTAACCTCAGCAGGAGAAGAGAAATAATGATCAGAGCAGAAATCAATGAAATAGAAACGAAAAAAAAAAAAAAAACCAAACAAACAAACAATAGAACAAATCAACGAAACTAGGAGCTGGTTCTTTGAAAGAATTTTTTTTTCTTTGAAAGAATTAATAAGACTGATAACCCCCTGGCCAGGTTTATCAAAAAGAAAAGAGAAAGGATCCAAATTAATAAAATCATGAAGAAAAGAGGAGAGATCACAACCAACACCAAAGAAATACAAACAATTATAGGAACATATTATGAGCAACTCTATGCCAACAAATTTGACAATCTGGAAGAAATGGATGCATTCCTAGAGACATATAAACTACCACAACTGAACCAGGAAGAAATAGAAAACCTGAACAGATCCATAACCAGTAAGAAGATTGAAGCAGTAATCAAAAATCTCCCAACAAACAACAGCCCAGCTCTAGATGGCTTCCCAGGGGAATTCTATCAAACATTTAAAGAATTAATACTTATTCTCCTGAAACTGTTCCAAAAATAGAAATAGAAGGAAAACTTCCAAACTCATTTTATGAGGCCAGCATTACCTTGATCCCAAAACCAGACAAAGACCCCATCAAAAAGAGGAATTATGGACCAACATCCTTGATGAACACAGATGCAAAAATTCTCACCCAAATACTAGCCAATAGGATCCAACAGTACATTAAAAGGATTATTCACCATGACCATGTGGAATTTATTCCTGGGCTGCAAGGTTGGTTCAACATCTGCAAATCAATCAATGTGATATGATACATTAATAAAAGAAAGAACAAGAACCATATGACACTCTCAATAGATGCTGAAAAAGCATTTGACAAAGTACAACATCCTTTCTTGATCAAAATTCTTCACAGTATAGGGATAGAAGGTATATACCTCAATATCATCAAAGCCATCTATGAAAAACCCACAGTGAATATCATTCTCAATGCGAAAAACTGAGAGCTTTTCCCCTAAGGTCAGGAACACAGCAGGGCTGTCCGCTATTTCCACTGCTATTCAACATAGTACTAGAAGTCCTATCCTCAGCAATCAGACAACAAAAAGAAATAAAAGGCATCCGAATTGGCAAAGAAGTCAAACTCTCACACTTTGCAAATTATATGGTACTTTATGTGGAAAACCCAAAATACTCCACTCCAAAACTGCTAGAACTCATACAGGAGTTCAGTAAAATGTCAGGATATAAAATCAATGCAGAGAAATCAGCTGCACTTGTACACACCAATAGCAAGACAAAAGAAAGAGAAATTAAGGAGTCAATCCCATTTACAACTGCACCCAAAACCTTAAGATACCTTAAGATTCCTAACCTTTGGTTAGGAATAAACCTAATCAAAGAGGCAAAGAATCTGTACTCAGAAAACTATAAAGTACTCATGAAAGAAACTGAGGAAGACACAAAGAAATGGAAAAACATTCCATGCTCATGGATTGGAAGAACAAATATTATGAAAATGTCTATGCTAGTTAGCACAATCTACACATTTAATGCAATCCCTATCAAAATAACATCAATTTTTTTTCAAAGAAATGGAACAAATAATCCTAAAATTTATATGGAACCAGAAAAGACCCTGAATAGCCAGAAGAATGTTGAAAAAGAAAACCAAAGTTGGTAGCATCACAATTCCAGACTTAAAGCTCTATTACAAAACTATAATCATCAAGACAGTATGGTACTGGCACAAAAACAAAGATCAATGGAACACAATAGAGAGCCCAGAAATGGACCCTCAACTCTATGGTCAACTAATCTTTGACAAAGTAGAAAAGAATGTCCAATGGAAAAAAGAAAGTCTCTTCAACAAATGGTGTTGGGAAAATTGGACAGCCACATGCAGAAAAATGAAACTGGACAATTTCCTTATACCACACCCAAAAATAGACTCAAAATGGATTAAAGACCTCAATGTGAGAAAGGAATCCATCAAAATCCTTGAGGAGAACACAGGGAACAACCTCTTTGACCTCAGCCACAGCAACTTCTTTCTAGAAACATCCCCAAAAGCAAGGGAAGCAAGGGCAAAAATGAACTATTGGGACTTCATCAAGATCAAAAGCTTTTGCACAGCAAAGGAAACAGTCAACAAAACCAAAAGACAACTGATAGAATGGGAGAAGATATTTGCAAACGACATATCAGATAAAGGGCTAGTATCAAAAATCTATAAAGAGCTCAGCAAACTCAACACCCAAATAACAAATAATCCAATCAAGAAATGGGCAGAGGACATGAACAGACATTTTTGCAAAGAAGACATCCAGATGGCCAACAGACACATGAAAAAGTGCTCCACATCACTGGGCATCAGGGAAATACAAATCAAAACCACAGTGAGATACCACCTCACACCAGTCAGAATGGCTAAAATTAACAAGTCAGGAAACAACAGATGTTGGTGAGGATGCAAAGAAAGGGGAACCCCACTACACTGTTGGTGGGAATGGTGCAGCCACTCGGGAAAACATGTATGGAGGTTCCTTCAAAAAGTTTTAAATAGAGCTACGCTTTGACCCAGCAATCGCACTACTGGGTATTTACCCTAAACATACAAATGCAGGGATCTGAAGGGGCACATGCACCTAAATGTTTATAGCAGCAATGTCCACAATAGCCAAACTATGGAAAGAACCTAGATGTCCACCAACAGATGAATGGATAAAGAAGATGTGGTATGGGGTGACTGGGTGGCTCAGTGGGTTAAGCCTCTGCTTTTGGCTCAGGTCATGATCTCAGGGTCCTGCAATCGAGCCCCGCATTGTGCTCTCTGCTCAGCAAGGAGTCTGCTCCCCCCCACCCCGCCTTCTCTGCCTCCCTCTCTGCCTGCTTGTGATCTCTGTCAAATAAATAAAAATCTTAAAAAAAAAAACCCCACAAAGATGTGGTATATACATACCATAGAATACTATGCAGCCTCAAAAAACCCAAAATCTTGCCATTTGCAATGACATGGAACTAGAGGGTATTATGCTAAGTGAAATAAGTTAATCAAAGAAAGACAACCATCATATGATCTCTCTGATATGAGGAATTTGAGAGGCTGGGCAGGGGGTCTTGGTGGGGGTCATGGAGGGAAAAATGAAACAAGATAGGATTGGGAGGGAGACAAACCATAAGAAACTCTTAATCTCATGAAACAAACTGAGGGTTGCTGGTGGGTGGGAAGGGAGGGATGGGGTAGCTGGGTTATGGGCATTGGGGAGGGTATGTGCTATGGTGAGTGCTGTGAAATGTGTGAACCTGATGATTCACAGACCTGTGCCCCCAGGGAAAATAATACATTATATGTTAATTTTTTTAAAAAGTACTTGTAGGGGCACCTGGTCAGCTCAGGCAGAAGAGCATGAGACTCTTGATCTCGGAGTCATAAGTTCAAGCCCTACATTTGGTGTAGAGATTATTAAAAAAGATAAACTTAAAAAATGCTTGTAGTGAAGGTCAAGCAATTACATATATATTATGTAGGTTAACATATAATAAGAATATTAATATATGTATATATAATATATATACACATAAACACATAAAGAACTATTTCATATATACAGATATACATATACATATATATATATCTATATACTCGCTAGATGTGGGTTATTGAACTGGGGCTGCAAAAACACACGACACAATTTTCTCCTCCGGGATCTTGCAGTCTAGAGGAGGGAAGCCCAGGTTAATTGCTAACTGCCATGACAGATGTGAGCAGAGTGGCAGCAAGGTACCAGGGAAGGAACTTCAGTACCCCTGGGGGAGGCAAGAGTGTGGGTGGGGAGAGATCACAGAGGATGATGCTTGAACTGATATCCTGCCTGCTCATTGTCTTCACTGTGGTAATGTATGGTATCACACTGAATTTGACTTCAAATCAAATAAATCAAATCAAATCAATAAAAAAATTATTTTTATTAACATATAATGTATTATTTGCCCTGGGGGTACAAGTCTGTAAATCGCTAGGTTTACACACTTCACAGCACTCACCATAGCACATACCCTCCCCAATGTCCATCATCCCGCCACCCTCTCCCTTTCTCCCTCCCCCCAGCAACCCTCAGTTTGTTTTGTGAGATCAAGAGTCTCTTATGGTTTGTTTCCCTCCTGATCCCATCTTGTTTCATTTTTTCCTTCCCTACCCCCCACACTCTCCGGCCCCGCCTCTCAAATTCCTCATATCAGAAAGATCACATGATATTTGTCTTTCTCTGATTGATTTATTTCACTCAGCATAATACCCTCTAGTTCCATCCACGTTGTCGCAAATGGCAAGATTTCATTTCTTTTGATGGCTGCATAGTATTCCATGGTATATATATACCACTTCTTCTTTATCCATTCATTTGTTGATGGACATCTAGGCTCTTTCCATAGTTTGGCTATTGTAGACATTGCAGAGCCCCTCTTTTGAAACTGACATCTGTAAACACTTAAAAATTTTTTGCGTACATGGCCAGTCATTGTCTGCAAATCTGAAGACTGATTTGAATTTCCAAAATGGCCAAAGTGCATGGAGAACCATATAAAAAATGAAGTAGGGGGGAGGCGGGTGGGGAATGGGGTAATTGGGTGATGGGCATTAAGAGGGCATGTGATGTGATGAGCGCTGGGTGGTACACACAACTGATGAATTATTGAACACTACATCTGAAACTAATAATGTGGTGTATGTTGGCTAATTGAATTTAAAAAAGAAAAATAAATAACAGAATAATAAAATATAGGCAGAAAGTAGAATGTGACATAATGGAAACTACTCGATCAATATTGTTAAATAAATGAGCGAATCGTTTCTTTTCTGAAAAAAAGAAAAAAAAAGAAGCAGGACTATGAAGTTTTAAGGTTTTTCTGTTTTCATTCTGCAGGTCACATACTTGCTCTGGAGGGAGAGCCAGGAGAGGAGCCGCAATACCCTTTGGAATGTGTTTTAATATTCGTTATGATAGTAGATTCACACACCGGGATAAGTGAGAGAGTCAGAGAGGGCATCATGGAGCCAGGACACCAATTTCCTAAAAATCGTAAGGCATATCACCAGGGCATAATGCAATTGGCAAGGAGGCTCGGGGAGAAGCTGGGCAGGAAGTCATCAACACAAAACCCATTAGCTGGAGAGCTGAGCAGGTGGAAGCAAATGGACCCCGCTGGATGGCTGCTGCCACGCCTTTCTGCTCTGACCTTTTCAGAGCTTTCTTTCCTACTCAAATGCTCATGATTAGGCCTCAGGGTCCTAGAGAGACCCACAGTGGATTCCTACACTTTAGATGTATTTTCTACATAGCAGTCTTCTAAGAGTAAAATTAAAAGGTAATTATTGAATACATGTGCTTGAGCACAACACTAGTGAAAATGTGTATACACGTGTAGGACATCATGGTTTCCCCATGTCTCCTGGAGGGTAGCCATCTGCTGGGAGGGAAGGTACTGGGCTTTTATGCTTTGGGTATCCTCTGGGAAGGGTTCTTTTTAGCAAAGGACTCTCTTGTCAGCATCTTTCTACCACAGTATCTCTTTTGCTTCCTCCTGGTTCATTCCATTACGCCAAGGGGACAAGCAATACATCTTTACTTCAATCCAGTAATAATCATGCACTCCTCAATATATATTCATAGAATGCTGACTGTTATGCTTGGCGATGCACTAAGTGTTGTTGGGAACACAAGGGTAGACAGTCTGCCTTGTCAATCTTTTCCCTGAAAGGGAGTATGGGGTGCCATTTTGAATATTCTTGTTTACTGTTTTTTTGTTAGCTATTAAGTATAACAGCAATAAAACTTACCAGGTTTTTTCTTAAGATTTATAGTATACCACATTGCCATGCCTGTTGCTATCCTAGAATCAATCTAACAGAATAGGAATGATAGTAATTCCCAATATTTCCATGCAATGTGTCAAAGTTTTAGGCAATGAAATGTCAACAGAGGTGATGTGTATCATTTCTGGGTCAATGGTCTTAAAAAATGGGAGGTGGGTGGCTCAGTGGGTTAAAGCCTCTGCCTTCGGCTCAGGTCATTGTCCCAGGGTCATGGGATCAAGCCCCACATTGGGCTCTCTGCTCAGCAGGGAGCCTGCTTCCTCCTCTCTCTCTGCCTGCCTCTCTGCCTACTTGTGATCTCTGTCAAATAAATAAAATCTTTAAAAAAAAATGGGAGTGGGGGCACCTGGGTGGTACGTTGGTTGAGCATCTGATTCTTGGTTTCTGCCTAGGTCATGATCTCAGGGTCATTGAGATCGAGCCCCACAAGGGGCTCCGTGGGTGGGGAGCCTGCTTGAGGGTCTCTCTTCCTCTCCCTCTGCCCCTCCCACTCATACTCTCTCTCTCTAAAAATAAATAATTTTTTAAAAATGGGAGTGTACCCACTATACTCTCTGTCCTTATGCTGGAAGGATAAAGACAACAAGGAGGCCCTAGAGGATGGTGACAGCCAATAGTTTAGACTCAGACCCACAGGAGTCCACAGGGCCAAAGGGATATGACCACGCAGAGCCCATTTTCCTCTTTCCAGACTACTCTCTAGGTACTAAAGTTACTAACATTTCCCTTCCACAGCCTGTATGGATCTCTTCCCAGGCTGTGCTCCTTGTGGTGGGACCATCCAACCATTAGCTGTTTGAAGGGCTGCAGGTACAGCTTGAACCAGGTCATCCTCGCATGTGCACAGAAAGCTCCTTGAAGGGAGAGACAGCTGGAAATAAAGGGACGAGAGCAGTGGTGGGGAAATGTGAGGGATTTGAGAATTCTGAATGGGAACCTGGTTTTCAAAGTCATTATAAAAGTGTTTGTTAAGGTAGGATAACAATATATTTTCTTCAACAGTTTGCTTCAAAAGTCCTTTAACTTTTTTTTTTTTTGAGATTTTATTTATTTGACAGAGAGAGAGCACATGAGCATAAGCAGGGGGAGCTGACAGAGGGAGAACCCCGGGATCATGACCTGAGCTGAAGGCAGACACTTAACCGACTGAGCCACCCAGGCACCCCAAAAGTCCTTTAACTTCTAAGTATTTGGTGCGTGTAGGAAGTCTAGTTAAATGTGACTTCTAGATAAACAATATTTTCTTAGTATGAGGGTATGTCTCAAATATTGCAGAGGACATATTTACACTAAAAAAGTATCCATTGTTTATCAAAAGTTGAAGTTTCACTTGTCATCCTAGGGTTTTTTTGTTTGCTTGTTTGTTTGCTTTTGTTTTTGTTTTTGCTAAATCTGACAATCCCAGTAGGGGTCTCCATTTGTATTCTTGCTAGAGGACTGTGAAAATTAGGATGGGTCTAGGGGAGCCATAAGATGGACAGAGTCTGGCCCCTGAATCCCTGAACAGGAAAGCTGCCTGATGACCAGCCACTCCCATCTGGGAGTGTTGCAGGAAGGAGGACAGCTCCGACTGATTTGGACCCGTATGTTTTTAGGATTTGTTTATTACAGCGCGCAGTAACTATCATTACTAATCCAAGAAAGCATTCTGCATTCCTTACCATGAAGACTACTATAAAGATCTCTAGGCTGGGGGAAAGAAAGCAGAGCTCGTCGGACCAGTGTGCAAACAGAGGGAAATGCATCCCTCCAGGGATCAAATCCCCTTCTTAGCAACATCAGCCTTTTGGGGCTCTTTTCCAGGCACCTGGGACTCTTTCACAGCTGAGACCTGCAATGAAACTGCCAGAGTGGGATGTCTCTACACCATGATAACCTCAAGGGGTCAAGCATCACTGTCATGTTTTTAATAATAACGCACACACATCTACAGATAACATAGGGAGACATGTAAAAATAAAATGTTATCGATACAGATGCCTATGCAAGAATGTATAAAAAGGCAGTGAACATTTATTGAGTACTTACTATGTATTAAATGAGCCGAACTCGCTTCCACGGATTATCTCATTTAATTCTTTTAATACTCCTATGAGGTAGGTTTCATTATTATTCCCCTTTCACAGATAAGGAGACTGAAGTGAGATGGGTCCAAAATCATGCAGCTACTGAGTGGTATTTGATCACGTAATGGCTGACTCGAAACCCAGCTTTTATAGGAATAATTTGTGCTTCCACGGAAAACTGCATTTTCTAGAGCACACATTATCAGATTTATCTGATTCCGGGTCTATGGGAGCAATTTCACAACTGTTGAGATTGTAGTTTACCGATAGCAGTGTGAAATAATTCTGGTCTCTAGACAGGTGAATAGATTCTGTCTAGCAGAGGGCCAACCTCCCCTCCTGGGGAAAAACCAGGTTTATGCCCATTTGCACATTCATTTCTTTCATTACTCCATATAGATGTGTGCGTGGGCTTTCCTCCTTGAACCCATTATAACATCTGCTTGGTTCCTTCATGCAATAAGGGGGCTAAACAGATTCTTTAATTCATGTTCATTTTGTATCTGTATATGAGGCATGATTTTGCTTTTTTAAAAAATCAACCTCTCACAGTTTTACCAGAAGACTCTCACTGATGGCTCATGGATAAAAACAAGAGAAATTAAGCCCAGATAGTACCAGGCAACTCAAGTATCTGGAGGAGGGGGATTTCCAACCTGTTTGGTTCTTGGCAGAGGCCATTTTTTCCCACCTAGGTGGGCATCAGGAATGTCTCAGCCCCCTCCGAGTCCTAACTTAGAGGACGTGGGCGAGAGAGAGAGAGTCAAGAATCACTTTTCCGTTCCTTTTTTTTTTTTTTAAGATTTTTAAAAATTTATTTATTTGACATATAGAGATCACAAGTGGGCAGAGAGGCAGGCAGAGAGAGAGAGAGAGAGAGGAGGAAGCAGGCTCCCTGCTGAGCAGAGACCCCCGATGTGGGGCTCGATCTCAGGACCCAGGGATCATGACTCCAGCCGAAGGCAGAGGCTTTAACCCACTGAGCCACCCAAGCACCCCTCACTTCTCCATTCTAAAGGTCACTTCCAACCCTGCTTCTCTCCAGCCAATGTCACTGAGATGACCCAGAATCTCTCCCAGGAGTTCCCAGGGTGCTGCCCTGTGGGGTCCACCAGAAAGACACCCAGCATGACCTTCACATAAAAGAGCTGTACGTACCATTCAATGAATTAATGGTTTTAAACTGCTTAGAGGAGCGACTATATAAGAGTCATATGAGTATTTGCTAAATAACCCTCTCGCCCATATAGATCCTTAAAAAAAAAAAATCTCCAAACCCTGCCAATGTCTGCTATTTCTGTTTTGCTTCTTGAGATCCCAGTGGGGGAATGTGAATGCGCAGGGCTGTTATATCCCAGGTTTCTGTTCAGAAACATTCTCAAAGAGAGCTTGAACTCCCAGGACGACAATCCTACCCTTGGTGGCCCAGGCATTTTAACAAATGGGTGAGTAAACCACTACAGAGACCCTAAAACCATATGAAATCTCTGGAAGAAACTCCATCTGCTTTGTTTTCCCAGGGTGGGAATGGCGACCCGGCATGATAGGGCATCCCTGGTCCGAGTACTACATCACCAAAGGGAAGCACAGGGCCAGGAGCCTGACAGCCAAGTTTCTGAGCAGCTCTTCTGTACCTTGAGCCCGGGGCAGGGAGGATTCCTATTTTGCTGGTCCTCTTGGGGTTGGGGTAGGGAAATGGCTTAGCACAGGACAGACAGGAAATAAGACAGCACATGACGGGGGGCAGGGAGGGTTGCTCATCAGGCTGTAGGATATTTGTGACCTCAGCACAATACTAACCAGGCCCCCAAAATGAGATATTTTCGATTTCCAAGTTTCTTTCATGTGTGAGAAAACACATTAGTGACTGTGGTATTTTAAGTGACCAGAGCACACATACCTTGCTTTCACTTTCATTGGACAGAATTTCCAGAGCTTCCAGGTGTGACAAACCTTGATATTCATCAAACAGCATCCCATAGTGGGCAGTCCTCTCGGCTGTCAGCTGCTGGGCCAGTCTCTCCTTCTCTTTCTCCTTGGCTTCCCTTAACATCTGCAGAAACACACAATGTTTGTGCCCTGGATATGGGCTCGAAAGCCTCATTTCCTGTGTACGATGTAGGGGGAGATGAGGGCTGGCTCTGTCTTTGTGTCACTTGGGAATTTCTAACAAAATGATTCTTTCATTGATTCTACTGACCATTTTCCCATTCTGGAAAGTGAAATATTCTAGAATATTCTGGAAAGTGGAATATTTCCAGACTATTCTACTTCAAATCTGACATGTTCATTATGTACACACCCAAACAAAGCAAAAAATCTATGCCTGGGTCCAGGATTGGAAAGAAGAAAAACAGAAGCTGAATGAACAGCGGTTTTTGCTGAAGTGTTTTCCATGTGTGTGATTTAATTTTCTTATTTTCTGGAATATCCAAATTTTCTACAGTGAGCAAATTGATGTACACCGGAGAAGTCTAATCTGTTGTGATAAGGTTCATTGCAACTTCTGTACCAGGCAGAACTCAAAGCAGCCACAAGCCGGTCTGTTTTGATTGGCGTGACATTATTTTAAAAACTTGATGTGTGTGGTTATTAACAAAATTGACAAATTAATAAAATAAATTGACAAAAATTAATAAAATATAAACTCATAATGTATTCCTCATCAGATACTGAGTCTAAAAAAGAATATTAGCTTATCAGTTCTTGAGAAGTCTGACGGAGAACGGGGTTCCTCTCCACATTCATCATTTTTCTCGTTATTTTTTGCTGATTACGTAAAGAGAACAAAATGAACACGAGTCCCTCAGTCACTCCCAATTTCCTGCACTTGCTTTCTGTGAATTGAAGCATCTTTTATTTGAGTCCTCATTAAATTTACTGGGCATTATGTTTATAGGGTTCTTTAGTATCTATGGAGAGCACCGTAAACACAGTGGCGGCCACAAATTCACAAGGGAAAGATCACGGAAGAACAGATTGTCGTTTTTACTGCGTGTTAATAAAACTGTCAAGCTCCTTCTCCTTTCAGGTTTTTTGAGGCTGTTAGCTGAAGGCTCACTGGGCTTCGGACAGAATTCTCCTCTCTGTCTGTCTTTAGGGCTACATATGTACAAGCTCTGAATTTTAAAGTTTTCAAAACAACTCCATCAAATGATCACTGGGGATTTTTAACACTTAAAATAAAACCCCACTATTCCCACTGATCTTCCTGGCTTGGCGGTGGTAAAACAAAACAATAAAGTGACACTGAAATTGCTTCCTTTCCCCAGACCAACTTCCATCTCTAAATCTGTGCTTTGGAACAGAGGGGAAGGGACGAAAACGAAGGGAGAAGGTCACTCTGGAATGATTCGGGTTCCCTCAAAAGCTGGAGTGAAATTAAAGTTGCATCAAGAAGAGCTGGCTTTCCACACGATGCTGGTCTATTTGCCATGTGGAAAGGAAAAGGAGACAAAAAGGTGTGAAACAGCAGTGAGTGGTTGTGGCGAGGGAGTCTTCCGGACGGAAGGGCAGCTCTGGAGACTTGCATCTGTGGGTCCGGAAACCACCCTGTGTCACTGGGACAGAACACGGGAGAAGTCAGGAACATTGTGGGCTTCTGTAGTTACTGAGTGTGGATTAGGAAAAATCCAACAGACTTCCCTACGTCAATGGATGGCAGCTTCATCCTTTGAGCTGTTCATGCCAACAACCGTGGAGTCGTTCTTGCTGCCTCCTTATCTCACACCCCAAGTTCCCTCCATTGGGAAGTCTGGGTCGACCTTCAGAACATCCCTGGAATCAACATTCAAACCCCCCCCCCCGCTTCCAGGGCTTCACACTGAGCCACCACGTCCCCCTGCTTAGGTAACAGCACTTGCCCCCTGAGGAGGCAGTGAGAGCTACAGAACCAGTGACCAAGGGCCCCGCCCCAGATGCTGTACTTTGCAGTCCACGCCTCCCGTGATCATCACCAGTGCAGCAGGGACAATGGGGAAACCTGTCCTGGGAGATCAGCTGAAGGACTGTCCAAGGGCTCTGCCCGGCTTTCCTCATAGGATACAGCAGCCCAGGATGCTTCTGTCCCATCTTCCCTCCCATTCCCCATCCCTGGGGTTAGACTTGCATCTTGGTCTGATGGCCCTTGGTCTGATGGCCCTCCCAGCCTTCTTGCGCCTACCTCCACTTTCCTGCTCAGCATTCCCCCCCTAATAAAATCCCCACATCTTAAGGCTATATTGGCCCCTGCTCCTGGGAGAGCCTGAGCTGGTACCCACTCCACCTGGTCTCCCTGTCCTCAGCCCTCCTCATACCCAGTCTGTTTTCAACACAGTAACTAAAGTGCTCCTGTTACAGGCAGATCTTGTCACTCCTCTTTTAGTGACGCTGTAACGGTTTCACCATTTCACTAACAGTTCAACCTGAGGTCCCTGCAAATGCCCTCCAGGATCTGCCATAACCTGCTCCCCATTAGTATTCTACCCTCATCTGTAACAGTTCTCCTTCTGGCTCACTCCCTTCCCACCATGTAGCATCCTTCTTCCTCATCCATGCTAGACACTCCTGCCCCAGGGCCTTTGCACAAGCTGCTCTTGCTGCATGGAATGTGCTTCATTCAGATTTCAGCATGGTCAAGAGACTCATCTACTTCAATTATTTGCCCAAATGTCATCATCTCCATGAGGCCGCCCCCCTAACAGTCCAATTTAATACCTAACCTGCCTCTCACTCCCACATTCCTGACTACCTTCTTCCTGCTCTACTTTTTTTTTTTCCCGCACAGTACCCAATCATCTTTTAAAATACTAGATGATATCGATGATTTGTCTGTCTCTCCTCATTGGAACAAAAACTCCTTAAGGACAGGGATTTTTATCCATTTTGGCTACTGCTGTAGCTCAAGTGCTTGGTTCAGTGCCTGGCACATAGTGAACATTCAAAATGCACCTGTGGAATGAATGAATGAATGAATGAATGAATGGAAGGAAAATTATCGTGTGGCAGTAGGTTGGAGTAGGTAGTGTTGCGGTGATCCGTGTGAATTAGAGGTGCGCTTGGTCACATTTTCCCCACATTATCAGTTTCTTAACTAGAATCAGATTTATACATCTACATATATTCTTACAGATATGTATGTTTATATGCACATACATATAATATATAATACACAGTTGTATACATATGTATATAGAAATTTTATAGACATATGAAATCTTATAGCAAAAATATTCCTATCTGCTCATCAAATATCCTTTTCCTCCCAGACATGTGGCTAAACTATATTTTTGAGCCCACTGAACTGAATTAGGTAGACTATGTATGTTAAATTTTGGCCAAAGGAATGAGGGTAAAGTCCTAAGTTGTCCCACCTAGCCCTCCCCATTTCACCTTCCCCTCTCTAGGAGGCTAGAGGTAAAGCATTTTAGGATGGTGGAGTCACAGGACAGGGGCTCAGAAAAGAACTACCTAGAGAGTCCCTGGACAGGAAAGCTCACACCATAGGAGTGAAAGATAGTCTTTCTTCTGTTCTTAGCCACACTGATCCTTGGGGGCTGGTTTTTCTGTGTTGCTTTTGTTTTGCAACATCTAGTATTAATTACCTGATTAATATAAATCTAGTTTCTTTTTCTTCTTAAAACATTTTTTTATTTAATTTTTTTTTTTAATTTTTTTTTTAAGATTTTATTTATTTATTAGAGAGAGAGAGAGCACAGGCAGACAGAGAGGCAGGCAGAGGCAGAGGGAGGAGCAGGCTCCTTGCCGAGCAAGGAGCCCGATATGGGACTCGATCCCAGGACGCTGGGATCATGACCTGAGCCGAAGGCAGCCGCTTAACCAACTGAGCCACCCAGGCATCCCTTAAAACATTTTTTTAAATGGATTTATTTATTTGAGAGAGAGACAGCACGAGCAGCGGGGAGGAGCAGAGGAAGGGAGAAGCAGGCTCCCTGCTGAGCAGGGAGCTGGACACAGTACTCCATCTCAGGACCCTGGGATCATGACCTGAGCTGACGGAAGACGCTTCACTGACTGGGCCACCCAGGTCCCCCTCTATTTTCTTTTTAAAGATCAGTAGGGTGGTGGTTTAGGGGATCCTGAAGTCCCGACCTGAGCTATAATATCAGAGTGGTTATATGAGGGTTACTCTGGAAGAGATGAGGGGAAATAGCTGAAAACAAAAGCTTTTCGGGAACTGCCACTAACATGATGTCAGTGATAGGTCCTCAGTGGCTTTCTAGTCCTGAACTGCTGAGAAGCTATGTTTGTCCTGCCTGTGAAATTAACAAAACCCGGGGCTGTACCAGCCGCCCCTGATTTCGGGAAGGCAAAGACAGACCTGGTGTATCTGACCGCTGGGGAGGACGGGGACAAGCGGCCTGCTGGCCCTGTGGAGCATGAACTGGGCACGTGCCAACCAAAAGAGCAAGTTCAGCATTATTGTTTTATATTTGGAAAACAAGATAAAGGGTATTTTTAATTTACCTAATTACTATAAGTAAGCAAAACACAGATTAAAAAAAAATGTTTTTTAAGTAAGCTCTGCGCTCGATGTGGGGCTTGAACTCATGACCCTGAGATTAAGAGTCACACGCTCTACCAACGGAGCCAAGCCAGGTGGCCCACGGATTCAATTCTTCACATTTCTCAAGGCAGTGGGGGTGGGGATGTATCGGGAAACATTAAAACTAGAAGTGTGAGAAGAGAAGCCCACCCCTTGCATATAGTAAGAGGACTGTAAGTTAAAATTCCAATGAAATATCATTTCCACCTATTATATGGTCACATAATAATGACAACAATAGTAACAGGCATTCCTGACATGGGTACTATGCTAATTCATTGAATCCTTACATCAAAGCCATCGGTAGGTACTGATGTTCTACCCAGTACAAGTGAGGAAACCAGGGCACAGAGGGGTTAAGGAACCTGTTCGAGGTCATAGGGGTAGAACGTGGGAAATCCACAATACATACAATAATGCTACAATGTGAATGCTTGTGTCCCCCCCCCCCCCACAAATTCATATGTTGAGACCTAGTCCCTGGTGTGATGGTATTTGGAGGTGGGACCTTTGGAAGGGGATCGGGTCGAGGGCGGAGTTCTCATGAGTGGGATTACTGATCTTACAAGAGAGAGTCCACAGAACTCTTTCCCTCTTCCACTGTGTAAGGACACAGCAAGAAGACAGCTGTCTATGAGCCGGGAACGGGCTGCCACCAGACACCAAATCTGCCAGCACCTTGACTTTGGGCTTCGCAGCCTCTAGCATTATGAGAAATCAATTTTTGTTGCTTGTAAGACCCCCAGTCTCTAGTACTCTGTTACAGCAGCCTGGGTGGGCTAAGACAAACAGCAAAAATGTAATCATCTTCAAGAAATTTTTTTTAAAAGATTATTTATTTATTTATTTGTCAGAGAGAGAGGGAGAGAGAGCGAACGAGCATAGGCAGACAGAGGCAGAGGGAGAAGCAGGCTCCCTGCCGAGCAAGGAGCCCAATGCGGGACTCGATCCCAGGACGCTGGGATCATGACCTGAGCCGAAGGCAGCTGCTTAACCAACTGAGCCACCCAGGCGTCCCAATCTTCAAGAAATTATTAAGTGAGTAAAGCAAGGCACAAAAGAATGTGGTTAGTAGGCTGCCATTTGTCTGAAAAAGTATGTATGTGTCTATATATCTGCATATCTGTATCTCTAGCTCACGAACATATGTTCGCCCAGATGCATGGCTATATGATATTTCTGACAGAATCCATACGAAGCTGTTAACAGTGTTGGTCTCCCAGGAGACCTTTCCCCAAGCGCCTGGGGAAAGAGGTGTATTCGAAACCCAATTTTCAGTCTCCACTATCTTACATCATTTGCATTTAAGTCACGTGCTTGAAAACACTCATTAAAAAAGACACACAAAAATGTATTTACTTTACGGACTGAAAGAAGACACGGCAAACGTATATAATCCCACCTGCGATAAGGAGACGGTTCTCTCCATGAGCGTCTTGGTCCGCTTAAAGCCTGGGTCACTCTCCGCGAGGACATTCATGGTTTTCTTACCGATGAATTCCAAAGCATCAAGACCGCCCGTTAAGACACTTTTACCCTGCCGGTGAGATAGTGGCACGAGATGACTTTTTGCCTTTTCCCTTTCCACAGCGGTCAGCAACTCCTAGATGGCACCATCTTCACATATTAAAATCAATATAAAGTCACAATTTTTTCCCATTTAATATCTGTTTATCCTATTTTAATATCCATTCATCCCATTTTCTTTTCCTTGGAAGGGCGTATGTCATAGCATTTGCAGGACAGATGATATTATTTAAAAAGGGTGCTTACGGGTGCCTGGGTGGCTCAGTCATTAAGCATCTGCCTTCGGCTCCGGTCATGATCCCAGGGTCCTGGGACAGAGCCCCACATCGGGCTCCCTGTTAAGTGGGGAGCCTGTTCTCCCTCTCCCACTCCCCCTGCTTGTGTTCCCTCTCTCACTGTGTGTCTCTCTCTGTCAAATAAATAAATAAAATTAAAAAAATAAAAATAAAAAGTGTGCTTAGGAAACACCAGGGCATACCTGGGATGGATTTTGTGGGCTGTGTACGGACAGATATGTATCTAAGACATAATATTAATAGGTGATCACAGTACTGGTTTTGTTTGAAAGAATGTTAACCCACGTAACAGAATTATGTGGAGTAATCTTTTAAAATGTCAAATATTCTTGTCAATTTAGTGAATTCTTTCATCTAGGGCCTTGGAGCGTAGGACCCTCAGGCTGTGTCAGATGGCCCTTGGATAATTTCAGAAACTACTAATAACCATCTATAATTAGTATATTCATGAAAGAAGACAGGTTGATTTCCATAGACTACTGGCTTTAGAAACTATTCTATCCTCCAGTTAGCCTTTTGCAAATTCTCTCATCAGCCATTGTTTTCCTTAAAAAACAAAGATTAAAACAACCAAGCTTCGCTCCCATGAAGTGTCCACATAAACAGCACTGCTTACATTTCTTTGCAACTTCTGTACAAACATCCCCAATCCACGACTGCAATTATAGGATGCATACATGTGTTTTTTCCACTTTACATGAATTTATATGCATTATATTTTATTCTTATGTTTTGCCTATATGCGTTTTCTTTTTTCTTTTTTTTTTTTAAAGATTTTATTTATTTATTTGATAGACAGAGATCACAAGTAGGCAGAGAGGCAGAGAGAGAGAGGAGGAAGCAGGCTGTCCGCAGAGCAGAGAGCCCGATGCAGGGCTCGATCCCACGACCCTGGGATCGTGACCTGAGCCAAAGGCAGTGGCTTTAACCCGCTGAGCCACCCAGGCGCCCTGCATTTTCTAATCTTCTTAATTACCGCTTCGTTAGCAATATTAGACTTCGCTGAGTTTCCTTTAGTCCTCATGTCCACTTTGGACATTTAGACTTTGTTTTCAGCTCTGGGAGCCAATCAGTCATACTATAAAACAGATTTTAACACACGCATATTGTGGAAGGACTAGGGGATATAGGCAATGTATATTTTGGCCTCCTGTGGTTTCTTTTCTTTTGACATCCTATGAGGGATTACTTTGGTAAAGCATCACACGGGAGAAGGGAGGGCATAGGGACTTCGATGAAGGGCGGACCTGGTGGGAAAGTCTGGGGCTTTGCAAAAGAAAGTCTCAGGAGGCAGAAGTGAACCCAGACCGGAAATGAGGCTGCTGAGTAAAAACTCAGAAGACACACCCCCTGCATGGTCTCAGGGAGATGAGGAACTCAAGTTCAAGAATGTTAGTCTTCGTTATCTGGAAACACTTCAGAAACATCTCGGGATATGGTTCCCAATTCCCTACCAGAATTTTTTTTTTTTAATTTGAATGGCTTTATTATTTTCAAATTGAAGGTTAGGAAACACAGACCATCTAGCAAAAACAGCTGTCTCAGCTCTAAGAAAGGGCCCTCTCTCCTCCCCCAGCCAGAGGCTGTCCTTGCAGCTGTCGGAAAGGACACTGTTACATCAGACTGAAAATATTCCTTCTAAGCAGCTCTTTTCTTTTGAACATAAAATATGTATCTTTTGCCCTTATTATTTTGGTGGCAAGGTTATGCCTACTGTGCAGGAGAAAGCGTAACAAAACCATTATCCAAAGTTACGAGGGAGGCCATCTTTTCTCTGATGTATTTAGGTCACTGGTAAACACAGACATCAAAGGGAGACACAAGGGAAACAGAGAAGGAGCTAACGACTCACTGTGTTTTGAACCACATGGGTGATGGCTGACAGCATGCCCCGAGACCCGGATGCAGGAGAAGTGGGTGGGCTTTCTGCAGGGCTCTGATCTGTGGCCACACCTGCCAGGAAGGAGAAAAACACCCTCTTAGAGTTCATTCTGCTGATCTGAACTTAGAAAGCGTCCATCTGTGCACATGGTGCACTACGGCCCAAGTCCAAGAAGCCCCTGAAATAAATTCATCACTCACTCTGAGGGACTCCATTTTCAGCACCAGCTTGGGCCCCATCCGCAGAGCTGGAATTTACACTCTGAATCCTCAGGGTGGCCCCTGCCTTTTCCTTGACTGCTGTCAATCCATGACCTGTCAGGAAATAAGAATACGGTTCAGGAATACCACAGAAAACGCCCGGTCTGCCAATTCCATAGCTCACGCCCCAGCGCTGTGGTAAGCTGTAGGTGTGTGCCCCGGTTATAAGCGACTGCGGTGGTTAGCAGTGTGGACGGATCCTCTTCACTCTTTCCTAAACTCCTCAGAACAGGCATGCACCATTCATTTTTGGACTCCTTGCAGGCCTAGCCCGTCACACTCAGTTCATATTGGTTGAATGGAAATGCTCCCTCAAAGGGTTTGTCATTCTTTCGGGGCAGAGAGTGCAAGGCCGGGGCTGACAGGTCAAAATTAGAAGCAAATTGGTGAGAAAACCAGGAGGGGCACCCAATGGCTCTGACAGTTGTCCTAAGCAGTAAGGGCCAGGACGCAGGCTCAAAAGCACCCAGTCAGGGGGAACAACACTGGCTTTACCCATCCAAACAGGGCCCGTCTATCCATATTCTCCACAGCCCAGCACGGTGCATGTTCTACACACAGGGCTGACCCCCTCATCCCACCACACACACACATACACAAACAACCCTTGGCCTAGCATAGAAATAGTCTTGTTTACATTTTATTCTGGAGCAAAATTTTTCTTTTCTCCTCAGAGGCCCCCATGATGGGCTGTAGCTTTTTTTCAAGTTCACAAACTGAACACAAGAATTAATAGTCTACTCAGAGTCCTAAGTGGCTTTTTGGGTTCTTGAAGAAGAAACAGCCTGGCTTGCCATTGTGCCAGCACTCGCCTTCCCCTTCACGTGCAGGGAGAAAGGGAAAGATTGCACTAGGAACCCAGGTAACACCAGGTTGTTAAAACCCAAGACGGCAACACTATTAGTATGTAGGGGAAAAGTCCCAAATCATGGCAGGATTTGGGAACCAAAGAGAAGCAGCTGCTCTTAGAAAGCACTGTCAAAATGACCAATTGTTCATCTCCCAAATAAGAGAAAGACATGGATGAATCCCAATCCCAAATAATAATAGTATTTGTTGTAACTTCATTTATCAGAATGATCTTAACATAATCGGGGCACTGGTATTTACCAGAGAGAGGACTAATTAGATCCAGTGGAAATCACTTGTCATTATATGCTACCTAGAAAATAGGGAAACTTACAAAACATTATTTACAATGTTTACCACATTAATTTCATGCAGAAATATGTCTATATTCATGTGTAGTTCATTAGATACAGTTCAAACTTATGATCGAATTACTAAAAAAAAATGCTTTGTAATTGCTAGAACTAAGTCTGAAATTCATTCTCTCTAGCTTCCAGTAAATTCCAAGCATTTCAGTGAAAACTTACTGGAGTTTTGGTAGCACCTTGAAGTTACAGAATATCACTGAACTAAGTTATACTCTGAGTCTACATTCCTTAACATATCTTAAAAATATATATATTCCAAAAGGAAATAATGTACGTCCAAATCACAATCATGATTCTCTTTGAGATTTCTGAGGGCTAAAACAAAGAAAGAAAATGAGTTGGAGAAAGCCAGGAGGCATGGGCTACACCTTCTTTGTGAAAGCCCTACAGGGTTCAGTGAAGCCCCTGTCACTATCTCCTTCACCTTCTTTGCCCCTTTCACAGGAGGGCCATGTCTGATTCTTTTCCTAGGGAAAACCAGCTTCTCATTATCTCAGAACCTGAACGAAAAAAACCCAGCTTCTCATCATCTCAGAACCTGAACGATTAGGGCTATGTCTGCATTAATTGCCTCTAGAAAAGTTACTTTGTTTCTGGAAGGAAATACCACGTTTGTGTTCATATAAATGGGATGTGACTATTTAGTATATACGATACAAGGCTGCTACTCCAGTCTCTCTCTCTCTCTCTCTCTCACATGCGCGCGCACACACACACACACACTTTACTGAGGCATAACTGATTTACAAAACGTTGCGCACATTTACGTTTACCCTAACTTATTTTCCGATGACCAATTCTCTCTCCTGAATTCTTTTGTTAGCGGAAGTACATCTTTCCTGCGTTCTACTAGAAATGGAAAGCTATGGTTCTTCACAGACATGGTTTGGATGATGCCACACCCTACTTTGAAGAATAACTCCTAAAACTTAACTTAGTGTGACATCTAGTGCCCAGAACAAGGAAGTTATGATAAGGAGTCACTGTTGCCTTTTGACTGTGAGTCATTCTCAGAGATATTGATTAGGTTTTACCAATAACAGAAAAAAAAAGCCCCACAAAATATGAATAATACTCCAGTGTATAATTCACAGATTCTTCATATATCATCACAAACCCTAAGTAACCTCAAAGAAATGAAACTCCTCCAAATTCCATGGCTTGAAAGGTAGAATATCCTCTACGCCTTGGCGTATTGCAGCAGAAACAGGTGAACCATGCAAAGAAGAGAACGTTGTACAACGCTGTGAAACTATACGACTTTCAAGCACATGTTAAATGACTGGCTGGTGTTTAATTTCTCACCTATACTCTACCGGGAAACATCCTAAATCTAGGAGTCAGGAGGCTTGTGGAGGAATTTGGGTCCCATCACTTATTAGCTGTATGATCTTTGTGAGTTACTTAACCTCTCCGAGTCTCTACCGTTGTTTCTTCTCTGAAGGGAGGATTGTAACATTTATCTCTCAGGGTTCTACAAGGTCACTAAAGAGAAATACCTGAAACCCTTGGTTCTGGTCAACATTTATTAAGCACTTACTATATCCCAGGCACTGGACTAAATATTTTTAGTCTAGTAAATTATCTCATTTCATCTTCCCATTATGAGGTAAGGGATATTATTTTTGTGAAAACAGAGATCTGGTAACAGGAACTCATTTGCCCAAGGTTCCAAAGCCAATAAGGGGCAAGGCAGGATTTGAACCAAGTCTTAACTCTAGAACTTACACACTTAGTCACTATGTTATATTTAGAAAGTTTTATATGTCAATTACAATTGATTCAATCTCATTTCAGTCCAATTTCTATAACTTCTTAGAAATCAGATCCTTGATCAGGAGCTTTCTTATTTTTAAAACACTGGCTTAGGCTAAAATTACTTGACTTATCTTACCTTGACCAGACAACAAGGTGAAGGTCACCTGGGGAATAGAACCTTCCTCTGATCCTGCCCCTTTTAGCCAGGTCTTGGGTTGGCATAATGTGATATTTTTAGGATCATTCCCATGTTGTGCAGTGGTGTTCTCTTATACATCCAGTTTAAAATTTTTGTTCTCAAAAAGCACTGTCTTATCATCAAGCCATTATCTTGTGAGTTCCACCAAGATCAAAGCCCAAGATCCAAACAAATTAAAACATCATTTGCTGGTGGTGGGAGGGTCTCTCTGGCCAAGTGGTAACTTAGGGAAACAACAGCAGTTCTCTGCATCACCCAGGATGACTGGCTAGCGCTGGGAGTACTTTCTACTGGTTCCCGACAGTAAGGCTCCTGTAAGTAGTGCACCAGCTAGCTCATGCAGAGGGCTCCCTCTCTGTGTTAGTTTTTATTTATTCTTTTTAAATTTTGGTTTTATAGATTTTATGCTTTTAATTTAAATTCGATTAATTAACATATAGTATATTATTGGTTTCAGAGGCAGAGGTCAGTGATTCATCAGTCTTACATAATACCCAGTACTCATTACATAACGTGCCCTCCTCCAAGTCCATCATCCAGTTACCCCATTCCCCCACCCCCTCCCCTGCAGCACTTGTTTGTTTCCTATGATTAAGAGACTTCTATGGTTTGCCTCCCTCTCTGATTTTGTCTTGTTTTATTTTTTCTTCTCTTCCCCTATGACCCTCTGTTTTGCTTCTTAAATTCCACATATGAGTGAGACCATATAATTGTCTTCCTCTGATTGACTTATTTCACCTAGCATAATACTCTAGTTCCATCTACGTCATTGCAAATACTTTAACTTTTAATATAGCGTTTTCTTCTCATCCACTTTATTTTTCTTTTAAAAATAAATACATAGGGACGCCTGGGTGGCTCAGTTGGTTAAGCGGCTGCCTTCGGCTCGGGTCATGATCCCAGCGTCCTGGGATCAAGTCCCACATCGGGCTCCTTACTCGGCGGGGAGCCTGCTTCTCCCTCTGCCTCTGCCTGCCATTCTGTCTGCCTGTGCTCGCTCTCTCTCTAACAAATAAATAAATAAAAAATCTTAAAAAAAAATAAATACATAAAAAAGAAGCTAAAAAATCTTATACCCTCACTTTCCTGATACAGCTAGCTGATTTTTATTTTTATTTATTTAATTTTATTTTTTTTAAAGCTTTTATCCATTTATTTAGAGACATAGAGAGACAGAGACAGCGAGAATACAAGTGGCGGGGGAGGGGCAGAGAGAGAGGGAGAGAAAATCCCAAAGTGCAGGCTGAGCACGGGGACTGAGGTGGGGCTCAATCCCATGACCCTGAGATCATGACCTGAGCTGAAACCAAGAGTCCGACGCTTAAAGGATTGGGCCACCCAGGTACCCCTCTGGTTGATTTTTTAAAACAAAAACATTCGTAATATTACCAAATTCAAAGAGTTTAGAAACATGGCCAGCAGAAGGTGGACCAGCCTCTTTCTCCTTAGACTGCTTCCACTGACTTACTAACATAATAGGCAATAGAGTCTATGAACTTATAAGTGCCTATGGAATTTTTTTTTACTTATTATTATTATTTTTTATTTTTAGTAGGCTCCATGCCCAGTGTAGAGTCCAAGGCAGGGCCTGAACTCACAACCCTGACATCAAGACCCAAGCTGAGATTAAGAGTCGGACATTCAACTGACTGAACCACTGAGGTGCCCCCTATGGAAATACTTAAGATCTGAAAAAAAAAAAATATTGCATCTAAGAGACAAAAAGGAAAAATTGCAAATTGGAACAAGAAATTAATCAATAATTACTTAAATATATTAAAAATGTGATATTAGGTCAACTGGCCAACTGTAGTTCAAATGAATACAACTCTTACAGTTGTATGTGAACTACATATTTAATGAGGCACGTGTCCACATTTCATTACATTATTAGCTGTGATAATAGAGGGACTTCAAAGGGAAAACTGCTTGGTGCTCTTAAAAGACTCTAAGTGACTCTGTCTTCCTCCTCATTGCCCCCCACGCCCCATCTCCCTCTAAAGATAACAGCTCTTATTTGTTTCTTATTTTATTTTTAAGATTTTATTTATTTATTTGATAGAGAGAGACACAGTGAGAGAGGGAACACAAGCAGGGGGAGTGGGAGAGAAAGAAGCAGGCTCCCCGCTGAGCAGGGAGCCCAGTGCAGGGCTTGATCTCAGGACCCCGGAATCATGATCTGAGCCGAAGGCAGGTGCTTAACAACTGAGCCACCCAGGCACCCCCATCTTATTTGTTTTTTGTGATTCCTCTCATAAAATTTTTTTAAAAAGCACATATCTATGTATAAGCATTCTGGACCTGGCCTCTTCCTCTCCGTAACACACAGTGGAGGTCTCAGCACAGGTGGCGGTGAGGGCTGTGTGTGCCGCCTTGCACATCAATGACTTTAAAGAGTCATCGTGACGCACCTTCTAGCCCTCTCTATCATTTTCCTATTTACCATTTGTATTGTCCATTGTCTGTCTCCTTCCACGAGGACATAAGCCCTGCTACGGCAAGGGTCTTTGTGTCATTGGCTCACTGCCCCATCTCCAGTGCCGAGGACAGTGTCTGGCACAATAAGTATTTGCGGAGTGAATTCAACATTGAACATCTTTATATACAATCAATGACTTTCTGCAAAGGACCAACAGAACTCCTGGGCTAGAAGCTATGCACATTTCAAATATCATAGACAGTGTTAATTGCTCTTCTGAAAGTCGCATCAATTTACACTCTGGGTGAGTTCTGGGGGCATACAATAGTTTGGATATATGTGCTGCATCTCAGACTTCTATCAAGGAACTGAAGATAGTATAAAAACTTGTGAGGAATAGTTGTTGAGAAAAACACACAGATGATGTTGCTTCGCTCAACTAAAGCAAACACCGGTGTGGTGAAAAGAGGAGCCATTCAACCTTCCTTCTGGAAAAATCTTCCCTCTCCATAATGAGGGTTGGTGTCCACTCTGTAATCAGATATTCACTTCTTTTTGGGTTCAAAACTGAAAAGTGTCTCTGAACGGATAATTTATGCCTGGCCGTCCAACAGAGATAAATGAACCCCTGGGTCTTATTCACAGATTGTAAATGATCGTGAACACACTCAATGCACAGACCCATAATCCTAAAATCTTTTATACTGAAGATCCTTGAGAATTTTCCCATCACCAGCGATGCCACCTTCAAAATGAATCGATGTGATATTGATGGTGATTTACCCATTTAAAAGTTCTCAGTGTAGTAGGATTTTGACAAGTTTGCCAGTCTTGGGAATAAATGCTGTCATTATTTCTGACAGGGCTGGTAGAACGGTTTCATTAAAATGTGCAGAAGGGGAGAAACTGTGTGACTTGGAAGAGGGCGGGAAAGGGGAACAATGGTAATTTTGAAAAGTAAATCTACACATCAGATACGCCTTTCCCCCAATCACACAGTCCTGTATAGGGTGGTTAGACATATAAAAGTGTCAAAACTAGAATTTTAAAAAAAACAACAACTAAACCTTTAGGGCTTTTGTAACATCTAGAAATAAATTGCTCTATGCTGCTATAGAATCTCTATTAGGTGTATCTGCGTATGTTTCAGCTTTGTCAACTTTCATCTTTTTTTTTTTTTTTAAAGATTTTATTTATTTATTTGATAGAGATGACAAGTAGGCAGAGAGGCACAGAGAGAGGAGGAAGCAGGCTGTCCGCAGAGCAGAGAGCCCGATGCGGGGCTCGATCCCACGACCCTGGGATCATGACCCGAGCTGAAGGCAGCGGCCTTAACCCGCTGAGCCACCCAGGCGTCCCTGTCGACTTTCATCTTGATTGTCGGCTGATCTATTGTTTAGCTTAGCAACATAGCCGCGGAATAAGTCAGGTCTCTAAGATGCTGGTGGGAAATCACATCGACATCTGGTTCTCACAGCATCACTTTGAAATGATCATCCAAATAATTATTTTGTTGTACTTCCCTTTCCCAGTCTGGTTTCTGCCTGGATCTTAAATAATAACCATGTTAATGTTCATTTTAGGAACTTGCCCAAAGGCAGGGGCGGCAGGTGACCAAATTTTCTTGGAAGGTGAGGACAGTGTAGCTGTGGGTGAAGCTCATGCCAGAGTTACAGTCTCTCCAAAAAAGAGCTGGGAACTCCGATTTCACATAAGCAGTGGGGAGGTCACTTTTTCTCCTTTGCCCTTAACCTCGGGGTCAAAGTAGTGAAGCAAAAAGACAAAAATATAAAAATACAGAGTAGCAAAAAGTATCAGTTTTTTTGTCTTTTCCCATTTAGCACAGGGGTTATAAATATCTTTCTCCTTCTATATATAGCCACAGACTACGAAACATCATGTTACGGAAATTGGAAAGAATCTTCGAAGGTCTCAACTTCCCTTACCCAGCCACACTTTTCCAAAATAAGGAATCTGAGTCTGAGAGAGGTTAAGTGCTTGGTGTTGCTAGTTAGTGACCATCCTCTGTGATCACACATTAGGAGCAGTGAGGACCAGGGCTCAGGTCTGTAGGACTCCTGGTCCAGTAGTCTCTCCAAGAACCACCTTCCAAACGTTTCAAGTCTCCAAGGGCTCTCTGCTAACTCCGCATGGCTCAAACTACTGTGACTGCAACAGTGTAAGTTTTTCAGCACGTGTAAGAAGGACTGGCTTCCAGTGCTCAATTGACAGCCCTGTGTTCTGTTACCGACTCGGTGTTTTGCGCTCCTGTCTGTGGCTGGAATTACCCTGGGGGTAGTAACATGAGGTTTCTGAGTAGGAATCAATTGCAATGGAATACACAGTTATTTTCTTTCTTTACTTTCCACAGGCAATTTATAAGCCTTCAAGAGCTCACCAACTGCTATGAGCGCTCTGTTTTCCAATTTGTTTCTTTGCCCTGTGATAAGAACCTATTAGTGCTACAGAGTCTTGGGCGGGTGTCCCGGCTGTAGATAACGGAACCTGCGCTGGCTTGCTTCTCTCCATCCCTAGGTAGCAGCTTGGTACGGCTGTCAACCCAGGATGGCTCCCATAACTTCGTAAACCCTATTTCAACCCTCTGTTTCGGGCTGTGAGCCTGGCTGTGGCACCTCTCCATCTGTGGGGCGCTTGTGATCCCTGTTATCACTCCCATCCACCACCAAGCTTTCTGGCCTTGGAACCCATAACTTCAGTGTCCTCCCCCTGCCCCTTTACGCTACAAGCTTTAGTTCTCTCTCATGTCCACACAGAGATCCTTACCCAGTTTTAAAGTATGTATCGCTATTACTTTAGCTACTATTGCTACGGAAAGTCATGCATGTCTTGACCAGAAATCTCCAAACATAATGCCTCGGGAGCAACTTCAGGATGGCAATTGGGGTTATTGCTTTTGCATGCATTGGGGTTGTGATTACCAGTGATGAGGGACCAGTTTTAGCTCTACTTTTCTAAAGATAGGTCCAATTTGTCTGATAGGATTCTTAGAACAGGCGTTGACATTTCAAAATTTCTTTGAGCTCTCTCGTGTGCCCTTAGGACATTGTGGAGACAGATAAGAAAAAAACATGCTAGGGGCGCCTGGGTGGCTCAGTGGGTTAAAGCCTCCGCCTTCGGCTCTGGTCATGATCCCAGGGTGCTGGGATCGAGCCCTGCCTTGGGCTCTCTGCTCAGCAGGGAGCCTGTTTCGCTTCCTCTCTCTCTCTCTCTGCCTACTTGTGATCTCTCTCTCTCTGTGTCAAGGAAATAAATAAAATCTTAAAAAAAAAAAAAAGAAAAAACATGCTAAGATTTAAATGCTTCTAAAAAGTCCAGCTCATCACTAGAACCATAAAAAAGAATTAAGTTTCTGGAGTTGGTGGGGTAAGTGAGGAGGACTTCAAACAGAAGAGGGAAGCATGGCAGGTGGTTTTGAGAGAGCGCCCCCTAGTGCACACACCCGGGGCAATCCCCTCCCCTCTGAGCATGAGCAGGATCTCGAAATTCATGGAATTTACTCCCAAGATTAGGAGACATTATATGGCAAAGGTGAAGGGATTCTTGAGTTATAATTAAGGTCCTTAGTCTGTTGAATTTGAGTTTGTTAAAGGAGATCATCCTGGGGGGGTGGGGTGGGGCTGATTTATCAGGTGAAACTTTTTAAAAAGGATGAAACCCTTCCTGAAGGGAGAGATCTGAAGCATGGGATGATCCTGTCGGCTTTGAAGCAGGCAGCCTAGAGGAGCAGTGACCGACCCCTGCCAATAACCAGCAAGAAAATGGGGGTGCCAACCCTACAAGGAATTGGATTTTGCCAACAATCGGAATAACCTTGGGAGATGACCTTGGTTATCATACGAGAATGCGCCTGGCTGACACCCTGATTTCAGCCCGGTAGGTCACTCAGCAGGGAACCCAGCTATACGCTACCCAAACTCCTGACCCACGGAAGAGGAGATGGTCAGCATCTGTCACTGTCAGTCTCTAAATTTGTGGTAACTTGTTAGACAGCCATAGCAACAAATACAAGCGGCCGTACTGAACTTCATTCTGATATTTTACGGGGCGATGTGCAAATGTCACACAGTCTCCGAAACCGTCTCTCTGCGCCCACCAGAGCAGGGAACGAGGCACCAGGGACTGGCACAGTGATCCCACGTGTCCATTGACCATTTTCTCTCTAGGCTTTTCCAGATCAATTACTGTGCAAAGCCAGACGTTTTCAGGGGTGGCCACATGAACAAAATCCAACATTTCTCATCTTCGCGGTGCCTTAGATGCAAGGAAACTTCTAGAGTAACAGCAAACTCAAGCACAGGACGCAGATTAACACGTTGACTTCAAATCAAATTAGAAGATGCGTGCCCCCCAGGATGAGGTGGGACCCGCTGAGGAATCACATCCTGCTTCTTAAACAGTAAAGCTAGCATCCTCCGCTGGTTGCACTTGAACCAGGTAACAAAACCCAGAGGCCTCGGAACGCAATCCACCCAACCACAGCCACCCCAGGTGCTCTCTGTGCAAGGGTCAAATTATAAGAGGACACCTGAGAAGATAACGGGTGGTAAATTCAACAGGCAAGCTGTCTGTCTGTGGACAGAAAACTTTGTAAGGATCCAGTGAAGCTCAAAGTCCAATGGTTAGGTGTAGCTGCTGGCTGATGAGAAACCATCACAAACACCAGAGTTGATGGCAGAGCAGGTCCAGGGAGCGGCACCTGTATCCAAAGCATCCGACCTGTGACTCACAGGGCAAGGGACTTCAGTGCTTACTGGGGAAGGAACTTATGTTTAGATTTTTTATGGGAAAGTAAATCCTTTGTCCATAATGTAAGCTTTCGAAGCACCAAATTCATTATAAGCCGGGATGTTTCTGGACACCATTATTGCTTCTGGAAGCACCCAGAATAGTTCATGTTTTATGACATAAACCGCAAGGAGAGCTGCATAATTTGGTAGCCATGTTATTTACTGTTCTATGACTTATCAAATGTCAAAAACTTCTGGACTCCACGGTTTTGGCATCAGAAAGCACGTCACTCCTATGTGCTGTTGGTGGCAAGATCCACAGGAGAGCCCCTAAGAGCTCAAATATTTTCCTTGGGAAGCAAGAGGCCTCCAGGCCCCGTCTTCACTCTCTTGAAGAGACTCTGTCCTGTTCAGAACACAACACAGGCCCCTCTCCTGTAACTTGGCTGGTTTTTCTATCTGCCCAGGTAGTATCCGTAGTACAGCTGGCCCCTTCAATTAGCAAGAGAAAAAATTGGCTCTGCAGGGTCTCCCCAAAGGCCAACATTTATTTGACCACCATCTTCTTCTTGCCAGAGCTCCCTAATGTTCCAGACACAAAATAGAGGAATGCTGTTGATCCGTTCTTACAGGCTCTCTATCCGATGAGATATCTGGCCCTTAGACTGTGACCATGGTCCACTGGAGCAGGACAAAGGACCTTCAGCCTTTCTATCCCTCCTGCTTTTAGGAGGTAATAGCCATGGACTACACCTTGAGAACACCTGACTTCCATGGATCTGAGAGCTGTGTTACCCGCAGCTTCCCCTGTCCTGCTCCTCGTTCTCCACCATCAAGATGAAATGCCTTTGCTAACTCAGCTTAGACACGTTGATGTTACATCTTCAATTTTCACAAAGAAATCCCATGAGAAATGGTCACATGAAGAATATTTTGACAAGCCTGTACCAATGAAGACATGGTCCACTGTATCTTCTCCTTGTATATACAGAGCCAATACGAGAAATGTCTTAAAAAATGTAACACCCAGAAAAGAAATTTATCCAGATAAACTAAGTTTTGGTTTATCATCCCATGAAAATTTGATAATCTACTGGCAGCCAAGATGCTCAGAGTCAAGGTCAATGCTCAATTACAGTAACTCAACCAGCCTTGGGATATATATTCTATATCCTTCATACCTGCAAATCCTTCCTACTAACCTAATCCAGGGAGTAGATTAGTTGTATATTTTAAAACATTCAGGGAACGCCTGGGTGGCTCAGTTGGTTGGGCGGCTGCCTTTGGCTCAGGTCATGATCCCAGCGTCCTGGGATCGAGTCCCACATCGGGCTCCTTGCTTGGTGGGGAGCCTGCTTCTCCCTCTGTCTCTGCCTGCCACTCTGTCTGCCTGTGCTTGCTTGCTCTCTCTCCCTCTCTCTCTGTCAAATAAATAAATAAAATCTTTAAAAAAAAAAAACCAGGGGCACCTGGGTGGCTCAGTGGGTTAAAGCCGCTGCCTTCGGCTCAGGTCATGATCCCAGGGTCGTGGGATCGAGCCCCGCATCGGGCTCTCTGCTCTGCGGACAGCCTGCTTCCTCCTCTCTCTCTGCCTCTCTGCCTACTTGTGATTTCTGTCTATCAAATAAATAAATAAAATCTTTAAAA
The DNA here is from genome assembly GCA_003697995.1 of Taxidea taxus jeffersonii. Classification (NCBI taxonomy): domain Eukaryota; kingdom Metazoa; phylum Chordata; class Mammalia; order Carnivora; family Mustelidae; genus Taxidea; species Taxidea taxus. The sequence continues at coordinate 310,310 of ML104819.1, forward strand.
AAAAACAAAACCATTCAGGTGGGAGGACAAGGACAAAACTTTGAGAATATAAGACCCCAAATCATATATCTTAAGATGCAGTATAATATAGTGCTTAAGTCTGTACCACTTGGTTCAAATCTCAACTCAGCTACTTCTGACTTTGGACAAGGTCTTCATCTCTCTGTGATTCACCTTCTTTATCTCTAAATGGAGAAAATAAAAATACTTCTTTCTAGGGCTATTTAGAGGAATAAACATATCAATATACATGAAGCACTTAAAATAGCGAGTAAAAATGATTTGCTCTTATTATTTCGCGGGCTAATGGTAACCTCTACCAGTACGTGGTATGATCAAAACGTCAAATCTATGATCAGGCTTCTAAACTTTACCCATTCAAATGCAACATATAATTCTTACCTACTGTAGCAGATGCTGATGAGAGCAGAGATTTGCCCCAGGAACCCCAGCCTGCCCATCCTCCTCCACGGGAAGGTGAATCCACAGTCTGTAGAAAAACAGATTCGCAGAGGGCTAGCAATTCAATATATGCAGGAATGGGGAAAAAAAAACACAACAAAATAAAACAAAACAAAAAAACAAAACACAAAACCCTTGGTCTGAAACAAAAAAGAGATTAAAAAAAAATCACCAATAACCATATCTCCCTGGCTTAAAGTTCATAAGGGCCATAAAAGAATGCATAAAAGACTACTACCCACATTTCAATGTGTACTTCGGAACAAAACTGATCAGTAGCTGTGTTGGCTTAAGTGAGAGGGAGGGAGTTTGATGTTAAGAAAGACCCAAATATCACCTTGTCTGGAAGACAGGGACAAGGGCTGTAGGGGGAAATCATTTAACTTATTAGGGCACAAAGTGACTGGGAAAAGTTCAAAACTCTGCCAACTTTAATGTAGCCAAACAAATGTTCTCTTCCAGGTAGAGGTAATTTTCCAACCTCTGGGGTGACAGGAGGGCGCTCTGAAGGATGACAGGTGAGGTGTCTAGAAAAGCACCAATAAGCCTGGAGACGGGTAGCAGCCAATAAGTAGCCTTTTGAGGTAGACACCTTTCTTTCTTTTTTTTAAAAGACTTATTTATTTTGAGAGGGGAAGAGAGAGACAAGGGGGACGGTTGGGGGGAAGAAGCGGAGGGATAGAGAGTCTTAAACAGTCTGCATGCTGAGTGTGGAGTCCAACACTGGGCTCGATCTCATGACCCTGAAATCACGACCTGAGCCAAAATCAAGAGTCGGATGCTCAACCAACTGAGCCACCCAGGTGCCCCAAGATAGACGCCTTTCAATGTGTCTTTTACTGTCCCTGGGCTCTGTGGGTTCAAATTCTTCTGCCTAAGTATTTGGATTTAGCTTGAGTTGGTTGTCTGAATAGAAGATGAAAACTCAGGCAATGTAGGATGACCATATTCCATCCAACTTGCTAAAGATTAAGAGAAATCAGCGTGAGCAGAGTGAAGGAGATATGTTCGGAGAAGCTGTTGAATTCCTGACAGCTCAGCCCTTGGTTCCTGTCCCTCCTCAAGGCCTTATTACATCTTTGAGTTCCGTGAGATTCCTGCATCATCAGTGAGTCTGTCTGTCTGTTTCTTTTTTTAAATGTTTTGTTCACTGATGTGTATCCCCAGAGCCTAGAAGAGTACATGGCATATAATAAGTACTTAATACATTTGTTTGTTGAGAGACTGACTGAAATTCATCCATTTTCTTAAGTATGTCATAGTTTCTGTTACTTGCAGTGGAAGAGCCCTGACTTGGGTATTGGAACTAGAGCTTTCCCTTGTTATCTAGGAATACATTCTATAAAGTGAGGCAAGAATACATTAGGAGTAATACTTTAGGTGCTGGAGAATCACAGCTCTTTCCTCAAAAAAAAAAGGAAAAAGAAAGAAGTTCAGTGAAATATTCCTACAGACATTGTAGCATCTATAACTTTTGACCTGAGGCTGGTCCATCAGTCAGCCCCCTTCCCTTCTCCCTCCTACCTTCTACCTTTCGAGATCAGGGTGGTCATGTCAAATAGTTTGGGCCAACAGGATACAAATGGGAAGGCTTTTGCTTCCACGATAAACTACACACTTATGGCTGGTGCCACCTCTTCCCACCATCCTTTCTTTCTGTCCTGACTGTGAATATGATGCTTGTAACAGCATCTGCTGAAGCAGCCATCTTTGCGGACATGAGGGAAAGGCCAGGGAACCACAGAGTCCCTGGTCCTGGTATTGCTGAGCTACTAAACCAATGTGAGTAGTTGACTGTCTTCATTCTTTCTGTTAAGTGAGAAAAAAAAATAAGTTGCTATTTGATAAGCTACTCTATGTTGAATTTTAGGTATTTGTACCCAAAGGCATTCTTAACTGATTCACCTAGTAAATAGCAAACACCATCCATCAGTGTAGACTACTGGTCAAGAGAAAAGAGTATGGAATTAAATTGCTTGGGCTGGACTCCAGGCTGTCATTTTGGGCAAGTTATTCTTCTGACACATCATTTACTCATTACAAAATGAGATACATTAGTATAAGAACCGTAAATATAAGAACCAATAACCTCACAGGGTTATTATGAATATTTAAAGAAACAATTCATATAAAACTTTGAGCATGGTGTCTGGCACATAATAAATACCCCTCCATAATAATAATAAGAACAATAATAATAATTAAAAATAATAATATACTATTATATTTTTAACACTAAGAAGCAAAAAGCTTCAAAAATTGGCTGACATTTATTTCTGTCTGGAAACAATGAGGAGCTTGTTAACATGAATGGAAATACTCAGGATTCATGACTGTCTGCTTTCATTCTTGGTGTCTACATTGATTTACTTCACCTCTGCAATGGAAGCCAGTGGCAATTTTATACCATCAGGAAGACAGAAGTAAGTCAGTGATTAATATCATTCTTTCACAGGACAAATTACTACCTATGTGATTAGGGAGAGTTAATACATTTAGGGGTGACAGCTTCCAACTCAAATTTATAATACTTAATATGCTCTGACAGCTGGTAATTGACTAGCAAATGAAAATAAATGTTAGATGAGTCTAGAACTTTTTGCAGTGTAAATGACTGCTTCAATTGCTTTATTAATAAAACTCCTTTGACATTGAGCTGTGACCTCGTGATCAGCTATGAAGAATATTTGTTATCAATGGCAAGTAGTCAAATGACTAAATGTGCACATTTGATATAAAAACCATATAAACTGGGGCCCCTGGATGGCTCAGTGGGTTAAGGCTCTGCCTTCGGCTCAGGTCATGATCTCAGGGTCCTGGGATCAAGCCCCGCATCGGGCTCTCTGCTCAGCGGGGAGCCTGCTTCCTCCTCTCTCTCTGCCTGCCTCTCTGCCTACTTGTAATTTCTCTGTCAAATAAATAATAAATAAATAAAATCTTAAAAAAAACATATAAACTAACGCTTCAACATGAATTCTCATCTTGAGTATTACCTCTGCTTTAAATGTTATACACTTAGGAGTCGATAAAGTAGGTAGCATGGATCTACTCAGATCTTTCATTATCAAATATGGTCATTTTAAAGCTTTTTCCTCATCCTCATCCCATGTGACCCTCACCTCCTTTAACACACAGCTTCCCAAACGAATTTGCAGAGAAAACCGAGGCCACCAGATGGCCTCTCTTAACTTCCTGCCTCTCCTCATAAACTCTCAGAAGAATGACCTCATTTCACAAGAGCAAATCAGACTCAGCTTGATCACGAGGGATATCCAACACTCAACAGAAGATCATGTAAACATCAGCAACTGTTGTGTGGTCCTAAGAATATGAAGAATGCAGGATTCCATCAAGTTCAAAGTTCTTTAAATAGAAAAGATATGTACATAACTAGTGTCCCATTTAAAGGTCTTTATCATTAAATGGAAAATACATTGATTTATTTCAGGCAATCAGATATACTTGTATCATTAGATAGGAAAAATGTATAAATGTTAGAATTCTAGTGATCTTGAAGGCTTTTAACTAGATGGAAACACAAGCACTTGTCATAAAAGATCAAAGATCAACCTGGCTGTCCTATGTCCTTGAGTAGATCAAGAATCAGGTACTGTCCATAGTTCACATCTGTGAGAATAAACCCTTTTTAAGTTTTGTCACTCATGACACAGCTGCTCCAAAAAGGGGCTCAGTGTGACATTCAGGGAGATGGAAATCTCTCTGCAGTTCTTTCAAAATATTTGCTTGAAAATGGTCTCAGTTATTTCCAAGCAATTTTCTTCCTTGGTGGGTATGCATCATTCCATTCTGGGAATATTTAAAATTAAATATAGAAAGGTTTAAGGCATCAACATCATACTATTAATATATTTATACATATTTGGTCTTTTCTGCACTATTGTTTATGAAATTAGAGTGAAACTTTAAAAAAACAATTTAAAGTGAATAACTGAATGATTAGACTTCTTTTTTTTTTTAAGATTTTATTTACTTATTTGACAGAGAGAGAGAGAGAGAGAGCATGCATAAGCAGGGGGAATGGCAAGCAGAGGGAGAAGGAGAAGCAGGCCCTCCCATGGAACAGGGAACCTGATGCAGGGCTCAATCCCAGAACCCCATGATCATGACCTGAGCCAAAGGCAGATGCTTAACCAACTGAGCCACCCAGGTGCCCCGAATGATTAAACTTCTGATTTTAAGTTGAAATCTTCCTAAGTTTATGCATGGTATTATGACATCTAACAGGTCTTTAGGTTCACTCTATAATTTAAGTTAATAGGCTTATAATACTTCCTATGCATCAGCAAGGTTTTGTTTGACTAGATAAGTGAGGTGCTCAAAAAAGAAAACAGAATATATTACATTCATATAGACACAGTTTTAAAGTATTTGAACACACTTAAGTAGGTAAAAAGGGCCAATCATTTATCAAAAGTCCTTTGAAAGTGCCTGTTGGATTTTGCTAGACTTCCAAATAGAGTTAAGGTTTGTGAGATAAATATAAAGCCTAGGAAGAATTTCATTTTTGAATTTATAACCTTAACACATTGAACATTGATTGTTTAAGCCAAACTGAAAGTCCAATAAGTCCCTTTTATTTTTTAATTTTTAAAAAATATTTATTTACTTGAGAGAGAGAGAGAGAAAGAGAGAGAGATGGGGGAGGGGCAGAGGGAAAGGAAGAGAGGAAGAGAATCTCCAGCAGACTCCCCGCTGAGTGCAGAGCCCCACGTAGGGCACAATCCCAGGACCCTGTGATCACAACCTGAGCCGAAATCAAAGTTGGATGCCCAACCAACTGAGCCACCCAGGCGCCCCATGAGTAGTCCTTTTTATGCACAAATACATACTGGCCTACACCAAAAACCCATCTAAACCCAAAGCTAACCTAACTGTACCCCCATTCACAATCACCTCCTTCCCTTCTAGCATTCCGGAAGTGACGTCTTCCTCTTAGTTAAAATGATCACCTCCCCCTGAACTCCACTGGGCCTGGGTGGGTTGGTCTTCCCTCCTCTCCTGGCTTTTCAACCTTTCTCCGCCTGCTACTTTCCACAGTCAATCATGGACACGATTCCTCCACCGTAAAACCAACAAATGAAAATCAACAATGACAAAATGTTTCTTCCAAGCCTATCTGGTGTCTGCTCTCCCTCCCACTTCTTCACCTCTTACAAGACATGCCTACTGTCTGTACATGTCCCCCTTCCTTCCTCCCCCTGCCACGGGACTCTCCCATGGCCACCACGACTGCATGAAACCATTCTCATCAGGGTCACAATGGCTTCCTTTAGTCATTCATCTCGTGACCTTTCACTAGCGTCTGCAGCTTAGCCACATTTCCAGTCTTAAACTACTCTCTTCTCATGGCTTCCATGCCCTAACTTCACACTCTGACTTTCTTGGCCCGTTTTTTATTTTGATGATTTCAGTTTACCTTTGAAAGTTCCTAAATGTGTGTGGTGACATAGCCGCTGGGCTGACTCAGGCAAAGGTGAAGCTTATAAGGTGGGTTTCGAGGGGACCCAGACCCAAAGGGACTATGCAGATACAAGTCACTTAAAGAAAAATAAAGTAGGGCGCCTGGGTGGCTCAGTGGGTTAAAGCCTCTGCCTTCAGCTCAGGTCATGATCTCAGGGTCCTGGGATCGAGCCCTGCATCGGGCTCTCTGCTTGGCAGGGAGCCTGCTCCCCCCCCTACCCCCGCTGCCTGCCTCTCTGCCTACTTGTGATCTCTCTGTCAAATAAATGAATAAAATCTTAAAAAACAAGAAAAGAAAAGAAAAAAAAGTATATTTCTAAGCACAAAACCTAGTGTGTCCTAGAAGACACTGATTAAACTTTCTCAAAGGCTTTTCTGCCAGCTTTTTGTTTTTGTTTTTGGGTTTTTTTGATCTTTGTTTTATTTCGTTTTGTGCTTTGTTTTGTTTTAACAAAGCAGACATTTCCCTCTAGGAGCTTGTTTAAAAGGATAATGGGATTTTTTTAGGCTCAGATATACCTGGAATCAAGTAGGCTTTTGAGCCTGGCTGTTCTCCTATTGGACCTGCCATTCCTCAGGAGCCTGGTGTTCAAGATCCATAGTCAACTTGTAAATGAACTTCTGATTCAAGGTTTTCTTTAGAATTAACTCTCTTCTACATCAAGAGAAAAATCGTTGTTTTCATCATTGCAAAAGGATTTTTCCTAAGTGTCCAACAAGGCAATAAACAGCAACTGAACAATGCTTGAAGACAAGGCACAACACTGACTTCTTGTACAGGCTTAGAAGGATAAATTACCAAGAGAGAGAGAGTAGAACCCTCTTCTCTGGGTAGTACTTAAAAAGAGACTAAATTTGTACTTACTTTCAAGGGTTTAAATATGACCTGGGTGGAAGAGATATCCTCTGCCGGCAAGGCCTTCCACAAGCCATATCAGCTTTCTGTTTTCTTAGAACAAACATACTAATGGACATTCCTCCCACAACTGGGTTTCATCTGCGCTCCTGGTACAAGGCCACATGCACACACCCAGAGCCACAGTCTCAATGGCCACATGCATATACCCAGAGCCACAGTCTTGATGGCCACACACATGCACCCAGAGCCACGGTCCCGATGGCCACACGCATATACCCAGAGCCACGGTCCTGATGGCCACACACATACACCCAGAGCCACAGAACCGATGGCCAGACCCATACACCCAGAGCCACAGAACCAATGGCCACACACATACACTCAGAGCCACAGAACCAATGGCCACACACATACACCCAGAGCCACGGT